>JARHVA010004662.1:132500-680000 GCA_037957365.1 Torreya grandis | reverse complement strand
TCATAATCCACTTCAAATGGATGGTTCATGAAGCACAATTGACCATTTATAAAAATTATTATATGGACTTTAAGGTATATTAGTATAGAATCATCTCCCAAAATCATTTTGTTTGAACCTAATTATGTTGTTCTTACTGATCAAAAACCTATAAGTCACTTTAGTCTGCCAAAAAGAGCAAGAAGGGGGTTGAATGGTTTTGGGCCAAACATGGCACCTCTGGACCAATTCAAGAATTTCAATGAGTTTATGGGAGATTAATAGTCAAATTTACATGTTTTCCAAGTGTCACACTTCCCAAAGAGGTTATACACGTACCAAAATCACTCTTTTCTTCAAGAAAACTACCTTTTTGAGTAACCTGATAATTCTTAGTTAGTAATAGTTACTACAGACCTCATAGGACACATGTCACATGATAAAAATCTTTAAAACTTGTACATTTTCTAAGAAACCCATACAAAGCATTAAATACACCTATTTGACCCCCTAAAATGACTCAAAATGATAAATAGACTAATGAAATCAGTGACCAAGGTTAATATAACATTGAATGGTATCAAATGAACTATGAAACATCTTATCGAATGATTTTATACCCCCTTATAGGCCTAAAAATCAAGTTTTTTACTAGGGGTGCCCAAATTTGACCTAAAAGTCAAATTTGATCAATAAATTGATGACTCATAGGGGTAGTATGCCTGTTATAATAACTAGACCAACAGCCTTATCAATCCATTAGGCTTATGGAGTCATTTAAGTATTGAGAAAAATAATAGGCATTGATCAATAAGCACAACCTTTGATCAAAATAAGACAACTAAGACTACCTCATCAAAATAAGACAACTAAGACTACCTCAAGCACACAAAGGAAAAGGACACACACAAAAAAGAAAGCAAACACACAAGATACACACATGTGAAAAAGCACTTAGGGGAAAGGAAATAAACTATTATACACAACTAGCCACTAGACATACCTCCTTTCCTAGATCAAAAGGAAAACTTCTTGAATCATCTTCATGGTGAGATGAAAAAAAGTACCAAGCATGCTTCTCTTTGAATTGAATGCTTTGTGGATCAGACCTCTTCCTTGGCACTTCACGTGATCTAATCTATGGTAGTTCATCCTTGAATAGATCTCTAATGTAGATATATTCCTCTTGAACATGTTCACACACTTCATATTTTTTCCCACTCTTCATCTCATGGTTAACTTGTATATCTTTAGTAGGCATGGATTCAAGAGGATTAGTTTCATGTTACTTAGAATATTGAGGCTAATAAGAACTTGTCTTATCCTTCAAGATCTGATATGTTTCTCCTAATTGATTGATAAGATGATTCCCATCTTGATTACTTAAAACATGTCATCATCAAATGCATATGCTTATTGGAAAGGTATATTTGAAAGGATGCTTTCTCTTTGCATACTTACTTGTGTACCAATATTGCTTTCTCCATTTTTGACAAGATCATATCCTCCTTGAAGAGGGGTATAACTTTATCCAATGACTTCAAACAATTCATCGAAGGGTAGATTAAGAACCTCTCTTAATCCATCCATGGTATCTTGTAAAGTGAGAAAATAATCAATGATCATTTCTTCCTCATTCAATATGGAGGCAAAAGCTTGTGAATTGTCCTTTTATTCACCAAAGAGAGTTCCTATGGTGATTTATTCCTCATAAACACTCATGAGGTCTTCTTTATTAGCCATGAATTGAACATGTTCCTCTTCATTTGCTTCTCTCAAGATAGGTTATGTTGACCAATTTGACCCCAAGTGAAATCTGGGTCAACCCCTAATATTTTAAACTTTTTAAGAATATTTCATGTCCTAGGGGGTCTCATAATGGTCTAAACATCTTACTTATCCTTCCTCTAGTCCTTGTCTAAGCTCATCCCTCTTGAAATGGCCTAGTCAACCAAAGTCAAAGTTGGTCAACCTTGTTCAAAGATGGTGAAAGGATTAAATTGTGTTGAAAATGTTCTAAGATGGTCTTTAACATGTTTTAAAGTTTTTCCAAGTAATTAATTTATCTTTCACCTTGTTTCATATGCAAAAATGGTCATTTAGCCACATTTTTAGCTTAATTAATGACATGTATAGATTTTTACAAGAAATAAATTTGTCTCTAATATGTGATTTAGCATGGGAGATTTTATATAATGTTAGGATCCATTAGATGATAGTTATAGAATTAGTTATGATCATGAAATGGTAGTTTTCCTTATTTTTAGGCCTATTTATACCACTTGTATGGACTTCTCAAGTGCACTTATAGCTAAAAACATGGTGGTGTGACTATTCACTTCCCATAGGTCATTTCCTTATTTGGATTTTAGAGATTACATAAAAAATTTATTTCTAGCTCATTTTCTTTCATTTCCACTTGGTAAGCCGAGGAAGGCTAGATTTAATCACTTGCCATAGACCGTACAAGTGAAGTCAAGAATAATGATTCTACAAGTGGATATTAATATAATTTCACTTCAAATACATAACAATAAGTCTCAGATTGGTGGCATCTCCTTCATGAACAATCAATTACACACTAGGAAGCTTTTTATGAGATTGCATCCAAGAGGGGTATAAGTTTGCATCTGTTTCTTATTTTTAGGAATCAATGGAACCATGTGATTTTGATAAGGTGTTTTTAGGTTAGAATAAGGTCCTCTCCATGGTGTTCTCATCATCCAATATATTATCTATCAATTTCCTTGAAAGAGATTTCAAAATTGTGCTTGTTTTCCAAGTTTGTAGCCATAGATGGGTAACCTGAGTTTTACAACATAAAAAAGGGGCTCCATGGTGATGTTAGTATACTTGGATTAATGTTTTAAAAATAAATCCATTTAATTATATTATTATAAATAAATTTACCACCCATTCAAAGCAAATTTTCCTCTTTCCCTTGTTCACTACCTTGTCTATAAAATGCACTTATAGTCACCTTGCACTTGAGCTCCAGGAGGTTTGTATGGAGGTATAAATGGTAAAACACATGTTGGAATTCATGTTTGAAGATATATCATATTCAAGGATCATATATTTTATGACATGAAGCTAAGATACCATGACAATAAAGTTTTCACTTCAAAGGTGATTAGACCATTTTGGGCTCTCAGTCCCTAAATGGACTGAACATAGATCCTATAACCTTTTTGGGATGATGTTTTCCATGACAAAAAGAATTTACCATGATCTTGGTTGATTGGTATAATATATATATCCACATATAACAACCCTACCAATTTTTAGGGGAAAAATGTAAGAGGAATATGGTCATTAAGACCCTTGAAATTTTCAAAAAACCACTGAATGTTGACAGTGAAGTCTATAGGGTATGGATGAAAAAGTGACTTTGCATTTCAATTTTGATTATCCTAAGCTATTCCATCAAGGGATATCAATAAAAAATAGTTAAAATAGTAGCCTTGAGCTCAAAATTATAGAGACAAGGTGGATTTTGAGGTTTTGATCACTAATGTACCTTCCCCTATCCATACAACAAGCCTAAGATAAGCACCTACAACTAACACCTTAGACAATGGCCTATTTTGACTTCTACATGGTGATTTTAAAGATATAAAGTGACAAGGTTGGTTAAAATAAAAATTTTGATCCTAAATGTAATCCAATAGGTTTTATTACATTATAACCAAATGTTTGAAACTCTAAATAAACACCTAGAGGACTGTCTCAATCCAAACAGGTAGAAAAGACTAGGTTTGGGAATCAAATGATATCATGTACAAAGAGAAGAGAATCCATGGTTTAGGAGAAATAAAATGTATCTAATGAATCAAAATAAACATAATTAAGGTCTTTTAGAGACATATTAACTTGGGCCAAACCTCAAATACACCCTACAGGGGTAGAGTAAGGTCTGTCTCAGTCAACAGTCAATGACCTAAAGATAGGTCTTAGTGGCATTTTAGATCATTTAAGGTAGTTCCAAAGATGAGATAATAATTAATTGGTCATAAAACATATATTGTAATTTATAAATATCATTACAATGACTTACATGACCCAAACCAACACCTACAAGAAGTGTGAAGGACCAAAAGGTTGTCTTAGTCAATAGCCACTAGGCCTAATCTTATATTTGCAAGAGTATTGAGAAGGTTGGAAGGATAAATATGATGGAAGGATTATTTGGAAGGAATTATATATTATTATCAGACTTATATAATCCACTATCTATGAGCATATGGTAAAATAAAAGCCTCTAAACAAACAAAACTCAACCAATTCTCATACCCCTACAAATAATGTGCACTCCAAGAGTCTACTTGAGAGATTTGGGAAGTTTGGAGGTCAAAACATGGAATTAGCTGATAAAATTTGATATATAACACCCTTGGGAGTTTTTTAATCTTATCAAATTATTTTTTTATTTTGAGGCTAATAGAGGAAGTGACCCCTATTTTGCCTCATACAAAGGGCACTTTCCTCCTTGCATAGACCCTATTTTCTGCTTAATGAGGTAGAAGCATAGACCAAAGTTAAAAAAAAGATTTAAATAATGTTTGTGTAGTTGTAAAATATCTATTAAAACATAAAAAAGCCTTTCTATAGGGTTGGAAACCAAGTAGGGTGCCCTGTGTAAATAGACCTCCAGGTAATCCTAGTTAGGCATTGTCAAGGCCTAACACCAAAAGAAGGGTCACTTATAATTAACAAATTTGTAAATAATTATAATTATTTGAAGCAGTATCATGGAGGTAAACTTTAAGTGTTAAATCTATAAAGAAGTAGGGGAAACTATTGGGGAGTTAGACTGAGTCTCAAGTGGCAGGTAAACCTATTGACAAGGTCTAGGCCTAGTCTCAAAACAGGGTCACTCTTCACTTTTAGATATTAGGAAGACATTATAATTATTTGATAATGTTTTAGAGACATAAAAAGAGGTTTGGGAATATTAATCTTGTAGATAAGCTATCTAAGAAGCCATTTTTGGCTTAAAGTACACTTAGACCTCACAAAAATACAAAAAAGACATGGATGACCAACTTCAAATGATTTTAACTCTCATCAACCTTTTCATGGGACCTTGAGGTGATTGGAGAGGTTTTAGGGGTTCATAATATTTAATTTTGTGCCATTAGTTCAATGATTCAACATGCCATCTATATAAACTATTGTTAAGAGGGTAAGGTGCTCCAAACCCTCCAAAAAGCTTGTTTTGAACCTGCTGAGAAGGAAAGGCAAATTAAATCAATAAAATGGATGTTTAAAGCTTGTAAATAATTAATATGATGTAGATTAATCTCCTAAGGTTCATCTCATGCCATTGGTTTTTACCTGCAAGTATAGGGTTGTATGAAATAGGTCAAGAAATATCAATTAATGCTAAAACAGGGGTCCGTACAAATGATCAAGAGCTCCAATTGGACATGAAGGATTATAAGGATGTAAAAAATTGAATAATATGATAATTTTCTAGTTCAAACATGTGGGAACAATAAAATGGACATCTAGGCTAAAGAGGCCTAATTAGGCATAATTGGGATGACTAATTGATATAAAAGTACACTTTCATTGGGTATAAATTCATGCAACTTGGCATAGAGTAAAATTAGGGAAGTGGTACTAGAAAATGGTCTTAAATATCCATAAATATATGTACATTCCCCTAAACAAATGGATTTGTGCAAAAATAGGGTTATAAGAGGATTATGCCTAGTGAAGGCTCTGTGAGCAACAAGGGGTCTTGAAGAGAGTTTGATGATTATAAATAGATTTTTTTAGTCTAATATGATGTAAATAGGCCTTCCAATAAGAAATATTTCTCAATTTGAGGTAAATCCAAATTTTAGCCATTTTGGCCAAATTAGGCCTAGTAAGACAAAGAGGTCTTGGGACACCCAAGAGTGGGATTGATGATTGCAAATAATGTGCTAGTTTGAGATGATCCAAGATGATTTCCAAGTTTCCTTAGGATGAAAATATAACTATCAAAGAGATCTCATGATCAAATTATTTCCTCTTGGTACTTGTCAAGAAGGAGTTTCAAGCCTTGATGAAGGCAGTTTTCCAAAGGAGAATGATCAAGGAGTTTCAATGCCACATGTGAGGAAGGAGTTCAATTTGGGATGGACAAATGTTCAGATAAATTTCATAACTCCTTTTCCACATCATTTTTATTCTTTTTAACTGATCTTCACCTTTGGACAGTTGTCTTTGTGCCTCTTCAACTTCTCTCTTTTCTCTCTTCTTCCAAGTTCTATAAGTATGAACCATTTTGGATATTGAAAGGGGATTCCAACTCTTGGCATGGGAAACCCTACCAAAATTATACATTGATTTTTACTTAAGATAATGAGAATAAAACTTTTTATGCTCTAATTTCATTTATACTACATGTTGAAGTTACCCATCTTGAATTCCAGGTATAGATTGAGTTTATCTTGTTTTTATGCAATCCTTGACTGTGTTACTACAAATGACTTATCTCTTAATAGGTTTCATGAAGTGTATGATGTTGAAATAGACTCTTTAAGTGTGTATGAGTTTTTTAGTGTCACATTTGACCTTCCCTTCACTTGCCTTCATTTTTTGAGTTTTTATTTGACTTCATGAGAAACATTAATGCTAGGGAGCTCCACTAATGGTGTTGAGGCTAGTTTGGTTGTCTTAGTTCATTATGAAAATTCCAAGTGTATGAATGGAAGAAAATCTTTGTTTATCACCTCCTAATTTTTGTTTTTTTAATGTATTTTTCTTTCCTTTTTCACCCATAATAGGTAGTTCTAGTATGATAAGCACATCAAGTCATATCTAGGGAGCTAAACCTTAAAATCTAGAGGTTTACTTCCACTATAGGTGCCCCACACACCTGGAAGTATTACCATGTTGGCCAAAAATTGAAGAGGCTTGAACAACCTCTTCTAGGGTGAAATATTTGGAGACAATAGTTATAGCATGCTTGGTGGGACAAGGTCCAAATAGTGAGAATATTTTTGGTGTGTCTTCTCTCTTATCAGCTTTTGGAAGCATCCAAGCAAGTACCAATGGTGACTCCAAATGAATTTTTGGTTGTAAGCAGCCTAGGTATCTATTGCTAAATATTTTTATCAGTTCTTGTCTTTTCATGTGTCTTATGAATTTGATATGGATGGATATGAGGAGAATCCTTACTATACTCTTCCCTATCAACCTTTTTCTGACCCTTTCTATCCTTTTCAATAGTCCTATCAAGAATACCATCCTCCCTATGAGTCATGGTAGTCCTATGGTCAACCTAGTCCCTTTATAATTGAGTATGTTTTTGTTGACTAGACATATGACCCATATTCACCTCAGACTTATCACTAGGAGTCAAACAACACCATTAGTTTGGAGACAAAATATGAAGCTTTGAAAATCTTACTTAAAGAAACTAAATATCCCAATCACTTCATCCAAGCTTACTACACCTCTCATTCTAAAAATGTGTGGCACATTATGCCAAAGTTTCTAGAATTATAAAAGTATATGAGTGTGCTAGATAAGCATTGTGATGAAACTCTTAGTGGTCTTGTGGATTGGTTAAGCTTTTTAGTTGGATTGTTAATGGACATGTTGGGGTATGTTGAGGAAGAGAATCAATATGTCACTAGTGAAGGATTGTCTATGGAATGAGAGGATTTTCAAAGGTGCATTGATAGGTTAGAGAGATGGTAAAATCAACAAGCTATGGAACAAGTTGTAGATATAAAATACTTTTAAAAAATCTATGAAGAGCCTCAAGAAAATGAGGAGGATGATGCAAGCTTGTATGAAGAAGATTTCCTTCCTATTTCTCATCCTATCTTACCTCTCCCTCAAGAGCCCATTCAAGAAGTTTTACCCATATCCATGCCCATCCATGAACATCACACTCCATCCCAAACCCATAGACTATATATCTCTCTTCCATAATTCGTCTCCTTGAAGAAGAACCTATGCAATCATCAAAAGAGCCTACTAGTTCCAAGCTTCCAACTTGGGACCAAACTATGAAGCCTTGGGGAAAGAAAGAGGTTAAAAGAGAAGTCCAAGAAGATGATGAAAATCATGAGGTGGTTGTGGAATAAAGTGATGTACTCTCAATCCAACAAATCCTTGTTTCTATCCAAGAGTCATTTTAAGAGCTTTCTCTTTCTTCCATATCCATTAATGAGCCTCTCACTACACCTTACATTCTTTCTTCAGATCATCCATCCATTTTACATCCTCCAAACACATCTCTTATTGAAGAAGAAACTATTTTAAGGGAAGCATAAAAGGAGGAAAAAATTCAATTTTAAGTAGAGAAAGAGGATGACACAAGTAATGATGAAGAAGAATTTATCATTGGAACTCCACTTGGGACTATCAAGCATAACTCACCCTTCTTGAACAAAGAGAAATAATACTCAAATGAAGTTATAGCTGATCATAATAAGGATGGGGATATAATTGGAGTGGAAAATATGACCAAGGATCAAGATGAGGTGTTTGAAGAATAATTTCATGAGGAAGAGGTGATCCTTGATGTGAGAGATGATAAAGAAGAATGGTTGTAATAGATTGAGTTTCTACAAGAGCTTGAAGAAATTTTCAAGGTTGAAGGAAAAGTATATGAGAAGATAGAGTAAGGATTCTCCATGAGAGACAATGATCAATATTGGGAAGATTACACTAAGCTCCTTGATGAGCTTGAAGAACTTGTAACTGACAAACCACTTGTCCATTCTCATGACATCATGGGGAGCCAAGAAACATGCTTTAGTGAAGCATCATTGGATCATGTAGAAATTAAGGAGTCTTATAAAGAAGCTAAGGTAGTTGAAGTGAAATAATAATTCATATTTTTAGGTGATTTGTTTAAAGTTATCTTAGCTACATTGAAATCCATGCCAAGAAGATTGGTCAACACCATGAGAAAGATAAAGGCTTTGATGCCAATGTTCAAATGGAAACATGTATTATGTATCCATTTATTATATGAAGAAAGAATAATTTTATACTTTCCCTTTGATTTAGGAAGGAGATATTATTTCAAGATAGTGTGTGTTTAGTTTGGTTTTATTTTAGTTTGTTGTTGTGTTCCCTAAGTGCTCTTGAAGCACAAGTTGTTTGTTTTCTTCCCTTTCATGGTGTGTGTCTTTAATTTTGTATGTTTGGGTCAAATAGCCTCTTTACCTTGACTCAAAGTTTTTTTCAAGTAAATTTGAGTTCCCATAAGCGTGACTCCATGCCCAATAAAAGGATAAGGTAACTGGTCTTAGGCATAGTTGGCATGCCACCCCTAGGAATCACCAAGAATGTTGACCAAATTTGACCCCAAATTAAATTTAGGACAACCCATACTATTTTCAACTTTTGAATAAGGTTTCATGTCCTATGAGGTCTCATAATGGTCTAAACATCTTACTTATCCTTCCCCTAGTCCTTGTCTAAGCTCATCCCTCTTGAAATGGCCTAGCCAACCAAAGTCAAAGTTGGTCAACCTTGGTAAAATATGGTAAAAGTATAAAATTATTTTTAAAATGTTATAAGATGGCCTTTAACATGTTTTAAAGTGTTTCCAAGTCATTAATTTATCTTTCACCTTATTTCATATGCAAAAAGGGTCATTTAGCCACATTTTTAGCTTAATTAATGACATGTATAAATTTTTCCAAGCAATAAATTTGTCACCAAGATATGATTCAACATGGGATAGGTTATATAATGTTAGGATCCATCAGATGACAGTTAGAGAATCAGTTATGATCAAGAAATGGAAGTTTTCCTTATTTTTAGGCCCATTTGTAGCACTTGTATGGACTTCTCAAGTGCACTTGTAGCTAAAAATATGGTTGTGTGACTATTCACCTTCCCACAAGTCATTTCCTTATTTGTATTATATAAATTACATGAAAAGTTTCATTTCTAGCTCATTTTCTTTCATTTCCACTTCGTAAGTGAAAGAAGGCCATATTCAATCACTTACCATGGACCATACAAGTGAAGTCAAGAAGAATGCTTCTACAGGTTGATATTACTCTAAGTTAACTTCAAATACATAATAAGAAGTCTCAGATTGGTGGAACCTCCTTTATGAAAAATCAATTACACACTAGGAAGATTTTTATGAGATTACATCCAAGAGGGGTATAAGTTTTCATCTGTTTCTTATTTTTAGGAATCAATGGAGCCATGTGATTTTGATAGGGTGTTTTTAGGTTGGAATAATTTCATATCCATGGTTTTATCATCATAAAATATCTTCTCTCTTAATTACATTGAAAGAGATTTCAAAATTGTGATTATTTTCCAAGTTTGCAGCCATAGATGGGTAACCTAAGTTTTACAACATAGAAAAGGGGCTCCATGGTGATTTTAGTATAATTAGATTCATGTTTTAAAAATCCCTCCATTGAATGATTTTATGAGAAATAAAGTTACCACCCATTCAAGGCAAATTGTCCTCTTTCTATTGTTCACTGCCTTATTTACAAAATGCACTTACAATCACCTTGCACTTGAGCTCTAGGAGGTTTGCATGGAGGTATAAATGGTAAAACACATGATGGAGTACATGTTTGAAGATATAACATATCCAAAGATCATGTATTTCATGTCATGAAGTTAAGATACCATGCCAAGGTAAAGTTTTCACTTCAAAGGTGATCAGACCATTTTGGGCTCTCAATCCCCAAATGGACCAAACAGAGATCCTAAAACCTTTTTAGGATAATGTTTGCCATGATAGAAAGAATTTCCCATGATCTTGGTTGATTGTTATAATATACCTATCTACATATAAAAACCCTACCAATTTTTAGGGGAAAAGGTAAGAGGAAGATGGTCATTAAGACCCTTGAAATTGTCAAAAAACCAATGAATGTTGATAGTGAAGTCTACAGGGTATGGATGAAAGAGTGACTTTGCATTTCAAACACCTACATGAATGTCTCAATCCAAACACGTAGAAAAGACTAAGTTTGGGAATCAAATGATATCATGTACAAAGACAAGAGAATCCATCATTTAAGAGCAATAAAATGTCTATAATGAACAAAATAACCACAATTAATGTATTTTATAGACATATTAACTTGGTCCAAACCTCAAATACACCCTACAAGGGCAGAGCAAGGTTTGTCTCAATCAATAATCAATGACCTAAAAGATAGGTCTTAGTGGCATTTTAAATCATTTATGGTAGTTCCAAAGAGGAGATAAACATTAATTGGTAATAAAACATAGATTGGAGTTTCTAAACATCATGACCATGACTTACATGACCCAAACCAATAGCTACAAAAAGTGTGAAGGACCAAAAAGGTTGTCTCAGTTAGTAGAAACTAGGCCTAATCTTGTATTTGTAGGAGTATTGAGAAGGTTAGAAGGATAAAGATGATGGAAGGAGTATTTATAATGCATTATATATTATTGGGAGACTTATATAATCCCTTATCCATAAGAATATGGTAAAAGAAAATCCTTTAAACAAACAAAACTCAGCCAACACTCATACATCTACAAGACTGTCTCAATTAAACCTATAGGTGAACCCAATTAGGCATGGTCAAGGCCTAACACCAAAATAAGGGTAATTTATAATTACATAATTTTTAAATAATTATAATTCTTTGAATTATGTTCATGGAGGTAAACATGAAGTGTTGAAGCTATAAGGAAGCATGTGAAACCATTGGAGAGTCAGATTGAGTCTCAAGTGGTAGGTAGACCTATTGAAAAGGTATAGGCCTAGTGGGAAGTCATTAAAATGATTGGATCATGTGTTATTGACATGAATATAAGTGTGGGAATCTTAATCTTGTAGAGAATCTATCCAAGAAGCCATTTTTAGCTTAAAGTACACTTAGACCTCAAAAAATGTGCAAAAAATACATGGATGACCAACTTCAAATGATTGGAACTCTCATAAACATTTTCATGGGAACTAGAGGTTATTGGAGAGGTTTTATTGGGTCCTAATATTTAATTTTGTGCCATTATTTCAATGATTCAATGTGCCATCTATATGAACTATCGTTAAGAGGGTAAGGTGCTCCAAACCCTCCAAGAAGCATGTTTTGAACTTGATAAGAAGGAAAGGAAAATAAAAACAATAAAATGGATGTTTAAAGCTTGTAACTCATTATTATTATGCATAGGACTTTTCTAAGGTTCATATCATGCCACTGGTTTGTTCCTACAAGTATAGGGTTGTACGAAATAGGTCAAGAAAGATTAATTAATGCTATAATAGGGGTCCATACAAATGATCAAGAGATAAAATTGGACATGAAGGATGATAAGGGGGTAAAAATATTTAATAATATTCTAATTATATAATTCACACATGTGGAAATAACAAAATGGACTTTTTTGGCCTTCTACACTAAAGAAGCCTAATTAGGCCTAATTGGGAGGACTAATTAATCAAAAAGTATAATTGCCTTGGGTATAGAGCCATGAAAATTGGTAAAAATGAAAATTATGGAAAAGGGTACTAAAAAATTTTCTTAATTAGTCCTAAATATCTGTACATTCCCCTAAATAAGTGGATTTGTGCAAAAATAAGGCTACAAGAGGACTAGGCCTAGTGAAGGCTCTGTGAGCAAAATGGGGCCTTGAAGATTTTTTATGGTTCTAAATTTTTTTTTAATCAAATATGATGTAAATAGGAATTCCATGAATAAATATTACACAATTTGAGCTAAATCCAAATTTTAGCCATTTTGGCCAAATTAAGCCTAGTAAGACAAAGAGGTCTTGTGATTCCTAAGAGTGTGATTGATGATTATAGATAATGTGATAGTTTGAGATGATCCAAGATGATTTTAAAGTGTCATTAGGATGTAGATATAACTATATAAGATATCTCATGATCAAATTCTTTCCTCTTTCCACTTGTCAAGAAGGAATTTCAAGCCATGATGAAGGCAGTTTTCCAAAGGAGAATGATTGAGGAGTTTCAACACCACATATGAGGAAGGAGCTCAATTTTGGATGGAAACATGTTAAAATGAGTTTCATAAATCCTTTTCCACCTCATTTTTATGCTTTTTAACTGATCCTCACCTTTGGACACTTATCTTTGTGCCTTTTCAACTTTTGTCTTCTCTCTCTTCTTCCAAGCTCTATAAGTATGAGCCATTTTGGCTATTGAAAGGGGATTCCAAATCTTGGAATGGAAAACCCTAAAAAATTATACCTTAATTTTTAATTAAGATAATTATAAGCAAACTCATTATACTCTAAGTCCATTTTCACTACGTGTTGAAGTGATCCATCTTGAATGTCAAGTATAGATTGAGTTTATCTTGTTTTCATGCAATCCTTGAATGTGCTACTACAAATGACTTCTCTCCTAACAGGTTTCATGAAGTGTATGCTGATATAATAGAATATTGAAATGTGTATGAGTTTTTTTATTGTCATATCTAACCTTCCCTTCACTTGCCTTCATTTTTTTAGTTGTTATTTGCATTCATGAGAAACATTAATGCTAGGGAGCTCCATTAATGGTGTTGAGGATAGTTTGGTTGTCTTAGTTCATTATGAAAATTCCAAGTGTATGAATGGAATTAAATATTGGTTTATCACCTCCTAATTTAGGTTTTCTTTATGAATTTTTATTTCCCTTTTCACCTATAATAGGCAGTTTTAGTAGCATAAGCACATCAAGTCATAACTAGGGAGTTAGCCCTTAAAATCTAAAGGTTTACTTCCACTATAGGTGCCCCACACACATATAAATATTCCCATGTTGGCCAAATTTTTAAGAGGATTGAAAAACCTCTTCTATGGTGAAATATTTGGAGACAACAGGTTCTTCAACACAAATAAAACATTTTTCATCATCAACCAAGTAAAGAGATTCAACACAAGGACTCACTCTTCTTCAACACTTAGGACCTATTGAGGGCTCTCAAGTTGTGTCTCAACTACTACAATCAGATTTTTATTTTTAAAATCTTCAATATTTTTGAGCTCTTTCATGGTGATGACAAGAATAGGCATATTTAATTCATGGAATCTAGTCCATTGAAGCTACCAAGGAGGTATGTTTTATTCAAGAAAGAGTTCTCTTTATTTATCATCTAGCTAATCCTGTTAGGTTATGGAGTTAAAAGCTTCAACTATTGTAGACATGGAGAGGTTGCTAAAGTTCCATAAGTACCAGCATCGGTAGTATGACCGACGTCAGTCACATACAGTGCAGAAGGCAATCGGCATCGGCAGGGAGTCAGCCGACGTCGGTTAGCACGTCAGTCACATACAGTGCAGAAGGCAACCAGCGTCGATAGGGAGTCAGCCAATGTCGGTTAGCACCAGATAGACAGGGACCGATGTCAGTCACCTGTGGCGGTTCCAAAATTGCTATTGATGAATAGTCAGTTAAGTGAAGTGAGTGTTTGCATGTTAAAAGGCTAATTATAGTCTCGAGCTGCATGTCTAATTATTGTAATTAGAAGTCTATTTTTATATACATGGGATCCTATTTAAAGACCCATGAGGCATGTATTGTAATTAAGAAGGCAAGTAAAGTATTGAAGCAAGGAAGCAAGGTCAAGGAGATCTACAAGTGTAAGGTCAAGGAGATCAGCTGAAGCATTCAAGGAGGGGATAACAACTCAGGTTGTTGAGTTGGTTGTGTTGAGCAAGAGAGAGAGGGAAGAAGGTCTTGAGGTGTGGCAAGCCTTTGAGGTGGAAGAAGATGTAGCATCTTCTTTATTGTATTTTCTTCTAAGAGTATTTGATACAAGATTGTGTATTGTCTCTCAAATTATTTGTTGTTTTAAGTTTCTAGTTACTTAATCATTCTGGTATAATTTCATGTTTAATTACTTATAAGAAAGGTAATCAATTGTGCTTCCTTGGAGGGGTTCCTAACAGTTGGTATCAGAGCTACGGTTGCAGGGAGCAGGTTATTGTTTGATTACATGTCATTCACAGGGTTTTCTGATTGAGTGGGAGTTCAGTAATGGCAAAAAAAAGTAAGCTACGAATGGAGAAGTTTAACAGCAAGAATTATCAACATTAGAGGATGTAGATAGAGGATTATCTGTATCAGAAGGATTTGTACTTGCCATTGGGTGGGGTTGCATGCAAGCCCACAGATATGAAGGATGAAGAATGGAATGTTCTTAATCAAAAGGCTCTGGGATCCATAAGGTTGAGCCTTGCATCATCTATGATTTCTAACTTATCACAGTGCAAGACAACAGAAGAGTTGATAAAATCTTTGGCAAATTTATATGAAAAGCCCTCGGCTTCAAATAAGGTATTTCTTATGAAGCAGTTATTTACTTTGCAAATGTAGGAATGTGGATCGATACATACTCATCTTAGTGATTTCCATGGTTTGGTAAACCAGTTAGCTTCAGTCAATATTGTTTTTGATGATGAAGTAAAGGCTCTCTTAATTTTATGGTCTTTACCGAAAAGTTGGGATAGTTTGGTTATGGCAGTAAGTAATTCTACGTCTGCTTCTAAAATCTTAAAAGTTGATGATGTTGTGAGTGTAATCTTGATTGAATAAATATGCAGGAGAAGCACAGGTGAATCATCAGGGAATGCTCTAAGTGCAGAAAGCAAGGGAAGGCAAAGAGAGAAGGTCGAGCAAGGAAAATCAAGGTTGAAGGTGGGAAGGAGATCCGAATCCAGAGGTGTCACCTACTAGTTTTGTGGAAAGAGAGGACACACAAAGAAAGAGTGTTGGTTAAGGGATAAAGAAAATCAACATGAAGGTAATGAAGAAGCAAAGGATGCAAATATTGTGGTACAAGATGCTCTCATACTTTCTTTGGATAGTTAGGTAGGATCATGGGTTTTAGATTTTGGTTCTTCTTTTCATGCATCCCCAAACAGAGATTTGTTCCATGAGTATGTCCAGGGAGACTTTGGAGTGCTTTATTTAGGGGATGGTATGCCTTGTCAAATAGTTGGCAAAGGGAAAGTGCAGCTGAAATTGTAGATGAACAACACATGGGTGTTGAAGGAGGTTATGCATGTCCCAGTTTTGAAGTAGAGTTTGGTTTCTGTAGGAAGGTTGGGTGATGAGGGATGCACAATAACCCTCATAGTGGATTCTTGGAAGGTTACCAAGGGTGCACTTGTTTTAGCTAGAGGTAAGAAAGTAGGTACTCTTTATCTATCTACTTGTATTACTGATTCTACTTCTGGTTTATCTACTTTAGTTATAGATTCGAAGATGTGGCTTAATAGGCTTGGTCACATGAATAAGAAGGGAATGGACATTCTTGATTCAAAAGGTATGAGTTCAGATTTGGAAGGCATAGATAGAGTTCATTGCAGGAAAAGGAAATTTGATGCTTTTGGCAAGAACAGGGAAGCCTTGTGTTTATGGAGGAGATGAAGGACAGAGATCAGTCACAGGGGCTAAATGATTTTGAGTAGGGTAGTATGGATAGGGGTTTGATCCAAGATGAGCTCGTGGATAAAGAATTCATCACTTACAAGAATACACAGACACTGATGTCAGTCACTTGAAACCGACGTCAGTCAGGCAGATACCGACATCAGTCATGTGCAGACCAGCAAGGTCAGTAGAGTTGGGCAGAGAAGTCTGACATCGGTCAGGCAAGAACCAACATCGACAAAGGGGACACCGGTGTCGATTAGGGAAATGATGTCGACAGTCAGGGTCAGTGCAGGGAACTGACATCGGTCAGGAGCAGACTGGGAGATGGCTAAGATCAGTCACTAGAATGGATGTTGGGCAGATAGCAAGCTGTCAAGGAGTCTCAAACACCCATATGGAGGTCAAAAAGGGTAAGTGAACCTCATACTCATTGTTCACCTTCTTTATATTACTTATTGATGGTCAAGAACTAGGAAGATGTGAAGAGGCAATGTAGGTAGAATCTAGAAACAGTGGGAGCTTGGCATGGATGAAGAGTGTGAGTCCTTGGAGAAGAACCAAATAGGTATTTATTGGTGGAGTTGTTAGCTAGAAGAAAGCACTGGATGAGGGATGGATTCCCAAGTTAGAGAAGAGAGCGGATGGACACGTGAGACAGAAGGCTAGGGCATATGGTCTTGAGTAGGTTGTAAGACAATGGAGGTTTGACCATTGTATTTTTCTTTACCAGGTTGGATAATATTAGCTACATTATCCTATTACTATATTGTGTTGATTATTGCAGGGTTACATATACAGGGAGTTTCTGAGCTAAGGGTAAAGTTAGTTCAGAGGTATGTCATGAAGAATTTGGGAGCAGCAAAATTCTTTTGGCATAAGTGATAGGTATACCATCACAGGTTTTGTGGTGGTTGGTCTTCAAGAGTGACTTTGAAGAGGGATACATAGCCAAGGGAACAAATTAGATGGTGTACAGGTATAGGTACAGTTGCAGCTATTTATCTCCAAGTGGGAGATTGTTAGGTTGTGGAGCTAAAAGCTTTAACTATTGTAGACATGGAGAGGTTGTCGAAGTTCTAGAAGTACCAGTGTTGGCAGTATGACCGACGTTAGTCACATATAGTGCAAAAAGAAATTGGCATCGGCAAGGAGTCGGCTGATGTTGGTCAGCACCAGATAGACAGGGACCGATGTCAGTCGCCTATGGCAAATCCAGAACTGTTGTTGATGAATAGTCAGTTAAGTGAAGCGAGTGTTTGCATGTTAAAGGGCTAATTATAGTATTGAGCTACGTGTCTAATTATTGTAATTAGAAGTCTATTTTTGTATGCATGGGATCCTATTTAAAGACCCATGAGGCATGTATTGTAATTAAGAAGGCAAGTAAAGTATTAAAGCAAGGAAGCAAGGTCAAGGAGATCTACAGGTGTAAGGTCAAGGAGATCAGCTGAAGCATTCAAGGAGGGGATAACAACTCAGGTTGTTGAGTTGGTTGTGTTGAGCAAGAGAGACAGGGAAGAAGGTCTTGAGGTGTGGCAAGACTTTGAGGTGGAATAAGAAGTGGCATCTTCTTTATTTTATTTTCTTCTAAGAGTATTTAATACAAGATTGTGTATTGTCTCTCAAATTCTTTGTTGTTTCAAGTTTCTGGTTACTTAATCATTTTGGTATAATTCTGTGTTTAATTGCTTATAAGAAAGGTAATCAATTGTGCTTCCTTGGAGGGGTTCCTAACAAATCCTCCTTTGGTTCCCATACCATAGGTCCATCAAGGAAAAGGGTGATGGGGTAAGGACAAGATGAACTAGTTGGTGGATGTGTATTGTAGAGCTCAAGGTCATATTGAGAATACAAGGCAAGAGACTCTTTAGGAAGTTCTTGAGGAAGGGGAGACGGGGGTGTGTTTAGGCATAAGATATTATTTTGGATCTAAACTTTCCACCTCACCTTGACTTAGCAATCTCATCTTTGCTTCTAATTACTCTATTTTCTTGGTTAGGTTCTCTTGGAAAATATTCTCTTGAAGTTAATAGGTATCATCATGGGAATAAGGATTGTATTAAGGCTTCCATGGAATAGAAAAAGTTTCTTGAGGAAGGGTGGGAGGGGACTTACAAAATGTTAACTCCATTTTCCACCTTGCACTCTTGGACAATGCTCCCATATTCTTTCTTACCCCATGAATCTACTATCTTGCTCCAACTTAGGACATTGGGATTATATGTCTTCTCAATTTCACACTCTTGGTCAATAATTTCTTCTCCTTTCCCTATGATTCCACTATTTTTTTCCAACTTATAAAATTGGGAATATGAGTTTCTTTTTTAGGTGTTGGGACTGGTATGCGAGAGGGAAAATTAGGCTTAAACTCCACTTATTTTGCTACCAACATGGACTATTGTAAATGAATATTATCCAATTCAATTTTCCTATCAAGGTTTGCTTCAAAAATAAGGCTTTTTACTTCAATACTCTCCTCCAACCGACCAGGAAGAAGATGACCTTGATAGGCTTGGTTTGACTCATGAGGAGGGTTTATATATGGCTGATATAGAACTTGGGGAAGTGGGTATAAAGGCTGATAGGTTTGGTGAGGTTGCCTTTCATGAATTTATAGCCTATCCTCTAAGGAAGAGACTAAACCACTCACATCAAGCATCTCACTTGTGATCCTTTGCCAATTGGCTCTCTTAATAGGTGCCCACTCCTTGACTAACTCTAATGCATTTCTCACTTGATGGATGTAATTATTAGTAATCCTCTTAACACATCCCCTTTGAGTATCAAGATCTAACATATACCTTTCATATCCCAAAAGTTCTTGTTTGAAGGTGGAAATGGGTTGATTGGAGAAATGATTAGGTTGACTAGGAACAAGACATTGAGAAGGCTGATTATAGGACTGATAAAACTCATAATAGGGCTGAATATGATCATACTGGGACTGATAGTTATCATAATAAGATCAAAAAAGAACTTGTTCATATTGATAGGGAATGGGACAAGATGGATATGTTTCACCAACTTGTAGAGGACAAAATTCTAATCCAAGGTTAACCATGAATTTTCATTGAAAACAAGAACATAAAGAAATATGTTACCATCAATCTTCAAATTACAAATTGGGCTACTTGACCAGCTGATATGTCTTCAAAGTCACCATTTATGCTTGAAAATATGCCTCTAAAGGTTGATGTGTTGAAGGACAACACCAAAAATCCTCTAACTCTTGAAACAAGAGTCCCACCAAGTGTGACAAAAACTATTCTCACTTGGATTCATGCCCTTTGAGGAGATGAAAATATATCCTCATCCAAGTGGAACAATGGAATCACCTCTAGGCTTATGTGTAGCCTAAGGAATGAGGTGAGTCTATAGATAGGGCTAACACCCTTGATGTACCACTTGACTATTAATACTACTACTGCCAACTTTAGGGGGTGAAAAGGGTGAGAGATAACTGAAATTAAATATAAACTAAGGAGGTGATATGCCAAATCAATTTTATAACTTTCAACCAATTACATCTTACACTTAAGACCAAAAGACAAACCAAACTTACACTTCTATAATCTTCATCTTCTCATATCAATATTACATTGTGAGGTCATGGATGGATGTGAAAATATAGGAGGACTAGATGAGAGGCCATCAATGGAACTAATGAAAGGAATAACTAAATTAAAATTTTACATCTCCTAAAACACTTGACATGCCCTAAAAAAGATGTTTTCCAACTACAAATAAGGTGAAAGAATGAGACCACATTCTAGGAATCCATAGTATTCACTAAGCAAGATTCATCACCCAAGTATAAAAAAATTGTAAATAATCATCAAAAGGTAACACTTAGTCATTTTATTTATCAAAATTTATACAAATGAGTAGGGATTCACCGTACTCAGGTGGAGCATAGAATACAATGCCAAATAGTCAACTCTTATAGAGTTTGAGAGAGAGAGAGAAAGAGAAGTCCAAGTGTCATAGGGAAACTTGTTAAGATGATATAAGGATTCAATTTCTCGTGTGATAATGACATTGGATAAACCATGTAATTTTTTCAATTCCAAGTGTCCATACAAGTCATCAAAATTATGCAAAGTGGCCTAAAACTCCTTTTCTTGCACAAAAAAATTGCCTTCATGATTAAACATATTTGAATGCCATATAACTAATGATGAGAAGTAAAAATTATTATAATGGAAGATTAAATTTTAATACATGCCTCTTCATGCATTGGTTGCATTCTTGGACTGTTGAAAACTTCTGAAAGTGAGCCATCATCATTTGTTGTCTAGAAAATTACCCTTCCATGCACCTTGTACACTTGGCCTTAAAAATGCATTTATATTTCCATAAAAATTCATAATTTTTTTTTGACATGTTTTTATACCTTCCATGGACTTGGAATCATTAGGAAAGCTTTAAAATTAGTTCAAGTGAAGATTTTCACCCCTCTCACTAGCTTGTGCATTAGGCCAGTTTTGACTGGCTGATTTGAAGGACATGTTTAAGACACTTAGGAAAATTTTAAAGGAATTAAACTTAAATTTGGAGTTATCTTAAGTCTCAATATTTCCATCCATGTTATTTTAATCTCTTGAAACTTCCTATAACCTACAAAACACACAGAATAGAGATAAAAAACATATTTTTGCATCCATCTGTATAATTACATACAAATAGATGGCATGTGAGGGATATTAAGATAGTTTTATTTAACATAAAATAGGTATCCTAGTTAAACTATGAAAATTTATTTCATATCCAAGCTTATTTTCCAAGACTGGTCCTTAGCAAGTGTTTAGTAAGGTTTTAGGCATGTTTTGGGTCTTAAGGATGGTTCATAAAAACCCAATGTCCAACCTGAAAAAAAATGTATCTAATTTTGACTTCAAGGCATCTGATAATAATCCCTAATTCCTATATCTCCCATGTAGGTCCTCATGAAAGATATGAGCTTCAAAAGATTTCATATCGAGCTTGTTTCCTTTATTTCTTGCATGCCTAAGTTGTCTTGAAGTCCAAAAATGGATTATTGTGCTTAAGTATGCAAAAAAAATGCTTGATAACCTTTTTATTGACCTAATAAACATGAAAAAATGCATTTAAATTCCAAACCCAAGCTAAAATTTAAGTTGACCCCCTTTTTGGATGTTAGGCCTAGTCATATTTATAGGGGTCTGACTGCAACTTAAACCCAAACCGGCCATTGATGGCTTTTCCTTATCTAGTGATATATAAGAAAACTTTATGTTTTCCCCATACACATGTTCTAGTATCCTATAAATATCACTTCAAATTGGAAATAATGAAGTTCCTTATATAGAACTTTAAGCATATTCCTTACCTAGTCTACCTGACTGTAGAACTTATAGTTTAGAGTACTCCATTTAGTTTAACTCCATTTTACTTGATTTACCATGATTTTATGGATATATTTAAACTACATACCCATTTTTATTAGGTTCAAACAACTTTTGGATCACATCTTCTATTCATTCCTTAATGGTTGTAGGGGTTTATGCATGGGGAAAGTACCCCCTATCTAAGACAAAATAGGGGGTACTTCCCATATTTTTATAGGAAAAAAAAACAAATTTATGAGATTATATAAGTGGTGGTGAAATTATATAAAAAAAATCCAGATCTTGGTAATCTCATATAACACCTCAAAACTCAAAATATGAGACTTATTCTTCTATATTCCAACTATGTGTAGGGTCTTTGATGAGGACTATGCTTTGCTTTCTTTGAGTCCTTTAATTTGGTTTTTTTTAACTAATAAGAGTATATATAATATGGAAACACCATGTTTTATATGTTTATATACCATCCATCACTTTACTTCACTATGGATCTTTTCCCATACATGCTTAGCCATAACTGAGCCCTCTATTGCTTGGCTGAGACAAGGGTTTTGATATCCTATTGTAAGTTTGTTTTCCATTTTGTAATGGGTTTATAACATAAAAACCATGATAATTTATTTGTAAAATCACTATTATTACTAATCTTTAACTCCCATTTTCCTTGCCTATACCTTTTACACCAAGACTGAACTTCTTTAGGTGTGGACTGAGACACCTATCCTTTTACCCACTCTAGGTGCATTTTGGGGCATTTAAACCTTGAGAACCTATTTATAACTCTATATAAGGTTTCCCATTATGATATATCAATGTTCAATGTTCATTTTCTTACTTTTCTTGGCTCTTCTCTATCATATGGACCCTAAACTAGATCACTATCTTCTCAACTGGGACAATTGCCATATAGAGTCTATTGTAGGTAACCCTATGTATGATTAGGGTTTGTATATATATTAAATGTCCTCATTAATCTATAAAAATAATATCAATGCTATTTTATTCACTTAATACACCTTTGTTTACCTTATATATTTCAAAATAACACTTTCACACTTTATTTTGGTTAATGTTTTATGTGTCTTGTTATAAGTGTCCTTAAGGCTCAAAGGAGATTATTCAAGTTATTTAATATTATTATGGGATTTTTAAGGTTGTAATTTATATTATATATGGTTTATAATATTAATCCTTAATAATTTGACCCCTTAGTTACCCTCCATACTCATGAATTCACCAAATTGGGCTTCTCCATGAGACTGTGAACCCCTTGAAATGTCACACCTATGGGTGACTATGATTGGTTTAGGTTTGGAAACTAATTATCAACCTCCCATAATTATTTTTTAATATATATATATATATATTCAAAAATAAAAAATAATTATGGGTGGCTATGATTGGTTTAGGTTTGGAAACTAATTATAAACCTCCCATAATTATTTTTGAATATATATATATATATATATATATATATATATATATATATATAAAATTTAACCTAAAACTCTTAATTTATTCTAAAACACTACCTTAGGCCTCCAAAATGGGTTATTTGCTAGACAGAGGTACTCTGTCTTTTATATTCTTCCTGTAGGTGGTGTTTGTCTACTTTAGGCCTTAAATATAAGCTAAACCCTTCATTTAATCCTTCCATGTCATATAGAATATTTAATACTCAAAATTTCACCTTTTGTGGCCCATGTATCATCACCTAGGTAAATTCTCATAACACTATTCACTTTTTGATTGATCCTGTTGAATGAGACATCTCTCTCTAACTTGCCTGTAAGTTTCATGGGCTTCAAATGGGTTGATTATAGTATTTATAGATTCCATTTAATTACCTAAAGTGATAAAATTTATGTTTTAATTATATTATTCCTTGAATTCTCCTCAAACATCATCACAACTTCAATAAGTTCATTGTCTGCCCCTGCTTGTTGTAGATGCCCAATTGGACCACCTGTATAGACTAGGAGAGTTTAGGTATACAAGTATGATATATATACTTTTAATGGTATATTTTATCATGATTTATTCATTAAATAATTGTAAACTTTAAATACATGGTGCATAATCCAATCTACAACTTGGATGAAGGATTCCTCTTTGAGGTCAGTCCAACAGAGTTTATTAAAGCATCTTAGTACTTTTTTAGACACATTTGAGGCATTAAATCTCCACTTCCCACTCACCTTCCAAACTCCATTATTATCAAAATTATACTCCATAATATAAACTATAAAACTTACCTATTTGGAGGCCTTGAGACATCTTGAAAGCATGTTAAAAAATATCCATGAAAAGCCCTTGGACCTCTGTTTGGACTTTTTAAAGACTGTGGGCCTAAAAACTCAGACTTTACCCTTGAAGGGTGTTTCTCACTTTTCCAAACATTCAAAACCTAAATTTTACATGTTATGAGCCCTTCTAACCTATGATGTATTTATGGTGAGTATCAATAATTTTCAAACCTCTCAAAATTCATCTTTAACCCCCTGATATACTATCTATAGGTGGGTACTTGACACACCACATTGAGCTATAAGTGCACACCATGAAACTAATATTTCATATGAAATTTTTATGTTATTATTCAACACCATAATACATATCTTTTAGTATCAATAATTTATAATACATATAAACCCTTTTACACCTTATCATGACATCAGTAATGGCCCCTGTAGGTGGCTACTAGTTGGGTGAGGATAGTGGGTGTGAAATAGAGAAACAAGGATGGATAAAAGGTTATATGGATATTCAAACTCATTTTGAACTTCTTTAAGTGTATGAAATTCACTAATAACATATTTAAATAAGATAAATAACATCCTTGCCAATGTTAAAACCTCTTGACATCATCTAGAATGGAGCATATAGGGTGTTTGATGATGGTTTGGTATGGCATATGAGATTAAAAAAAATGATAATTGCATTGGATATTGAAGATGAAAAGTTAATGGGGATAAATAACACTTTGAAAAAATTTCAATGAACTTAACATAACCTTTTGAATCCATGTAGAACCATGTGGTTTCGTAAAATTGTGAAAACTACCCATTGCACCCAGAAGAGACCAATATACAAATTTTAGGTTATTTGATCATAAAAATACCTAAAACCATGAAAAAAATAACGGGATATGTAAGAATACATATATATCATCCTCTAGAGTAAATACGAGTAATTTGTTTGTATGTAATCACTCAAACCAAAACAAAACATGAAGGGTGCATAAAATGACAAGAAAATTTGCAAATTTCACTTCAAATGGATGGTTCATGAAGCATAATTTAAAATTTATAAAAAATATTATATTTATTTTAATGTCCCCAAGTTTAGAATAATCTCCCAAAATCATTTTGTCTAAAACTACTTATGCTATCCATATCGAGTAAAAACCTATAAATCACTTTAGTTTGCCAAGAAGAGCCAGAAGGGGGCTGAACAGTTTTGGGCCAAAAATGGCACCTCTGTAAAAATTAAATAAAGGAGATAAATAGTCACATTTACATGTTTTTTGAGTGGCACACTTCCTAAGAAAGCCATACAAGTGCCAAACTCACTCTTTTCTTCAAAAAAACTACCTTTTTCTAAGTAACTTGATAATTTTTAGTTAGTGATAGTTACTATAGACCTCATAGGACACATGAAACATTATAAAACTTTTTGAAAATTTCACATTTTCCAATAAACCTATACAAAGCATTAAATACACCTAATTGACCCCCTAAAATAACTCAAAATGATAAATGGACTAATGAAATAAGTGACCAAGGTTAATATAACATTGAATGGTATAAAATGACCTATGAAACATCTCATGAAATGATATTATACCACCTTATAGGTCTAAAAATCAAGTTTTTTACTAGGGGTGCCCCAATTTGACCTAAAGTTCAAATTTGGTCAATAGTTATTTAGACCCTGTTCATGGGACCCAAATTTTTATATGCATTTATTCTATCCTAAGAAAATTGAAATTAATGAAAAGAAATTTTTCATTTTTGTTTTGTTTCACATTGCCTTGGCCACCACCTCCGCCAGCTCTTTTTCATTGTTGGGGAATACTGTAGAAGTAGCTCTACAAGTAAGTTGATCTAGGAACATATTGTATGCATTAGAGAGGGTGCAATTTCTAAATACCCTCTCACATGTCATGGATAGCCTAGTGGACTACCTTTCTCACCATATAGGTGGATGATTATAACAAACATAAAAGTTTCTAGCATATCTATCACTACCGCAAGTTTTCCCCTGGGCTTGTATGTGTTGATTACTGACAACTGACATTGGCAAAGATAATAAAAACATCAAAATTTTCATAGAAAAATATTTAGTGTGTTCATAATAGCAGAAAAACCTTCAAATTTAAAAAAAAACATGTTAAGGTTAAATTATAAGTATCTAATAAGTAACAATAAGTATCAAGTCATTAAAAAGCTTTAGGTGTAATATAATTTTTTTAATGTCATTCTTAAAGACTGCAATTGATTCCTTGTATTTTAGGATACTTATACCAAAAAAAGGTCTTAGTAAAGTTCACGTAGTTGCATTTCATTATATAAAAAGAGAGGGTGGACTTCCTTTCTCTCACTTTGGTTAGGACACAAACTTTAACTATATTGACCCTTAATTCACTACACTTCAATATGTAATTGTAACCCTCAAAATGAACCAACCCACATGAATACACATTTTTTGGTCTTTAATGTGTTGTTAGGCTATGTTTTTGATACTTCAAAAGAGATACAATTATGACATACACTTGCACTATATAATGAATGTTAGAGAGGCATTTTGTCATCTATTGATCACAAAAGATCCTAGAAATTTGTACATGCTGAAAAGTAATAGAGGACACAATTGTATCCCAATTTCATAATAAAAAAATAAAGAGTCACAATGTACAATCATTTTTTCAATCAAAATCAACAATATGCTAATATTGTCCCTTTGATAGAAACCGCATAATTTTTTTGAATATTAGTATACATTACTTTAAATTTATCTTCTTTGTAAGGATTATTAGAACCAATGTATAATTTTTATATAGTGACATCAACAGATGCACATGTTGGGTTCATGATCCAAGGTCTTTTGTTGAATGTTTTAGTTAAAATTTGATTTAATGTTAGTTTTTTTTTGTTAAATAAAATTTGGTTACTCAAGAAATTTTTGTTTATCCCCATAACCACTAGTGAAAGCTCTATAAACTTTCACCTCTCTTTGTAATTAATCATCTTGAATGAATAAATTTTAATATTTTGTGTACAAAGATTTATTCAAGATGTAATCTGTCTATCATTCCTACTGTTAACTAGGCCAACAGTGGTATCAAATCCACAACAAAAAATATTAATTTAAAAGAGGAGAGAAGACACCATTTCTTGAGTAAATTCCATTTTTGGTTTCCTGAGAGAGAGGAACATGAATGGGTGAGATTTAGTTTATTTATGAAAGTATCACCTGATTTCTACCTTTTGTGCTCAGATAAATTGAAAGCTCCAAAGAGACTGTAAATATTTGTTACAGATATGGTTATTGATGACATGAAATAATTGAAGCCTCCAAACAAAACAAAGTTCACTGATTACTATGCTCATGCAGATATGTACAATGAATTATTATTTTCCATTGATGTAGTTGCACACAAAATATAGATATAAAGGTGGTAGTAGAATATCAAAGAATATAGATTTGTACAGTGTTTTTTTTAATCTATACTACATAAATCTATACAGTTGCTTTATAAACTATAAGAGCAAATAGTTGATGGTAATAGTTTTGGTAAGATTAGATAAAATATATTTGTCTATATTTTTTATATGTATAAATCCACTTAATGTGAAATGGAACTTTCATAAAATTGTACATCTTCAATGCATAATATTATAGTTGTATGACATCTTCATGGTAGAGCTTTCCCTATATAATGGCATAGTGACTTATAAAACTTTGAAAATATTTATTTTCATTTGTTTCTTTTTACCCTGGGTCCCACAAGGAAGAAAGGTAGTTTATATTTTTTCACATTCAAGTGAAAATATGGTAAATTACTTTCACATGCAAAGAGAAAATATTATTGTACATGTATTTTTTTCTTCACAAAATTGAGACTATAAGTAATAGTTTCCCTTTACACTCCAAAATAACTTGAAGAAGAGTTGGTTGAACCTATTTTACTAGTCACTTTTAATAAGAGAGGTTAAGACTTCAAAACCTCCAAATCTATCTATCTTTTTGGTTGCATTCGACATATGAATATGATATTATGATAATTATTTTGACCAGTCATTCTTTTATGCAAAGGTGGTTGTGTGACTAGTCAAACTATATGGTTTTAGACATTATGGACACAATAGAGTGGTCTATTTTATGTTTTTAAACTTATATATGTTATTTTTGTGATAAAATTATTCAAAAATGTATAAAGGTGTATTATTCATGGAAAATGACACTTTTAAAATGATAATTTTCATGACATCTCATGATTTTACTATTGGTGAATACACTATCCTTTATAGGTCCCTCAGGGTCATTGTGATTTACTAGGTTTAAATGTCACATTAGAGGTTTGAGTAGCTATTAGAGGTTGGAGGACTATTACTCTTCTCTAGTTAGCTATTTTCTCAAAGTATGGGTTCATTATTGAATAACAATTTTAGTAGAAGTAGCATGTAGTTTTTCATTTCTATTTTGGTTTTATTCATTTTTTGATATTTTATGACATGGAGTGGATAGAGTTATTTATTTTTATTTCTCTCAATGCATGGATTCTCACCTCTCCCTTGATAGGGGAAAATATTTCACATTGGTTGGCCTTTAATTAGTCATCAATGATAGCACAAGTTGATAGGGG
This sequence comes from Torreya grandis, assembly GCA_037957365.1. Lineage (NCBI taxonomy): Eukaryota > Viridiplantae > Streptophyta > Pinopsida > Cupressales > Taxaceae > Torreya > Torreya grandis. Next base: position 651,421 of record JARHVA010004662.1, on the reverse strand, counting down.
TTGATAGCACATTTAGTTTTGAGAAAATGTTGTCAGCATTTGTTGGACATTAGGGAGATATGTCATACATAGTATAGGGTCTGTAAACACCTAAATCTGGCCACCAATAACCTTTAACTAGGCTTTTGACCAATTTTTAACCATTTTTGGATAAGTATAACTATCATCAGTTATCATAACCATCACCAGTTAGTAAAATCATTATCAGTCAGCATAACTATCACTAGTTAGTAAAACTGTCATTGGTCTAAATAAACATCGCTAATTAGTGTAACCATCTCTGGTTAGTGTAACTATCACTAGTTAGTATAACCATCAATGGTCACCGTGTTTTTTTTTTTTTACACAAACTTGAGAGCTCATTTTTCTAAGTTGGTTGTTTCATCTTCAAAAGTGCTTCTAAGCTAAACATCTTGATAGCATTTTTTTTGTAGGGTTTACTTGAAAAATCATCAAATCATGATTAAATAGATCCTTTTAAAATTATTTTAGGGTATTTTAAAATGAATCAAACTTTTTATTTTAGTTTTTAAAGGAAAATAATTTAAGGTTCTATTACTTAAATCTTGTAGTTAGCTTTCAAAATTACAAATTAAGACCAAGGGGTCATAATAACACCACCTAATTTTTCAAATTGATGCTTAAAATTGAACTCACTTGTCTATTTGTTTGTTTTCAATAGTTGTTTTTGATTGAAATAGAGAAGGATGTCGCATGTATTCTCTTCCATTTGTCCCCTTTAGGGAACCCTTAGAATAAAAAATGCCATCCTTATTGAAAAATCCTAGTCCAAGGCTTAGAAAGAATGTCATATAAAGTGCTCCCCAAAAACTCATCAAAGTTTGGGTGACCTTGAAAATGAACCTAAAGTCTTCCTATTAGTCTTTTATTTCATGCAAACTTGGCTTGCGAGGGGGACACCATTGCCTCCTATGAGTTCTTTAGGGAAGCTTTGACCAGGGGTTTCATCTTCCGGCATTGACTTCATTTGGCTCCATATTGGAGTTGCACATGGGACATAGTGGTACTTTGGACATTGAACTACACTAAGCGAACATCAAGATGTAGTGGTTGTAAAAAGGACTAGACCTTTTTTGTAACAATCCAAGTGATACAGACCCAAAATCCATGCTTTTCTTGTGCATTATTTGATGTGAAAGTCATTATGCAATTGATTCCCATAGAAACATTTGAAAGCTTGCTAGTTTAGTCAACCCTACATTACCATACCCTTGTTAGGATTTAGATGATTATACTTACTATATTTTGGTCATTTTTACTTTGTATGTTTTGAGACTAAAACTTGTTTGTTTGTTCATAAGCCATGTCAAAATAATGAATTTGAATTAAGGAGGGTAGTGTTATGCTACCCAAATCATGTCAAAACATTTTAAGCCTTTTGAGTCTTTAAAACGTAACATAGATCACATCATTAAATCATTTTTATGCCTTTAGACTACTCAATTTATTTCAAGACTAGTTTACCTTGTATCAAAAACCATTGTTTCAAACCATGTTATGTATACCATTTAGAGATTTATCTTGTGCTATCATGTTGTCCAATCTTGTTTATCTTGTTTGGTCAAATCCTAGTTTTCAATGTTGAGTTTTCAATTAGCCTTGTCAAGTTTGGATTCAAACATTGATTGATTTATATTTAGGCCTTAATTTATGGGGCTGATACATAGATCTTTCCATTTTGGGTTGCATAACTTCAGTTAATCAATTACCCAAATTGAGAACTATTAATGGTTTGTTTGTTCAGTACCTATTCTTATCATTATTTATGCCTTTATTTGGTAAAACATAATCTTTCTTCAAATATCCTTTTGTCTTACGCCTTATGCCAACTAATCATATTTATATTTTATTCCATGTGTCGAGTCTATGTCAAAGTTATTTACAATGTTGTTAGATTAAATCAAATCACATCATACCTTTGTTTCAAGTCTAGCTTTTGATGTCATTTGGCCAAAAGTCCTAGTATATGCCTATTTGTTTCAGCTTAACTTTTGACTCCACATTTGGACAAAAGACCTAGTAGCTCAACTTTTCCCTTTCCTAGTTTAGACCTTGTTTAGAACACTTTAACCTAGACCTTTGACATGCTAGTTTTTATTTAGATGCTTGATCTTTTGTGTGTGTGACACTTGACATTAGACATTTTATGTTAGACTATTTTATGCCAAGTCTTATCACAAACCATTTTGGAGATGCAATTCTATTTTTAGACCATGTTGAAGATATAACCCACTTTCAACCAAGTTAGACCAAGTTTGAACTATTTTTCCTTTAGACATAGTTTCTTTGGAGTTTGTAGAACTCTAAGCCTTTTTATTTTTAGAGCTTTCATTAGTCATACATATATGTCTAGCTACACTTATGGTGGATTCATGTATAATCCAACTTATGATAGAATGGCCACATAAAATGACTTTTATGGCTTTAGTCAAGACCCCAATGATGATAATATGATTTATGAGACATATTTCTATCCACCTAATAATAATCATTCATGGGAACAAAGTCATGAACTAACTCATGATCCAACTCGAAACCTTGATTGGTATGAAGAGGCTTATGAGGAGGAATTTGAAGACCCAACTATAGATAATGTTGTTTGGGATATGGATCCATATCCTCTTTACAATAATCAATACATGGAACACAGTAAAAAATCATCTTATGAGCCAACTCATGATTGGGATGATATGGTTTATGAGGAAGACTTGGATGTTTTGGGTTATACAAATAATCAAGATCCACCACATCATACCATTTATATTCCAAGACCACAATGTCACACCATTTCTATACCAAGACCTCATCCTTTGGATTGTGTGAGTAATCAGGCTCCATAATACCAAACCATTTCTATATTATGACCTCATCCTTTGTATTTTTTAAGTGATCAATCTCCACAACACCCTTCATCATTCCAAGACATAGTCCTTTGACTTATGTGAGAAATCAAGCCTTATAATGCCCTATTGTTACCATTTCAAGACTTCATCCTTTAGCTCATGAGAGCAATCATGTTCCCCAATGCCCTACCATTATCCAACCACAAGCCATTCCTCATCCAAAACCAATCCCATCCAAACCTCAACCAATCCAATCCTTTGAAGAGCAAGTAGTGTTCAAAACTGGTATTTTCCAACTCATTGGAAACCAAGGCCAAGAGAACCAACCAATCTAAGATGTTTCTATTGAATAAAGCATTTGTGATAAGTCAACCTATGATGAATCACCTATTGATCCTATACCAATTATCGAGAAGTATCACTCTGATGAGATAGTATTTGTTGAGTCACTTCTTAATGATTATAACTTCCTTTGGGTAAATCATTACCTCAATCATGTGACTATTTTTAAAGAGCCTCCTATTGACAAGCTAGACTCTAAGGAGTTGTCTCTTGACCTTTTTCCCATCCTATATGAGTCCCACTCTGACAAACCAATTTTTTTAGATCCCATTATGCCATCACAGACCATTACTTGTCCAAAACCAAATATTCAACAAGACATCATTGTAAAAGATTACCCATCAGATGAAGAATTAGAGTTATAGTCAGATTATATTCTTGAAATGACATCAAATTTACGACAAAATCTAAATCAACATTAGTCTCAACATCAGATTCAAAGTCCCTTGAGTTAGAATTAGATTTAGAAGAAGAATATGTTTGTGGTTGTTATAACATTGGTTATGCATACCTTTTAGATCAATTTGAATAAATTTGTGATCCTTCTATAATTTTTGAGGATGATTAATTCAACATTGACACAAGTTATCCTGGTATCTTCTAAAATGATTGTGATGCCAACACCCATTCCATTACCATTTCACAAACCATTACCATCAACCAAAATATCCATATTATTAACATTCCACCTCCCATAAGTGTCAATTGGGATTGATAGAATCACACTTTTTTGAACTGTATCCATGGTGACATAGCATTTTAAGAAGATAAAAGAGGATAAGACCACATTCATATATCAGAAGAACACCCTCTTAGTGAAACCTTTTTAGAGGCACTAGGGGACAAGAAAAGTTTAAACATAGCATATTCTAGTGAAAATTTTTTAGAAGCATTAGAATAAAATCTAAGTCAAAATCCAATGTTCATTAGTGAAACCTTCTTAGAGGTGCTATGGTAAAATCAATATAAATTTATTGGTGAAAATCTCTTTGAGGCACCAATAGCTAAGCAAAAAGTTTTTCACTGCTTGATGAAGACAAAATCAAAATAGCTTCATATATATAGCTTAATCAGATGGTAGCTACTCTCAGGCCCAAATAATAAAAAAATATGATGGTCCTATCAAGAGAACAAGTCTTCATCCCTTCCACAACCAAATTTATGTCAAATCTAGCATCAATAACATTATGTGTGACTAAAAGTCTTGATCTTCATTTATTTCCCCACCATTATACATTCCATTATCATCTACCATTCCAATTCAAAATCAAACCTACCATCCATTATTTATCCTTATTTACCATCCATGGTTACACTTTCCTTTATAGATGCTATAAAGACACCTTGTCTTGACAATTGAAAGAATCAAAATCAATGACCAATCAATATCACAAAATCATTCTTGATAACTAAATATGTATTGAGTTCTTGATAGAGAAACTATTTAGATGAGGTGTGGGCTAGCAATTAACATGATTGATTATTATATTTATATCATTTATTGATTAGGATGTGCATCTCCATCTTAGTAGGAATAATAGAATCATATGCCATTTATCATACCTAGGTCAAAAACATGTACCATACTATTTCATATGTCATTGCCATTGTTACATATCCTTTTTCCATTGTTGCATATTATTTCCATTTACCCCATCACTTGGGATAAACCCTCCTACCATTTCAACCCAATTATCAAACCATCATTATCTTAGAGCAAGACCATTTTTTTTTACCATTTCATCCCTATCTAGACCAAACCCTATTTTTAGACATCCTACCCAATCCTATTTTGATCTTAGTTCATTTGGTTCTTTTTGCACTTTTCTGAGGGGATTCTGATCAGGTTTCAACTCTTATCAAATTCATGTTTACAATGATAGTCTATGAAAGTAGTGTGACAGTTGATCTAGCAAGATATCTTTCATTTTCCATCTTGTATCAGGTTTATTTATGTGAGCTTGATTATAACTACCAATGGGTAAATCAGTGTCTCACTAGTCTTGCTACTAATTATAACTACCTATAGGCAAATTAGTATTATTAACCTATTCTATTGTATCATAGTTATAACTTCCTATGGGTAAACTAGTGGAAACATTTATTTATCATGCATTGTTGCATCACCTTGCCATCATTATTTTTATTTGATTGGCCATTTACCAAATTTGAGAACTTATTGGGACCTAGTTGGGTTTTCCCTACCTTTTGTGTGGATGAAATTACTATAACTTGAGGTCATTTTAGGGCTATGTAGGTCATGATAAATTCATGTTGAGGTCACCTTAGTCCCCCTTTCCATATGCTATCACCATTTTATGAGCAACCTAAGCCACACTCTCACCATTTTGTGAGCAACCTAATACATGCTATCACCATTTTGAGAGAAACTTAATCCATGATCTCAAAATTTTGTGATCAAATTAAGTCATGCTCTCACCATTTTATGAGAAACCTAAGCCATGCTCTTACCATTTTGTGAGCAACCTAAGTTTGAATGCTCTCACCATTTTGTGAGCAACCTAAGATAAATGCTCTTACCATTTTGTGAATAGGTATCTTGTCATTCTCTAAAAAGTTAAGATACCTCAAAATTACAAAAACATTCATAACATTTTAAGAATCTAAAAAAAATTATGCTATCTAAGCCTAGTCAATTATCCTCAATCCACCCTAATCCACCCTACTGGGGCAAAGTCATTGTTAGGATGCTTTTTTTTATTTTGTTTTTAGGCTTTATATTTGTTTATTTATTTCATGTTGTTTATTTGTTTGTGTGATTTTTATATGTTTTATTTGTTTATTTATCTTCTTTCCTATTTTTTTGCTTTCAACACTATTGCCTTAACTTAGTCTATATATGTTCACTGGGTGATTCCTAATGCACATTATTCTTGAGTCCATCCATATTCATATGTCAACATTATCATCATGGTTTTTATCATTGGTGTATTTTTTTTAGTATTTATTGGATCGAGAGTTAGTCCTTATGCATTTTTTAGCCAAGTCTTCATGGTGTTCTATCATGATACCTACCATCACATGTTATAGCAAAAATCATCTTCACGAAGGTCTAAAATCAATGGAGCTATAGAAGTTTCTCCTTGGCACCTTGGAAAATATTTCCATCCCACCCTTGATCAAATCAACCCACTGACCATTCTAGTTATATCATTTCTAATTAGGATGAGCATCTCCTCATTGGAAGGTACAACTAAATCATTCACATTGATCAATCTTATTCTTCTATTCATCTATTTTATCACTTTGCAGCCACTCATCTTTATTCTATATTCTAGGTTATATCCTTGAGTTATGCTTGTTAATCAACACTAACTAGGGCACAGTCATCTTTAGCCAATCAAGGTCCTCTTAATATTTATAACCGCCTATGGGAAAATCAATATTTTTATTTTTATTCTTGATTATAACGTCCTTTGGGAAAATTGATATCTTTTTTACATCAATGTGTGTAATCATTTTCTCATTTGGATTAATCTCAACCATGGGTTAATTCCACCTTTCCTCTTGTTTATTTTTGAAGAACCATCCATCCACCTATGTGACAGCCACTCCCTTGAGGGGGCATCATCATAGGCTTCTTAAACACCATTTGGATCTTTGTTTTTTAATCATCATATTCCTTTTGGCATATAGTACTTTTCTCATTCTTTGAGAAGACATTTATTTGCCTATGGTTTGCAACATCTTCCCAAATAGGGGCAAACTATAGACACCTAAATCTGGCCACAAATAATCTCCAACTAGGATTTTGACCAATTTCCACCTAAAATGCATAATTTAGCCTAAAAACATTAAATTACATTAAATTTTTTTAAATTGACATATTCAAGTGCTAATTTTGGCTAGAGTATCATTAAATGGGATAATGTAATTTATGGGATAGCTAACTTTGATTAGATCATTCTGAGTCAAAATGCTAATTTTACACCTAAGTATGTTGGATTGCTCTTTCCTATCAAATCTCTTGCATGAGACATGTGCCTTTGTTATTTGGTGTTGGTAACATCCTAAATGGGATAATGGATCTAAAACATCTGACATCAAATTCCAATTATAATCTAATCAAATTTTGAGCCAATAACAAGGCATTCTGATCAATTTGAGTAATTCATGCACAAAGTGCTTAATCATACTTAAGAGATAATTAAACCAAATCAGAGCCTAATTAATAATTATATATAAACTTGTTGAATACTTATTTTTGGAAATGAATATTGAATATCTGCATCATCAAGTGACTTCATTTCTTGGGAAGACATCCCTAAGCCATAAATGCCATAAATATTAGGATTCATGCCTCCCATGCCTCATCAATGCCCTCCATGCCTCTTAATTTCTTTTTTATCCCAAATAATGATGAGCGTATTTATGTATTTTAATTACATAATTAGATTAATCCTTATCCACACATCTCAATCTTGAGATGGATGGTTTAGGTTAATTCTACCCATTTGTAATAATCTATAAATAAGAGGCCTTATCACATGAGTTTTAAGTCTTGATAATGCAAAGTTAGAATGCACAAATGACTCCAAAAGCTATTGTGATTATTTTTACCATGCCAAATTGATTCTAAGCCAAGCCAAGCCAAAGCCAAAGGTGCCAAGGAGAGATGGAGGTAGCCAAGCTTCCATTGATGCAAACTTCCTAAACACAAACAAAACAAGCCAATTGAAGAACACTCTTGGAACATCAAGAAAGGTAAGGAATGTGTGTTTATTAAATTTTATTTATGCTTTGTTCATTTTTTTTCTTCACTAAGCTCACCCTAGTAACTAGGCATGAAGGTGTTAATTTAGTGTGTCTTTTATCAATTTGGTTTGTTTATTTTGTCACTAACACAATACTAATCTCCTCTTCTTAGTCAAATCCCTAGTTCACAGGGTCGTCACTTAGATGGGTTCCTATGTGGGACCTTATGTGGGTTGATGTATTTAGAAAGTCCTTGATCATGTTCTACTATAGTACAATACAATCATCATAAGATATGAGAAAGCTTTGATTGTGTTTATCAACCTTTTAGGCCACAACTCATAGAGTAACTCTATATGGAGTGGCATCAATTTGGGTCAGTACCAAGATGTATATTCCACCAATTATAATTATGAAATTTTTTCTTTGATGACTTTAGAGTCATTTCTCCAAATCTCTCATCTCTTATACCTCTTTAGATCAAGGGGGTTTTTGTTGGGTTTATGATCCAAGGTATTTTATTTTAATTTTTATGTTAGTATTTATTATAATGTTAGTTTTCTTTGTTAAATAAAAGTTGGTTACTCGAGAAAGTTGGTTCATCCCGTTAACCACCCATGAAAGCTCTATAAGCTTTCACCTCTCTTTGTAATTAATCATCTCGAATGAATACATTTTAATATTTTGTGTGTAAATCTTCATTCAAGATGTAATTTATCTATCATTCCAATTGTTAACTAGGACAATAATACACTCATAAAAATATCTTTTAAAAGATTAAAAAATTGTAATTTCAATAAATAAGATGAAGTACATTTTATTGTAACATGACCATTGTATAATAATATTATACGATTCAACTATTTATATTATTACAATTATATCATAATACATAATATATATTAAATAATGATAATCAAATATAACATAGAAAACTTAAATAATGAAACTAAACAACCATTTAAATAATTATCAACAAATTAAACCTATGATTTGTATTTAGTGGGTTTATACTAATTAAATACTGTAAATTATTTTTTTCACAATTTTGTATTATTTCAGGTTTTGTTTATTTTTTTAATGTTGTTTTATTCCTTCTTAGGTTCATCCTAATATAAATTCCCTTTAAGGTCTAAAATTAACAAATTAAACTTTAAAAAAAAAATTGGAATGATGATTAAATCAAAATATAGAGATATGTTTAGATTAACATAAAAAAATAAATCTAAATATAAAATTATTAAATAAGAGAAAATATTAACCTATATAATAATTTTAATATTTTTATTTTTTCCAAATAATTAAAATTGTATGATATAAATATTCGATTCATAGATCTCAACAAAATAAGCTACTAAATAAAACATATTTATTCTTTCATTCTCTTCTCATCAGATTTGTTATCATGTGTTGAAAAGAAATTATCTCTTAAATTTTTATTTGTTTTATTGACTTGGTCATCCAAAATTATAAAAATTGTATGATATAAATATCCAATTCATAGATCTCAACAAATCAACCTACCAAATAAAACATATTTATTCTTTCATTACCTTCTCATTAGATTTGTTATCATGTGTTGAAAACAAATTATCTCTTAAATTTTTCTTTGTTTTATTGACTTGGTCAATGGGCAATGATAAAATTTCAAAAAAATGGATAAATAACCTTTAGGATGGTAATTTTCCCTATGTTTGAGATGGGCATATACCTTGTATAATTATTAATATTTTTAAGGTTTTTGTGTACTTTTAACCATAAAGAACCCAAAAAAATGGAAATGCAAAAATCTAAAAATGGAAGAAGAATGGAAGAGGTGATGGGGAACCAAGAACAAACACACTATGATTCCACTTGTCAGGATCTTGCTCCTCAAAAAGAACACAATATGATTACCTTGCATACAAGCAATTAAACATGCGGAATTATACCAGAAGTAACAAGTAACTAGAATTCACAAATAGCACAGAATATGAGAGACAATACACAATCTTGTATTAATACTCATCCAAAAAGAAAATACAATAAAGAAGATGCCACTTCTTCTTCCACCTCTCAGAGGCTTCCCACACCTCAAGGGCTCCCAGTAATTCTCAATCAAGAGTTCACTCTCCTACCAAAAATGGTCCCAACACACAACTCACACACAGAATTGGTGTTCACCTCCAACCAGTCAATAATAACCCTGCCAGTACACAAGTACTCAAAGTACTTCAAGTAGATCTCCCATGAAGCTTGAAATAACCTAGCAACTCAAATGATCTTACTTACACATATAGAACTTCTCCTTGATCTTGCAACAACCTGCAGATCACCCTATTCTTACAATTAGAAGGATCTACCTTGCCTTCCTCTATTTGCTCATTTATGGAACTAGAAGGAGCTACACTTGCTCAACTCTAACTAGCACAATGGCTATCTAGCACACCTTAAAATACATGTCAATGGGTCTATAAATAGATCCCAGACTTAAACAATAACTTAGACTTTTAATTTAGACACACATCTCAAGACTTGAAATAGCCTTTACATGCAAATAACTCAGTTCAACGAACTAACTATTCATGCAATGAACAATTTTGGAATTGTATAGGCAATCGACGTCGGTCCCTATCTACCTAGAGATGACCGACGTCGGCTAACTCCTATCGATGTTGGTTTCCCTTTTATTCACCCCTGACTAATGTCGAGTTGGCCTAACTGACATCAATGATTGTGACACTCAGCAACTCCTCCATGTCTGTAAATAGTTGAAGCTTTTAGATCCACAACCTAACAATCTCCCACTTGGAGATAAACAGTTGTAACTATACCTATACATGTACACTGTCTAATCTAGTTTGTCTCTTGGCATTGTATCCCTCTTCAAGATCACTCTTGAAGACCAACCACCACAAATCCTATGGTGCACCTCATGTCATCTAAATCACCTACCACATCCACATCTACAAACCCATGTAGAAAACAACTTGACCCTCCATAGCATGTGCACCTACTGCTGGTCCCTCTCAAATACCTAAGAATCCACTGAACTACCCTCCAGTGCTTCTTTCCCAGATTGGCTCCTAACTTTTTGACAACTCCCACTGCTTGGAAAAACTCAAGTCTAGTACATACCATGCACTTAACCTCATCATGTGAATCAAGACACTATTCATAGAACTATCCAACCATCAGCGTGTTAACCGGTTTCACACAATTATCTGGAGACAAAATCACCCTATGACCTTCCATGTCCCTAGAACACACTCATGCCAAAGAATCTTGCTGCTCCCAGATTCCTCATGACACACCTCTGAACTAGCTTTACCTTTAGTTTAGCAACTCCCTGTATGTGTAACCTTGCAATAAGCACACAATATAGTAACAAGATAATGTAGCTAATATTATCCAACCTAGTAAATAGAAACACAATGGTCAAACCTCCATTGTCCTGTAGCTTACTCAAGACCATATACCCTAGCCTTCTATCTCACGTGTCCATTCCCACTCTTCTTTATCCTGAACATCCATTCATCTCTTAGTGCTTTCTTCCAGCTGGCAACTCCACCAAAAACTCCCATTTGGTTCTCCTCCAATGAATCACATTCCTCATCCATGCCAAGCTCCCACTATTTCCTGGATCTACCTGCTCTACTTATTTAATAACTTCCTAGTTCTTTACCATCAGTGAGCAAAAAGTAGTGTAAAGAAGGGAAATGATGAATTTGAGGCTTACTTACCCTTTAAGTCCTCTATATGGGTGCTTGAGACTCCTTGATAGCTTGTTGTCTACCCAAAATCCATCTCAGTGATCGATGCCGGTCACATCTCAGTCTACACCTAACTGATGTCAGTTCCATGCAACTGCCTCATCCCCGACATCAGTTCCCCCTGACCGATGTCAATTTTTATCTATCTTGAGTCACCGACGTTAGGTTACACATAGCTGACGTCGGTCCTTATCTGGATGCCGACATCAATTTTCTAACTGACGTCAGTCTCTATGTTTTGATTGCGAGCGATGACCTTTACCCGCGAGCTCTTTTTGGATCAAACCCTTGTCCATATCAACCTTGATCTACTCAAAATTATTTAGCCCCTTCCACTGATCTATGTCTATCATCTTCTCCTTGAAAACTAAGGCTTTCTTGTTCTTGTCACAAACATTAGATTTCTCAAGAAACATCACTTTCTTCTGTTGCTTACAAAAACCTCAATCCATGCTTTTCAAATCTGAAAGCATACCCTTTGACTCAAGAACATGCATCCCCTTCTTATTCATGTGACCAAGCCTATTAAGCCACATCTTTGAATCTACAGCTAAAGTAGATAAACTAGAAGGAGAATCAGTAATACAAGTAGATAGATAAAGTGTACCTACTTTCTTACCTCTTGCTACAATAAGTGCACCCTTGGTAACCTTCCAAGAGTCCACTGTGAGAGTTACTGTGCAACCCTCATCACCCAACTTTCTAACAAAAATCAAATTCCACTTCAGAACTGGGACATGCATGACCTCCTTCAACACCCATGTGTTATCTATCTACAATTTCAGCTTCACTTTCCCTTTGCCAACCATCTGACAAGGCTTACCATCCCCTAAATAAATTTCTCCAAAGTCTCCCTAGACATACTCATTAAAAAATTCTCTATTTAGGGATGCATGAAAAGAGGCACCAGAATCTAAAACCCAAGATTCTACTTTATCTAAGGAACATACCAGAGCACCCTGTGCAACAAAATCTACAACATCTGCTTCTTCTTCATGTCCTTCATGCTGATCTTCACCCAACCAACAATCTCTCTTTAAGTGCCCTTACTTTCCACATTTCAGTAGGTTATTCTGCCATACCTGGACTTAGATCTCCTACCTATCTTGGACCTTGATCTCCCATGCTCGATCTTCTCTCTTTGCCTTCCCCTATTTTCCACACTCAAAGCATTCCCTGATGATTCACCTGTGCTTTTCTTGCGAATTTCTTCATTCAAGATTACACTCACAACATCGTCCACTTTTAAGATTTTTAAAGCAGACGCAGTATTACTAACTGCCATTACCAAACTCTCCCAACTTTTAGGTAATGAGCATAAGATTAAGAGAGCCTTAATTTTATCATCAAAAACAATATTGACTAAACTTAACTGGTTTACCAAACCATGGAAATCACTAAGATGACAATGAACAGATCCACCTTCCAACATTTGCAAATTAAATAATTGCTTCATAAGAAATACCTTATTCAAAGCTAAGGGTTTTTCATATAAATTTGCCAAAGATTCCATCAACTCTACCATTGTCTTAGCCTGTGATAAGTTGGAAATCACAGATGATGTAAGGCTCAACCTTATAGATCCCAGAGCCTTTCAATCAAGAACCTCCCATTCTTCATATCTAGGTGCTTGCATGCAACCCCACCCAACGATAAGTACAAATATTTCTAATACAGATAATCTTCAATCTACATCCTCCATAATTGATAGTTCTTGCCATTAAACTTCTCCATTCGTAGCTTACTTTCTTCTACCATTGCTATACTCCCACTCAAATAGAAACCCCTATGAGTAACCTGTAATCAACACACACTAACCAGATCTGATACAACCTATTAGTAACCCAACCAAAATCTCTGATACCAGTTGATGGGGAACCAAGAACAAACACACTATGATTCCACTTGTCAGGATCTTGCTCCTCAGAAAGAGCACAATATGATTACCACATACAAGCAATTAAACATGCAAAATTAACCAGAAGTAACAAGTAACTAGAATTCACAAATAGCACAGAATATGAGAGACAATACACAATCTTGTATTAATACTCATCCAGAAATAAAATACAATAAAGAAGATGCCACTTCTTCTTCCACCTCTTAGAGGCTTCCCACACCTCAAGGGCTCCCAGTCATTCTCAATCAAGAGTTCACTCTCCTACCAAATATGGTCCCAACACACAACTCACACACAGAATTAGTGTTCACCTCCAACTAGTCAGTAATAACCCTACTAGTACACAAGTACTCAAAGTACTTCAAGTAGATCTCCCATAAGCTTTCAACAACTTGCAACTCAAATGATCTTACTTACTATGTAGAACTTCTCCTTGATCTTGCAATAACCTATAGATCACCCTGTTCTTACAATTACAAGGATCTACCTTGCCTTCCTCTATTTTGCTCATAATTACAATACATGCCAATCGGTCTATAAATAGATCCCAGACTTAAACAATAACTTAGACTCTTAATTTAGACATGCAGCTCAAGACTCAAAATAGCCTTTACATGCAAACAATCAGTTCAACAAACTAATTATTCATGCAACGAACAGTTCTAGAACCACACAGGTGATCGACGTCAGTCCCTGTCTGCTTGGAGATTATTGACGTCGGCTGACTCCTGCCGATGTCGATTGCCCTTCTGTTCACCCCTGACCGACATCGGTTGGCTTGACCGATGCCAGTGACTGTGACACTTAGCAACTCCTCCATGTCTGTAAATAGTTGAAGCTTTTAGCTCCACAACCTAACAAGAGGATGGAGGTGAAGTTAATAATCCCATAATGAAATGAACTCAGAGGACCACTTGAATATCTCAAATTAAACTTAGGTGTTTGTAAATTCTTCCTCTTAAATGAAAATAAAAGTAGGAACAATAGATTTAATGGGAGTAAAAAGATTTCCTATAAATATAAAATCTCCTGAAAACTCATATTAGCTACACTTGGTACAAATCTGATTCATGTGGTTTTAAAAAAAATTAGAAACACTATGAGTTACATATAACCATGAAAAATGTAGAAGTTTAATGGCCTCTTTATCTATGAATAGGATTATAAATTCAATGTACAAAGAGTATTAAAACCCAAAAATCCAAAAAATGATTTCCCTAATTTTTTATACTCTATTAACAAATTTTGAAAAAGACATAACACACTAAAAAGTTTCATCCAACCTTTCTGACAAGAAAAATAAAAACATCAATTAAAACTAAGGCAACCAAATGTATCTACAACGTGATAGAGTCAATTGAGGGATAGCCATTTGATTTATTGATAATTATACTTTGTTTAATGGTCAACCCAAGGTGTGTATTTATCAAGATGTCAAAACTATATATGAAACACTAGTCTCTTTTAAGGGTCAGGGTGCTAATATTGTGTGTAGGGTAACACACTTATGTAAATCAAAGAAACACACATTCATAGAAAGTTAACAAGAAGAAATTAAATAACATAAGGGTAAATAAGAGAGACGTAAATCTAATGATATCTTTTAAGCTTCATCACACTATGCTAAATTAAACTTGCATGAATTAGAAATGTTGATGTAGAAAACATAATAATAATGATTTTTTGGTCTAATCAAATGATGAATAATGCAACACACAATGCATAAATGAATCTAAAATAATGGATGATATATTATCCATACTTACTCGTATGTGGGAGATGCCTTGATTAGAGTTGTGTCATAATGCATTGATTTTTTTTGGACTATCTAATCTACCATGCTTCTTATTACATTAAAAAACATGTAGAAATGAGAATATTGATACAACAAAATTACAATGTTTCAAAATAGAATTCAATCTTTATCTCCAAAGTTATTAATTTATATTTTATACTTATTACCTACTAACACATGCCCTATTTCTTGTTATTTAAATAGAGAGGGAAATTTATTATTTAGACCATCTAGGTACAACAAAAAATATAGACTATCTTATGAGAAACAACATGCACAATTTTTGTGATAGATTTATAACCAAAAATCAAAGAAGACAAAAAATAGATCATAGGAAGATAAAATTCTGTTACATTATTTTAATGATCTTGAATGCATGATCTAATAGAGGAGTGATGATAAGGCATTCTAACATTAACTTGTCCTTTCCCTAGGTTTTAAGAACTAACTTGCTTTT
The DNA here is from genome assembly GCA_037957365.1 of Torreya grandis. Lineage (NCBI taxonomy): Eukaryota > Viridiplantae > Streptophyta > Pinopsida > Cupressales > Taxaceae > Torreya > Torreya grandis. The sequence continues at coordinate 635,595 of JARHVA010004662.1, read as the reverse complement.
TAGATGATGGAGGTTATCTACCTCAAGCTACCAACTACCCATCATAATCACAACTTGGAATTGACATCAAGTGTTATAGGTTGGTTTTTAGGTACTATGGGTTAGGATAACCATTGTATCTATTGATATAGGGTATGATGATTTTCACAGCTACTACTACAAGTTAGAATGGTTGTCATAGTTTTTTATACAAGTTAGAATTCTTGTTACTATGTTTATTATGGGTTGGCCATCAAGTTGATATAGGTTGGCTTGCCCAATTTATATGGGATAACTACTCAGTTAATAAAAGCTACCCTACCTAGTTGCCACAATTTGGATAGATAATTATTATAGGTTGGCCTACCCACTTGTTATGAGCTAGATACCTAGTTGTTACAGGTTCTCCTACCCCTTTTCTACAGTATAATATGTAATAATCTATACATGTTATCTAACTGCTATGTGTACTTGTTTTATGCCTTTATTTTTCCTTAATATCTATATTCACTAGACTAATAATAAAGGTAAAATAATAATGACATTAAATGATATAATAATATTCATAAAAGAAATAGTTTATTTATAAAATACAAAGTATATATAGAACATGTTCATTTAGTAATATATAGAAAAAGAGTACAAAAAATAATTTTGATATGCTTGTGATTTATTATAAAAGATAAATATAATGGGTTTTGAAAGGTATTTTAGAGTTAATCTCTTAGCTCATCACACACCAAATAACTAGTTGTTCATCCTAAGAAACTTAGCCCCCATTTCAATCTTATCATGTATTAAGAACATACTTCATGAAAATCAAAAGGTTCTGAGGAACCATTTTCTTTCCTTGAATAAAACCATTTATTCTTTTAAAGTTTTTCCCATCTCTTAATTTTTATAGATTCCCTTAACTATACCTTCCCTATCTAATTAGGGATAGGAAAACATAATGGAGGAGGATGAAATGTTATAGCTATCTATTTTGTCCTTTGCCTCCTTGTGTTTAACCCTAATTTGGATTGTTGAATCCTACTTGGGTAGATAGGGTTAAATATATAGAAATGATATGTCATAAGGGTATATATTATATCTACAACAGGCCAATTAATGTTCTAAACTTAGATGTATCATATGTTGAATTTATTAAATTGAGATAGGCTATTAACGGAAAGTATAACTATGATAGATATAGAAATGACATAAAAGAGAGTACTTAACTAGTTCTAATGCTAAATAGATATGGATCTAGTATAGGTAGAAAGTAGGGTGGAAGATAATTCTAGAATAGTCATTAGATTTTAGATCTAGTGTCTCTAGATTTTTAGATAATTGTGTTAGCTTGGGAAATTTCATAGATGCTAGTGTCTAGATTCGACGCTAGTGTCCTCTATGGAATATGTAATAAAATAGTATGTGACCACATGGATGCTTCTAGATTTGGCTTCACCTTCACTCTAGTGCATTTATATATGGGTCATGGACTATAAATCCTAGTGAAAAGGAAAAACCCTCACTTTTCTTCTTCAATGTCACCTTGGGGAAAAATGGGTTAGTGGGCACATGGTATCAAACTAACCCATAATGACCCTACTATCAAATGATATTGTATGCATAGCTAATACTCAAGAAGAGGGTCTCAAACTCATGTAGTTATTCCCTATGTGTTGGTTTGTGTTTGAATCATGTAATGTGTGTAAAGCAAGTAAAATATTGACCTAGCCTATGACTTGGAAAATATTATCGTATGAATACTCCTTTAGTACTTCAAACCTATAGTTGGTCTATTCCCTGGATGATATTAGAATAGGGAAAAATAGGAAAGCTTTTGGTAACTTTAGTGCTTCTTGAGTACACTTATAGATTGATTACTAGGTGAAAAATGAATGAGGGTTGATATTATATTTATACCAATCCTATTAGGAGATAACTTACATAAAATCACTAGGGATGTTTTTAGTTGCAAATCTTTGTTAATTCATGAATATACCATTTTTTGAAGCCATTATTTGGTAAATTTTTGTGGTAGTTGACAGTGCATGATTGCCTAAATGAGAAAGGCCTTATGGTTGATGTATAATTAGATGATGAAGAAGAAGAAGTTAATATTAAGATAGAATTGGTAAGTTCCTTAGATGAGTTTAAGTTTCAAATAAGAAAGAATAACAAACTAAGATCACTAGTTAAGGACTATGAGGAGTAGATTGGCTTGTTTGAGGAGATATTGAGTAACACATCTAAGGAGTATGATGATATCATCAATCAAGTAGAGGCACAAATAGAGATAGTCAATGAAAACCTAAATGCTAAAGAGGAAGAATTCATCAGGTATGAAACTAAAATAGAATCCCTGAAAGTTGAATTAGATCAAGCATCTAGCAAGGTGAAGAACTTTGTCAAGTTTGAAAAGAGCATTGAGGCTCTAGATGATATCTTTAGTATTCAAAAAATTTCAAGTAACAAGATAGGTCTTAGTTTCAAATATGACTAAAAGGAGGCATCTTTAATCAAGGACAAGACTATTTAAGATAAAAAGGCCAACATTAACAGATGTATCAAACAACCTAATTTCTATAAGGTATGTTAGTTCTTTTAATGGTTATTATTTTATATGCAATAATTTTAGTCATAAATTAAGAGAGTGTAGAAGACAATCCAAGAATGAGTACTCATGGAACTATGGAAAGAGTCATAATTCACATCAATCAAATGGTATGTATAAGGTGGTTTGTTATAACTATCATAATGTAGGACACTGTAGACACCGAAATCGTGTCAGCTCTCCTAATCATCCCCCGTTTTATTCTTCTTCTCCTATTTTACTCTTGTCAATCACTTTTTCTACCAGCCTTGACCTTGGCAGCATGTAACAATGAGCAGAGAGCTAAAAAGCTAGACTCTGTCCTCATTATGCATCTGCCGACGACGGTCGTTACTTGGTCGATGTCGCCGACGTCGGTCACTTATCGGCCGACGTCAGCAATCCTACCGATGTTGGTCACCTTACCGTTATTCGTTATCAGTTATCATTCGGTTCTCATTCAGTTTTCCGGACGGTTATCGAACCGTCCCCTGGCCTTCATCAGCGTCTACTGATCAATCCCGCACAAGAAAACACGAGAAAGAACAGAACCAATCAATCAGGATTCTAGAACTCTGACATCCACAGACCCTTGCAATCAACACTCTCACGATCAACTGACTCCAGCATCCACCAACTCCAGCATTCGCTTCAATCCAGCACTGAACAGACGCTTCAACAACTTCGACTATGGTTTTCATCACGTCTTCTGACAGGTAAGTATTTTCTTTATTTATTTTCATTTCCTTCTGATTATTCTTTGTTCATTATTTCTGTCAACCCGAATCTTCAAACCACAGACCCAAGCCCTGAGTCCCTTCTTTACATCCCTGCCCATTACCTCAATCCATAACTCTGTCCAGACTCGACCAAAACCCCCAGACTCTGTCCAAACCCGACCTTACTTTGCCCAGACCCTATCCTAACCTTGTCCCAATTCCATCATACCCTATCTCGAACTTGTCAAGACCCTGTCTCGACTCTCCCAGACCTTCTACAACTCGCCCAGACTCTATCCAGAACCTGCCCCGACCAACGCCGGTCACTTCTTCGACCAACGACGGTACCTCAACCGACGTCGACACCTTCCAGACCGACACTGGCACCACAGAGACCGACGCCGGCGACTGTGCAGAACAGTGCTGCTTATCAGGTACGCATTTTTATTTTTTGTCATTTATTTTTGTCATTTTCTCTTTCATTATCTACTTTCGTCAAATATTTCACTTTTTTATCAGTGGGTTGATATCCTTCTAGGGAGTCTTCGTACTTCCGGGATCGGGCGTTCGCCTGACAGCCCACCATATCTTTGACTAACGTTTTTCCGTGTTTCAGTCTTTTCTTCTTCGTAGGTGTCATTCCTCCACAGCTAAAGAGGAGAATCTTCCAACGTCTGATTTCGGTGCGCATAACTTTATCAGGTACTTCTAGCCTTGACCATTTATTTTAGTTTCTTATTTCTTCTTTGAATGCAGAAAGCAATTTTGCATAGAAACAAACACTTTTCAAGATTATATCCTAATAGGGTTAGAAGGTCATCAAATCAAAGTAAGAAGTTTGAATCTCCTAGAGTGAAAAAAAGAAGGAAAATGATTGGATAGTACCCAAAGGTAGTAAAGATGAGTCATGATCAGTCTACAAGCTCAAGTGGATTACTTATTGTGATAGATCATGCCTCAAGTGTGAAATCAAGTCAGAAATGTTTGTTGTCAGCTCACATTGATGATCAAATGGTTAACGAAGAGATCAAGCCTATAGTGCCAATAAATCCCAAAAGAACATTCAATCTTGTGAGAGCATGGAAATCTAGGAATATCCTAAACTAGTGTTGTTTTAGTTCTCTATGGAAAGGGGTGATTCCATTAGGCTTCATGGAGACACTCTACAATTAGCAGAAGCATGGTGGATGATTAGTTTAAGAGAGAGTTATTTAGTTTGTTTACTAAGCTTGATCTATGTTGAAGTGGTCCTATAATCTGAGTTCCTTTTGAAAGAGGTATGCATGATTTAAGGGAGATAATATCTAATTAATGATTCATATTCTATATGTTGAAATTTTGTTGCAAAGAAGGTGTGTTTCTAGATGAGAGTTGTGGAAGTCCTTTGTCATTAATGTCAAAGGGGGAGAAAGTCCAAGAAGGGAGTTTGACTAGACTAAGGGAGATGAGAGTCGTTAGTTAGAGTAATGTTTCACCATCACTTAAAAAGGGGGATTTTGTTGATAATTATTATCATTGATGTCAAGGTTGATATCATTTGATGTCAAGGTTGATGTCATTGATGTCAAGAGGCATGGTGTGTGGGGTATGATCCTATATTCCTAATATGATAAGGAAGTTACGTGACCTAATATATCTCTATTAAGAGAGAATTTGAAGGATTGATAAGTCATAAATATATTTGGAAAAAAACTTTTAGTCAAATTTATTGAAGACTTGGCATAGAACATAGTGAGCTATGAAGATCCTTAGTCGACCTCTGAAGTTCTGCATAAGCAATTTCAAAGATGCTTCATTGAGATACAAATATGTCCTATTGAAGCTCCAAAGATGAGGTTGCATGAGGTTTTTTGAGCATGCTTATGAGGCTTTAGATAACTCAATTGATTCTCAGGGTAAGCATACATGGGTAATCCTATGGACCTAGTATGGAACTAGACCACCTCTAGACCCTACTTGGCCTAATGAAGCAACATGAGTTATTGATAAGACATATGAAGAATAATTGATAGTTTTTGAGCAAGAGAGGTTTTTTTAGTTTGTACGTGAGGTGTTGAGATATTTGACAATGGTTAGAAGGTTATTTCAAGACCTAATGAGGTGTGAATATTTAGGTGTATAAAAGTAAGATGGTGAGAGCATGGCCTAATGAGGTATCAAGATTAGTTTTCAAGGCATGTGTGAGTAGGTGATCATTGAAAAAGGTGAGTCAAGGTGTTTTAAGCATATGAATGAAATATTAGGTCATGGTTTGTAATAAAAGGTTTGAAAAAGGGTTTTGAGGTGTATTGAATGCATATAATGGAGGGTTCTCAACCTGAGAAGGAATTTCAAGGGTTGAAAGGAACATGAAACCTCTATATGAGAATCTAAGCTATTAAGGATAGAGGGGTAAGGGTCCTAGATAAAATATCTAGGCATTATTTTTAGAAATGAGAGGCAATATTTTATGAACAATCATTAACACTAGAAATAGTGTTAACCCTCTCTAAATACCTAATAGTGACCTAATGAGAAAGATATTTTTAGAAAGTGATCATAATGGTTTGGAATGAATAGTTAAGTGATTGGAAGTTATATTCAATTATCCCAATCACCTCTAGGTGTAATTGGTTTGTCAGGTGAGTAAGTGGACATTATAAAAAGGACTTATTTCTTAATGATTTGTTATAATAGTCAGAATTGACTAAGTCAAAGTTGTTAAATGGATGAATATTGAATATTGAGAATTTTATCTTATTTCAGTCATGGTTTATGAGTATTTTATATCCCTCATGAGTGCTAAATTTGTCATACAAGCTGACCTATCACTAAAAGGTCTAATGGTGTAAACAGTGAGAAAACTAGGTAAAAGTGATAAGATGATTAGGGATGAATCCAAGTGAATGAATATGTTGTTAAAGACCTGTAATACATGTTCATGTTGGATATAAGTTTTGGAGGTCAGTGGATATGATGAAAATGTTTCTAAAAAATTGATTTGTACTATAGTAAAGGTGTGATGTTATGAGATTGGTATGCAAGACCAATATTGCCATATGACCATGTTGTGTGTGTGTGTGTGTGTGTGTGTGTGTGATTAGTATAATGATATTATAATATAATCCACATGAATTATAATTCTCTAAAACTATTTTCATAGGTGTTGAAATTCAAAATCACCATGACTGGTCTTTAAGGCAAACTAATAGTTTTGGGTAAACAAGTTACAATTATGGGTTTGAGACTCTATGCTATGAGTTGATATATATAATGCACATAATGATGTTTTTTGTACTTGAATGATATATCCATTATTTTCATAATCTTTGAATTTAGTGTAAGAGGTTGGAACATTGACGCCAAAATGGCTTGTCTGGATGAGTAAAGACTATGAGAGAGAAGGTTAACAAATTGGTCTGTAATACCAATAGTTTTTATTATGATTATGATTTTTTTATTTCAAGGTTTATATAAGGAGGTTAAAATATCATGTTCATACATTATAAGTCCTTGATTATCTTCTATTAGATGCTAGAATTTCATGTTTCCATGACTATGTTTTGAGACTAGTTGGTAGTTCTAAGTGAGCTTCTTACAGAGAAGAATTTCAGCCTATATACCATGAGTTGAACCATATTATGAAGTTTTGTATTATCTTGAGCTCATTAGGGTTTTTTAACTTGGATTTTTTTTCCATATTTTTTTATCAAAATTTTTCTTATGCTTCAATTGTTCAAGATAGGTTTTTTGTGTATGCACATGCCTATTATGAATAGTGTTTTGAGAAGAGGTTAAAGTAGTAGTTGGATATAGAAGGTGTTGTGTAACTAAAGTGAAGTTGGATAAGGTCAATCTGAGTTAAGTATGATTTTTTCCTACTATATGTGTATTTTGGTAGAGTTCCAAGAAAGATAAAGTGTAACATTCTCTAATGAAGGCCTAAACCAATTAGGTCTCCATAAGAAATAAAAGAGAATTTGGTATATTAAGATATGGATGAATTAATGTATTGGTTGGTTAATTATTTTAAATTTTCATAATACATATTTAAAGGGTAATAAAAAATTATAAGTGTGTATAAACTGACCAAGGCATATGAGAGTAAGAAACTAGTATAAGTACAAAGCAGTTTTAGATATATTTGTAAGAGTTGAGTAAGAGTGTGTGCAAGAAAATAAAAGAGTAAAAAGATGATAAGGAGGTCATGCATACCATTATAGGGGTATAATTAATATATAATATAATGTTTGAATATGAGGATCAAGGTCATATGACCTAATCAAGTCAAGAAGCTAGTTGAGCGACGAAGGCTAGAGGCTAGTTTGAGAGGAATAGAAGTGTGTGAAAAGATAAAGAAGAAGACCATCATTTGTTAAAAATTACAAAAAAAATAAAGAGGAACATATTATAATTCTATTAGGTTATCATAGATGAGCATATGTTTATTGGAGGCTTGAATATGTTGATGAGCCCATGATGAGGTAACTAATGTGTAGAGAGACCAGATAGAAGATTGAGTATGATATTGATGTCATAGAGAGTAGAAGAAGACCATCATCAGGTGTTCATAATCATTAAGGAAAAGGTTGAAAAATCATTGATGGATGAGTGTGTGATGTTTCATCATAGTTTTGATTGATTGGGTGCTTGATCAATAAGGGGGTTAGTTCCTCCTAGAAAGTTGGTGCTTGTTAAAGCCAAGTGGGTGCTTGGTGAACTAGGGGTTGCTTCCTCCTTAAAAATTGTTGCTTGCTAAATCAAGGTTGAGTTGGTGCTTATCTAGTTGAGGTTAGTTCTCCATGTGAATTAGGTGCTTCACTAAAATTGGTGTTTTTTGGACTATAGTCCATTTGCATCATCAGTGGGTTTTCTTCCCCTTGAGGTTTCCCACATTTATACTCTGTTCATGTGTTTCATGCTCTTGTAGATAGGTGCTTATGCTTGATAATTTATACATGTTTTTTTAAATGATCTATGATTGCTTAAGTAAGATTGTTAAAGAAGGTTTCTGAATATTGATTCATTCCCCCTCTTAGTCATTTTGATTCCAACACATATTATGAATCTATAGCATGTGAAGACTTTGAATCCCTTTATTCAATGTTTGTAACTTTGTCCTACAAGATTTTCATGACTTGAAGGAGTGATTTAATTGTAGGCTCAGTAGGATTTTGATTAACAATTTAAGTAGTCACCAAAGGGGATAGAAACATGGTTTAAGTAGTAATAGGCATTGAAACCAATATTTGTGTTGAAACTATGTAAGTTTATAACAGATGTATCACTAGTAGTTTCAAGGAAAAAAGGTTGAAACACATAATATGTTCCTCCATTATATGTATTGAGTTGTAATGTGTCCAAGGGTAGGGATGTACCTACTAAAGTTTTTGAATTTTTATCTTCAAATATAGTTTTGAAGATTTTATCAAGATATTCAGGGTTTTGTTGAATGCACTCATGAAACATTACAATTGCATGCACCTGTTCATTATCTATTTGGTCATTTTATTTTATTTTTGGATTTATATTATCATAATATTCTTCTATGATAAATTATTAGGATTTTTTCATTATCAACATGGTTATCATCATGATCGAATGTATGATAACCCTCATTGGTTTGAGACATCTTGGATGGGTTGAGTGGAAGCTCAATATGCTTAATAGACACACCCCAAAATATAGGGTTACACCTAGGTTGCATGCAAAATAGTACCAATAAAAAATGAAAAAGTACATCAATCTAAGACCTTAGATGGTTTAAAATCCTAGGAATTATAAAAAATGGTTTCACACAAATCGGGTTTACCAAATGTTTAACTCTGATTTGGATTTTGGAATCCTACTTGGGTAGATAAGGTTAAGTATATAGAAATTATATGTCACAAGGGTGAATATTAGATCTATATTAGGTTAATTAATGTACTAAACTCATATATACCATATGCTAAATTTATTAAACTAAGATAAGATATTTAAGGAAAGTACAACTATGCTAGATATAGAAATGAAATAATAGAGAGTACTTAGATAGTTTTGATGCTAATACAAATATGGATCTAGTATAGGTAGAAATAAGGTAGGAAGAAAATTTTGGAATAGTCATCAGATTTTGGATTTGGTGTCTCTATCTCTCTTGATAATTGCATTAGACTAAGATGATTGTGTCGATGCTAGTGTCTATGTTTGATGCTAGTGTCATGTATAGAATATTTAGTAAAATATGATGCAACCACATATATGCTTCTAGGTTTAGTTTCACCTTTACTTTTGTGCATTCATATCTAGGTCATAGACTATCACTCCTAGTGAAATGGTAAAAACCTAGCTTTTCATCTTCAATGTGACCTTTAGGAAAAATGGTTTAGTGGGCATATGGTATCGAGATGACTTGTAATGACCCAACTATTAAAGGGTGTTACCTACATAGCCAATACTCCATAAAAGGGACTAAAACTCATGGATTCATCCCTTACATATTGGCATGTGTATGAATCATGTAATGTTCATAAAATCAGTACCATAATGACCTAGCTTGTAACTTAAAAAGTATGATCTTTTAGTACTTAAAACTTGTAACTAGGATGTTCCTTTGAATGATATTAATAATAGGGTAGAATAAGAAAAATAATGATAAAATGAGTGCTTCTTGAGTGTTCTTTTGGTTTTATTTCTAGGTGATAAATGAATGAGGGTTGATATTGTATTTATACCAATCCTATTAGGAGCTAGTTCACATAAAATAACTTAGCTTGACCATTATAATACATTTGTTTTCAAATTAGATGGCTTGAGGGAATTGGACACTTGCATTGGGTTAGGAAAGTAACATTGATACTACTATATTTCTTAGACATGGTGTCTAGGGATAAGGAGAGTAGGCATATGATGAGAACTTGTATAGGTGTAAGATAACTACATTTTAATCATTTTGGGGAAGATAGGATGTATGTGTGATCAATATAAGGCTAGTCAAATTAAGAGATAGGCTGAGGGGCACAAGATAAAGTAGATACAAGGCTTACAAAAATAAGGTATGTGTAGAACTAAGAAGAACAATGAAAGCCTAAGTTTTCTTAGTGTACAATATTGAGGTGCTACATAATCACAAAATATCATCTACACCTTGCTACATAAATATATTTATACACTCTTCTAAGTATTACTTTGATATTGTATTTGGAGAAAGGTTCCTTTCTTAAAAATTATAGGGTAGTTCATCCCATATTTTTATGCATGAAGAAAGATCTATTTTGCCAATTTGATCTAAATATGTAAGATACTAATTTTGGACTTAAACTTGCTTTCTTACAAAATGTAAGGCCACATCTAATTCTTTCATTAGGGTGACCTAGTCTTCTTATATTTTTGTTAGCCTAGTATATTTCCCCCTTATTATTTAATTTGCCTCTTTTTCACTTTCATGATTTTGAATCATTTCATTACCTCTCTTGTCTTCATTGATAGATATGAAGAAAAGGATGTTAGTAGCACATCCATAACATATAGGTTTATATTCCATTATAAATCAAAAATACCAACATAATAATGAAGATATAATTCACACTATTGATTTTGAAATTCAAGGGTACTCTTCTCATGGACATTAAATAGGGAGTGGGGATCACTTACTATTATAGGTATACTATAATAACTTTTCAACCGATCTATTTCATATATGTGAGATACAAATTTTGGGATCGAACTTGTTTTATTACAAAATGTAAGGCCATTTCTAATTCTTTAATAAGGGTGACCTAGTCTTTACTATATTTATTGGCATCTTTTCCCCTTATTATTAATTTTGCCTCTTTTTCCCTTTAATGATATTCGATCATTTTCTTACCTCTCTTGTCTTAATTGACCATATATGAAGAAAAGGATCTTAGTAGTGTATCCCCAACATATAAGTTTGGATTCCATTCTAAATCATAAATAATGACATAATCATGAAGATAGAACTCACATATTAGATGTTTAAATTCAAGGGTACTCTTATCATAGGCATTAAATAAGGACTCGAGATTACTTACTATTGTTGGAAGATTATAATATAGTTGCATGAATTTAAATTTCAGCCATTGCTCCTTGAGGTAGAGGGCACATACCCTTGTAGGTGGTTTTCACTCTATCATTTGGATAGTTATTTGGCTTAACTCTTCCATTTTCCTTTCAATTAAATAGTTTTGTTTTATTTGTATTGTAATTTCAATTCTACCATTTTCAATTTTTCTTTCATAGTCTTATTTCATTCCATCAGTTGACTATATTGGTTATACCATTGGACATGAAGGTCTTAAATATTAACATTTATGTTCCTAATTATTTAATCCTAACTTCATTTCTATGTTTGATTGGAAGCATGTACACAATTTATTTTAATGGTAGTTGTAGTTATAGGAGGTTATGTTAAAACCTACATTATGCTATGAGGATTACAATATGTCTAATTTATGCTTCTGACACCCTCACAAACACATCCATCCCATTCTTTTGATTTTACATAATCCTAATATGTGCCATAAGAGTTTCAATTTTACATCTACAAAATCTTCTACCCTTTCTTCTGGGCTCATTGATTTGCACCATAAGGCCTAAGACTGAGGGTGTATGTAATAATTGATTTTGGTTGTGCAGACTGAATACATAAATATGAATTTGGATGGGACAATCAAACACACATTCAATGGAGTAGAAATCTTATTTGTAAGAAATGCAAATTTTATTCATAATAAATAATAGAAAGAAAATAGTATAATGTCTATAGTGCATGTATGCAGAGTAGATGCATAGAGTAATCTTTTCATGTTACGACTATGCCAATAACATCAATTTGGTTGTCTTTATTATTTTTTTCTAGATGTGTATGCTACATATTTAAAATTTGTAATAAAAAATTACTATTAACTATTATACAACTATAAAAGAGGTTGACAATAGGAACATTAATATCCTATCAAATTTGGTAGTTGGTAATTATCTAAATAGTTAATGTCCAAAATGGATTCAATGACCTATGGTATCAAGATCCTCCATTAGAGGCTAACATACATTTGGGCCATATTTTGAATCATGCAGTCAAGGTAGGTTGACATAATTGTGCTAAGGTGAGGCCTCAAGGAGCAAGTAAATCTATGATTAGATGTCAATAAAACATGTAAGACTACAAACTATGGAGTGTGCAGGCTATGATCTAAGGTGATGGTTAAACTAAAGTCTACGAGTAAGCATGGGACTTTTTTGTAAGGTTGTGAGTAAGCTTCAAAAAAATGAGTGTGCATGATTACATGAGAAGTGTGATATCTATGTAGAATAACAAATAAAGAGTGTATTTAACTACATAGAGGTTACACATGGATCACTCACCATTTATTGAAGAGTAATAGTCTTTATTGTGTTGACATTTAGTTAAGGAAACTAAATTCAAATATATTGAGAAATATACCACCAAGTTTGATTAGTGTATTTACTAATCTTGACAACTCATAATAGTTTATGTGTGCCATGGAGGGTGAGTGTATCTATCACTTTGATGACCTAGTCCTTCCCTATGGGGTACAAGTGTTCATGATCTATATTATAAGGCTATTGTGTTGTTGATAGCTCAAGAAATGGTAGACTAAAAGGTTTGAGAAGTTTCATGTTGAAGAATGGGTACAAGCCCAAGTATGGAAATAAATCAAGAACAAAGGTATTCTCACTATATACGTTCATAATGGTGTAAACACTATAATGTAAATGTTTGATCTTCTAGTTTGTACCTTTGAATCACTCCTTCTAAAGGTACACCCAAAATTTGTATTCAACTTCAAATGCATGAGGTGTGAGATGTATGTCATGGCACTCCTTATACTTTACTTATTTGTGAGAGAGGATATGTTGAGCCTACTAATGAACAAGTTGGATGTGTTATATAAAATTATCATCTTTATTGTCTTCTTGTTCTTATGTGTGTGACTCAGTGTCAGCTGGTGCATGATAGGATATGTATAGATATTCCATTAGGTGAAAACCAAGACAAGTATGGAAAGGACTATGACCCATTAAGATATCTAACACTCTATTGTAGGCATGTTGACTGTATAAGAGATTATCATCCCAAGTGTGATCATATGTGTGGTTTTACATTAATAGAAGATGAGCAAGTGTGTGATTGACCATTTTAGTTTTCCCATCTATTTGTGGGTAAAAGGACATCGATTCATCTAGATACGTAACTATGAATTACCATAATGATTTATAAAGGTGACTTACAAAGCATAGATATTGATCAAAGACAATGGATGTTGGAAGACCAAAATAAACCCAAACAAAGTTAAAGAAGGCTTGCATAGTTTTAGCTACATCAATGTCTTTATTGCATGTGACCATGATATCCATCTTAGAAAACCTATCCACTATAAAAATCACATCATCATGTTATTATCTCATCATAGGTAACCCCATCATGAAATCCATGCTAATAGATTCCCATGGTTTGGATAGAACCGATAGAGGTGTGTAAAGTCCTAGCTTATTGTTCATAGGCTTGGAAATGCAACAATAAATTCAAGGATTTATGTGGTGTTTCATGTATGTTTGCATGTGTGGTCAGTACAAGTGTGATTGTAATGCAATAAGAGTCTTTTTCATGTCAAAGTTTCCTAAGGTATTGACATAGCGTACCTATCAAATAAGTCATTAACAAGGTATGCTATTAGGAAAACAAAGATGTTTGAGCTTGTAGAGAATTTGGTTATCCAATTAGAACACTTGTACTTGTTTACCTTGTGTTAAGATTTTGTAAGTCACTTGGAAGTCCTAGTTAGCTAAGTAGAGGGATACCTAGTCTATGAGTTTATGTATGTGCATGTCCAACACCATATGAGCATGCCAAATAGAAGTTAGCTAAGGCTATCTAATACCTTGTAATCCTTACCTTTCCTTTTATTGATCATGAGATGGAATTACTATAGGTAAGTCATATATTTCATGTGTCACATATTCTCCAATTTGTTCTATGTCTATAGGAATTGAAGTGGCTTGTTTCAAAGTCTTAACATTAAGTTAGGTTGTTAGGTTAATAATAAATAATGTTAGAAAAAGAATAATGTAAAGGGGCATGAATATTTTATAAATACATCCCTTTAATAATATTTAGTTACATTGATTTATGTTTTTGTGTTAAATAATTACAACTGCTTTTTGGTTTGCATTCCCATGAGAAGTATTTATTAGGTTAGTTTTATTGGTTATAGGTAAAATACTATATATACATTATATTGTGTGTAAAAAGGGTTAATGGTATATTGGAACCATTTTCATGTACTTGATTTATTTTTATTAATAAAATAATTGTGGACCCACCTCAGTGGGCACAAGATTTACCTCCATTAATTTTGCTTGGTTAATTAAATTATTCGAGTTCCATCAATGGCATCAGAGCCTAGTTGAGCATGGTAGCAAGGTAAATGCATGGTTAAAGGAGGGAATAATTATCTAAATGTGATTTTCATTCATGTTTCCATACAAGATTCATATGAAATCAATTTTCAAATACATGGTATGTTTTTGATTAAAAATTTTGTGTGAAAACATTTGAAATATTATTTAAAAATCAATATTTTCAAATAAATATTTTTCCAAGCATGTTATTGGTGGATATAATACATTATAAAGTCAAATTTATTGATAAAATTTCACTTTTTAAGGCTATATTCTAGTATAAGTTATATTTGACCTTTTGAAGCTTTGTAAATACTAGGGAAAGTGATTATTTGTATTCAAAACCAATTTTTTTGCCCAAAGATTCAAATTTAATGATTTATATGATCTTTTTGGCTTTGAAAACCTATTTCAAATAGTTTTATATCCTCCATAATGTGTTCCATAAATCTGAAAATGGTCTGGGTGATTTGAGAAGTTTGTTGAATGATTCTCCTTGATTTAGACCTTCTAAAGGTAAAAATCTATTTTTTAACCATTTTAAACCCCACAAAAGCATTTTTTCAGATTTTTACAACCTATTTTAAAAAATTTATGGAATTTATATGCATTTAATTAAATATTAAAGTGAAATTTTGATATTTGATAAGTTTTAACTTGTTTTGGGCCTCAAATTGTCAAACATTTATCCTGAATCACTCTAGAATGCATTTTAATCACTCTTGTTCAGTTGTACGACATAAAAATAATGTTTATAGACTCATGGAATCAAATTACCTATATAAAACTTTAATTTTGTGGAAAACATATTTCATAGTGCTCAGATCTGCTTAAAACTCTCAAAAATTCTCCTTTTATGAGTTGTACGGCTCGATATGGATCTAAGTGGTTTGTTGAAGCTTTAGGAATTTATATAGGCAGCCATAGCATCCCATTTTCAGGTTTTGGAATGAGATGAATATGAAATAATATTATTATTTCATTTGGCTAAAGTTTGATATAGTTTGTGAGGAAATTTAGGTTTTGTGGGGTCCATCAAATTGGAAGCTTTTAATGCATTTTCAAAGAAATCACAGGTGATTTATTTTTTACTTGAAAAATTATTTTATTTTTAATTATTCATGAAGGAAAAATAGTCTTTAAATACATTACTCTCATTTTATGTGTTGTAAATGCTCATAGAGTAATTAGCAAATCTCATTTTGTAATAACTCTTGGAAGGTGGAGGTCCATGGTTCAAAAATTCTTTTTAGAGAAAAGCACAAATAGTTATTTGATTTTTGGAGAATATTCCATTATTTTTGGAATATTTTACATTATTTAAACATTGTAAATGGCTTAAAATTTGTACAAGTGTGTTTTATAGTGAAATAAAAAGATTATAATTGGTGATATAAGAGTGTTGTATTGCTTTGGTGAAATAAAGGTGTAATTGTTGAAATAAGGGTGTAATATTTTGATTTTTGGTGAGGTTAAGTGAAAAAACCATCAAAAATATATATCTTTTTTCTCTACATGGAGTTTAATGAAAAACCCTTTAGAAGCATTGTTTTGTGTAAAGTGTTCTTAGTGAGTGTGTTGTTCTTTTCATTTATTGCACTTGCTTTCATTTGTCACACTTGATTTGATTTCAAGATGCCAAAGATTCCAAATTATCTTTCAGATGGTGATAGATTAATGATTTATAATTAATTTAATTATAAATGATTGATGGAAGCTTCATTATCATTTAATAAGTTATAGGATATTATAAACAATGAAAATTGTACATTGCCTATAGAACATGCCAAAATTGATAGTTTTAATCTTCATGATTATAAATACCTAGCTTTAATCAAGTGTTATTGTACTTGTGATACCTATATACATATTGAAAACTCTCCTCATAGTTACACTACATGAAAAACTTTATCTAATTTGTATGATAAGAAGCCTAAACATAAGAATATAGATATCCACATGTAGTTGTTTACTTTATTGCTAGAGGAAGATGGGGATATGGGGGAGTACATGTCTAAGTTGAATAATATTTCTATAGAGTATACCAAGTTTGGATTTGAAAAATTAGATGATGACTCATAGTTACAGATATATTGAAAGGACTACCTGTGTCTTATAAGAATTTTGTATAAATATTATATGTCTTTGACAAGATCACATGCATAAATTTTGATAAATTGGATGAGTTTCTCATTAAATATGACCTATTTATACCCAAGAAATCCAAAAAAATTAAGGAAGCCCATGTTTCAGATTCTAATCCTAGGTCATTTTCTTTTGATCAACAAAACTATAAAGGGCAAAATTTAGAGGGTGTTGAGGTTATAGAGGAGGTAGATTTCAAAACTAAGGTAGAATATATCATTAAAATAATTATTCAAATCAACAATATAACCATTTTGATTCAAATGATATGAGTGATAGAGGATGTGGTCACAACTCTTATAGAGGCAGAGGTCAAGGTATATTAGACATTCAGTGTCATAAATGTGGGAAATTTTGTCACATTCCTCTCAGTGGAGGATTCTTTTTGACAAAATTTAGAGGCCAAAAAAAGTGACTAAGTCTAACTCTAATCAATATGTTGAACATGATTATAATGAGTCTAGAAATGTTGCTCATGAATCTACATTTACCGCTTTAGGGAACATTGCTTATATGGAATATGAGGCTAGAGATGAGTTTACAAATGTGTGGGTTTTAGATACAAGAGACACCAAACACATGACATTTAGGTGAGACTTATTTTGGAATTTCAAAGAAGGTTCTCTCTCTCTAATATCCTTAGAAGATAAGTATATGCATACTCCACACGGTCTTGGGTTAATTCATATTCTCCTTCCTAATGGATCTATCAAATACTTGGAGAATGTTTGGTATGTTCCCAAATTGAAAAAACATCTTCTTTACTTGGTAAATATTCATAAGAAATGTTATCAAATTTTGCTTGAAAATGGGCTTATTTATATCAATTTAGTGAAGGATGGATACAAAACCATGTATATTGGTTATAAGGATGGAAATTTGGTTAGATTGCATTATAAAGAGCTTCTTCCCACAATATAACTTACGATAGTTGTTGATATAGGTATAATTACTATGTCTACATGATGGTTGTGGAATCTCCATTATAGACATTTGAATGTTCACTCTTTAGTGGACTTATAGAGATATGGTATGGTGAGTGGGTTGCCCACTTTTTGCAAAGATAGTATTATTTATGAATCATGTGTTTTTGGAAAACAAAATTGGGAAAATTTTCCAAAGAATTCTTCATGGTGAGCTAATAAATGTTTGCAGTTAGTTCATAGTGATGTATGTGACATGAAAAAGTCATCTATTATAGGGTGTAGGTATTTTGTGTTTTTTCTTGATGATTTTTATAGGATGACTTGGGTGTTTTTCATGAAAAATAAATCATAAGTTTTCACTAAGTTTGTTCATTGGTTACACTTAGTTGAAAAAGACACAATTTCACACTTGGCCACTCTTCATTCAAATAATGGTGGTGATTATACCTCAAATGAGTTTCTAGATTATTAACAAAGGAACTTTATTCATCAATAATAAAGAAATGATTATACTCTATAACAAAATGGATTATCTAAATAAATGAATAAGACTTTGAAGGGAACAACTCGAGCTATGTTTCACTATAAATAGCTCAATGATAAGTTTTAGGCTGAATCCATTGGTACTTTAGTGTATTTGATAAATAGGTCCCATAAAACTACATT
Source organism: Torreya grandis (assembly GCA_037957365.1). Lineage (NCBI taxonomy): Eukaryota > Viridiplantae > Streptophyta > Pinopsida > Cupressales > Taxaceae > Torreya > Torreya grandis. The sequence continues at coordinate 617,173 of JARHVA010004662.1, read as the reverse complement.
TTTGGGACAAACTCCATATGAGGCTTGGTATGGGTTTAAACCAAAAGTTTAACACTTGAATGTTTTTGGATGCCTTTGTTTCAATTTAGTTCCCACTTAACATAGAACTGAGTTGAAACCATAATGTCAAAAATGCATCTTTTTTGGATATTAATTAAATTAAAAGGGGTATAATTTTCTTATATAGGATGCATGCAAATTCATAGTCAACAAGGATGTGAAATTTGATGAATTTGGTGCTTTGAACGATGTAGAGATTAATTCTCATTTTGATAGGTTAGAGAGGAAGATTACAAAATGTGATAAGGGATTGAGTAATGAGTCCAAATCTCATAGGTTGTGGTATGAGACTATTATCCCTTCTATTTCCTCTATTACTTCATAGGTTCATGACTTAGACAATGTTAAAAATTATCTATGTCTTCCTTCAACTAGTGCACATGATGAGAATCTAGTGTTCCTAATCTAAAAAATTTGAACAAATATCCAAAATGGTCTGAAAGTACTTTTTATAACTTTAAAATAGATGAATTTGGTCTAACAAGTCATTAGAGTTCTAATAAATATATGAGATATGAAATGGTTGATACTACTTCTTCCACTGAGCCATCCACTTTTTAGGAAGATTCTATCAAACATGTTTGGCAATAGGTAATGAAAAGTGAGTATGATGAAATACTTAAAAATAATACATGGGTTTTAGTTCATCCTCATCCACATATTTAACCCATAGGATGAAAATGGGTTTATATGACTAAGTATAAATCAAATGGATCCATTGATAAACATAAGGCAAGACTTATTGCAAAAGGTTATGTGCAACAAGGTATTGACTATGAGGAATGTTTGCACCAACTACCAAATGACACATTATTCATATGGTACTTGCCTTAGAAGAATAAAATGGTTGTAAAGTACATTATATGGATTTTAAAAGTACTTTCTTGAATGGTGATTTACAAGAGAAGTATTTATGAACACCCTCAAGGTTTTGAGAAAGTGGGTGTAGAACACAAAGTGTGTAAATTAATCAAAGATATCTATGGGATCAAACAAGAACCCAATTCTTGGTATGAAAAAATCAATTCATACTTGAATAAAATTGGATTTCAATTTAGTGAATCTAATGATGTTATCTATATTCGAATACAGGGTAAGAAATTGGTGATTCTTGTTCTTTATGTAATTGACTTGTTTCTCACTAGTAATGATGAAAGCCATAAAAAGTATATGAAGAAGGAATTAAAAGATGGGTTTGAAATGATATATCTTGGAATTTTTCACTATTATCTAGGCATAAAATTAATTCAAAAGAGAAAAGTATTTTCATTTCACAATCTAAGTATATTTCTAAGTTATTAACTAGGTTTAGCATGAATGATTTCAAACATGCCCTCACTCTCACGGAAAGTAATTTGAAATTGTCTAAGGATGATGGTAGTACCTTTTTTATAGAACATAAAATATAGATAATTTGAGGGTGCTTTGATAAACTTGATGACTACTAGGCCTGATATATCATTTTTAGTTGGAATTTTGTTTAGGTTTATGCATGGGCCTAGAGAAATTCATTGGCATGCATCAAAAAGAAAACTTCATTACCTTCAAGGAACAAAAACATATGGTGTTGAGTATTAACACAACAAGAATTTAAAGCTTATTGGGTATTATGATGTAGATTTTAGTGGATGTGTGGATGATAGAGTTTCGACAACATAATACAATATGCATATGGGTTTAGTTACCATTGCTTGGTGTTTGAAGAAGTATGATACAGTGGTAAATTCATCAGTAGAATCATAATACATCATAGCATGGGATTATTATATATATATATATTGACTATTTAAATTGTATCATTGAAGATCTTTAGATTTCTCAAATTGATCCCATGCAGTTATACATCGATAATCAAAGTGAAATCAAGATGTCTAAAAATCTAGTATTTCATGCCAAAATAAAAAATATGGATGACAAAGATCACCATCTAAAAAATTTGGTGGTGAAGAAAGAACTTGATCCATTCTATTTCCCAAATATTTATCACATAGATTAAATTTTCACAAAACCCCTTGATAGAATCAAATTTTATAAATTTAAAAAAATGCTTGGCGTGTGTCCAAATAACTGAATTTCGATCATGGGGGGTTTGTTAGCACTTTTTCCAAAGTATTAACATTAGGTTAAGTTGTTAGGTTAATAATAAATAATTTTAGGTAAATAAAAATGTAAAGGGTCATGTATATTTTATAATACACCCCCTTTAATAATCTTTGTTACTTTGATTTATGTTTTTTTTGTTAAATAATTACAACTACTTTTCAGGTTGCATTCATATGAGAAGTGGTTATTAGGTTAGTTAGTTTTATTGATCATAGGTGAAATATTATATATACATGGTATTTTGTGTAAAAAGTTTTAATGGCATATTGGCACCCTTTTGATGTACTTGATTTATTTTGATTAATAAAATACTTATGGACCTGCCTCAGTAGGCATAAGATTTACCTCTAGTAATTTTACTTAGTTAATAAAATAATTTGAGTTCCATCACAACTATCTCCTTCCCTAGAATGTAGCAGCACCATTACTTTATTTCTTTAAAAATAATATGTAGTTATTTATTATAGGTGGATTACCTTTGCACCATGTCATTTTGAATGTCTCTAATTGGTAAGTGATTGAATGTCCTATTGTATGAATATTACACCAAGTGTGTAGTCAAAAGCATCAATGTGGATTTAAAATAATGCATAATGTCAGGCATTGTGAGAATTAGAGATACAAAAAGGTGTCATTTGTGTTCCTAAAAGTAATTTTATTTTGTATAATTCCAATCTAACTTAGCTTTTTCATGCGTTATATAGTTGAGAACCCAAGAGATGGGCGAGAAACCAAGGATGAACCTACGATTGAAGTTAGAAATTACAAGAAAATTCCTCAATTCTATGAGATTATATAAAGTGGGGAAATATTGGATTACTTTGATCTTCTCTAAATCTACACAAATGGATGTGTGATCAATGATATAACTTAGATACTGAATATATGCAACATTGAGTATACACTTTGCTGAGTTGGATTGAAACATGTGTTGACAGAAGGTATTGAAGATATGTGAGATGTTCTCTATATGTTTATCTTAAGTATTATTGAATATGTTGATGTAATATAAGTAGATGATGATGAATGAGTTTAGGAAGTTCCCGAATAGATCATTCATCAAATTCATAAAAGTGAATAACACATTGGTTAGGCTAAAAGGCATGACCAAACTTTTGTATAATCATTCTCGAGTCTTAAATGTTTTATTTTAGATGTTCTTAGGATGAAATAAAATTTGATGGTAACATGAATTCAAGTTGATCTTTGTGTATAATTGAGTACCTCTAAGTTGGTTTGAAAGGTCATAAATGTGTGGTATTGGCTATGAGGGATATTGAAATTTCATAAAGTGAAGAGATAGGTCTGATATTTCCCTAATCAATGAGCTCTTATATTTGAAAATAGATTTCATCATTCTCCCAAACTCATCTATGATATAAGGGTCTATTAAAAACAAGGGATACATGAACCAAATCTATGTGTCACTTTACTACATAGTGTGTTAGAAGTCCTTCAATATTTACAAATTCTTCTTTACATTACTCTAATAACTTGTTGATCTATTACTACTATGACATTTCACAAGTGTTATGTACTTCTAGAGTGTGCCTTGTCATCTACTGCATAGATGTGTCAGAGTGAAACATGAGTAACACTAACTTTTATGTGTGTGGGACAAGTTTGTGACATTACTTAACAAAGACTAAGGTGAATTTGGTCATAGGTGCTAACTCGAAGAGGTGGTATAAATTATCTTATGCATATATAGTCTAATGTTGTGGATTGGATTAATATGTAGCTTTATATTCGTACATATATGGTCTCCATATCAAGATGTCACAAGCCTCCAAAGTTATGATATCATAAATGATATTATCATCCATAGGCTTGAATTATTACCAAAAAGTGCATTATCACCAGACCTGTATATATTTCTCATACTATGTCCAACCCATAAAATATGGATTGTGATGTGAAGTAGTGGTAAGACCAAGGCATTAAGCTATATATTGCACAATGATGTTCTTTTGACTATCAATATTGATGATGACATGGAGAGGCTGACCCTTCATCCATAACTTGATGTGAAAGAGATGTTTGTGCTCTTAGAAGATGTTGATTGCAATGGTTTTGGTGCTTAGATAAGAAGCTTTTAGATTAGTTATATCCATTGGTGTGGGTCCTTATAGAGACTATGTGATCAGAGACTATTGTGCATGGTATTCAAAGTTATCATGGGTGGATGAATGATGGTAGTGGAAACACTTATCACCTGACTTATTTTTGCCTTTATCTAAAGCAAAAGGTTTATGAGACTTTAATTTTTATATAGTATTTTAAGGCTACCCACATTTTTGAGAAGTTTTATGTTTTTATGAAGAAGGATTCAATGTGGAGTTGTGTGAGGGATAGACCTTGCACACTATATTTGATGAAGAGGTGGTATAGTACTTCATATTTTCTTTAGATTTGATCTTGGTGATGTTATAGTATGTTTTTCATAAAATGTTGAAATTCAATGACTCCAAATTCACATTAATAGAAGATGATATTACACTAATGTATTTCAACACCCTTTGTTGTTAACTCAATTTCTATACCAAGAACATAGTTTAGTCATGGAATACATTATTTTAGTATTCCATATATTGATCCTTATGCTAGAGTAGTTATTATAAATCGATGTATTCATATTCAAAGTGTTAGAGAGGGTAGTATTCCTCCTTCAACATATTGATAAAAGTATTCAATGTATTTATTAGAATGCACTTTTATGCATATTATGTACTAAAGGTCTCACACTAGTGAAAAACCAGAATGATCATCCTCAGTACTCTAAAGGATATCTTATTGGTATTGGTGAAATAGTTAACTGATAAGTACACCTTGAGTTATCTAATATAGGCATCCAATGATTTTGAATCAGTCTTACCTTCAAACATAGGGATGTCAAGATTGACTTGTACTTTGCAAGGGGTTTTTTAATGAAACTATTATAGATTATATTATTGAGATGAATGGGAAGGTGTCATGTTGCATTAAATAATCACCTCATAGAACTAACCAGAACTCTTGGTATGTGTTATGCATCCAGTGCATCACTGATGAGCCTTTGAACTTCAGGGGTTGCCTCAAGGTAGTTCTTGGCATCAACCATTTTGATTTTACTATGACATTATTCTAGGATCTCTGAAACATAACTAACTATTAAAACTTATTTCTAATTATGCTCACATGGTTACAAGCATAGAAAAGAATAGAGTGAATCTTTGATACCAATTTATTTTCACCATGGGGCCAATGATCGAGTGTACATGGAAAATAAGTTTGGTTGTGCATATTGAATTTATGGAGATGTATTCAAATGGAACAATCAAACACACATTCATTGGAGAGAAAGTATTACTAGTAGGAAATACAACTTTTATTCATAAATGAAATAATATGGAGAACATATTATAATGTCTATAGTGCATGTATATATAATATATACATGAAGTAAGCTATCTATGTTATGACTATGTCAATACCATCGATCTAGTTGTCATTATTATTTTTGGCCAGATGCATATTTTACATATTTAACATACATTATACAAAATAAGTATTAACCATTATACAAATATCAAGGAGAATGTTGATAGTTATGTTAATCTCCTATCAGAATTCATAGTTGGAAATTTTTTGAATAGTTAATGCTTAGGCTATCTTTAATGACCTCTAATCTTGGTATCCTCCATTAATGACTAATGACTAATTGGGCCACATTGAAAATCATGAAGTCTTGGTAGGATGACACTTATTTGTGCTAAGGTAGGTCCCAAAGGAGTGAGTGAGTCTATTAGTAGATGCTCATGAGGCATAAAAGACTGCGAGCTATGGAATTTATAGTAAGGTGCATGGGCTATGATCTTAGGTGAATGTTGCACATAATTTTGTGACTAGGCATATGACTTGTGTGTAAGGTTGTGAGCAAGTTTTGGGAAAATGAGTGTGCATGGTTACATGAAAGGTGTTATATCTTCATAGAAGAACAAATGAGGAGTGTATGTGACTATGTAGAGGATACACATGGATCATTCCTTACCCTTATCTTGTGTGTCTAAGGAGGAAGGGGATAATATTAGCCTTCTTATTCTTATGGAAGGTTTCTCTACTCTCACACTCTCTTCTAATTCTTCAATTTCCATATTCCATTATTTCTCCTTAACTACCACATCTTTTTCAACTATCACATCTTCTTTTTGTCCTCAACTGCCATATTATCCTCTTATTCTTAAGGTGGAAGATGTTAAATTCCCAATAAGCTTTTCCATGTTAAATTGGGCCTTTTATCCTTTAGATACTTTTAAACTATAATCTCAATTATGAAATGAAAATACAAATCCTCTAATTTCCCCTTCTGTTACTCTTATACCATTTATGTCAATATATTTAGTAGAAAATATGGCATATTGACCTTTTTATTATGACTCAGGTGATTGAGGAGTTAAAATGGATTTATAGAGCATGGAGTGTCTCCCCGTACATGTGAGGTATTTTATGACAAAGTTCACAACTTATACCCATAAATAACATAATGTATATTGAAGTTTGCCATGGTTAAAAGATTCTAAATGTTCAACAACTACATAAAATATATCTCTTGTTGTTGTGTCAATTAGTCATTATTGCTATAACACTCTTATATGTGGAAGGTCATCTACCTTTTCTAGTAGTTCTTTAGTGAACTTAGACTATATCCCCCTAATGGTAGCAACACCATATTTTAGGGTTTATGTAATATCCTTATCTATTTGATTATCATGTCTTAACAATTTATCAAAATAAATCAACCAACCTGAATTTTTGAAGATGTTGGCCAGATCTTATCTCCTTGTCAATGGTGTGAGGTTTTTAAATTTTTTCCAATTAAATATCTTCCCGTGTTTTCTCAATTTGTTTATTATATAAAATAAACAATTTGAAACTTTTAGAATAGAATGAGAGAATTTTGAATTTCAAAAATGTTTTCTATGTTTTTATGTTACTGAAATGATGGTCTTTGGTAATAATTTATTCATTATTGTAATCCTTTCTCTACTTATTCTTTAAGTGCCCATAAAAATCATGATAAGATAACTCTCTTCCCAAATTTAATTCTAAATTCATGTAGAAACCAATTATTATCTTCTTGTATAAAGGCTTACAAATTCATGTAGAAGGTATCTAACAAGAATGCATTAGAAAAAGGAAATAAGAAATGGTTGTCATTGATTTCTTAGGAAGTAAAAATAATCTTAGTGATGATTGTCAAGAGTGGTGTTAATTTCACTTGACATTTTGAGATACTGTTTAACCCTTTTTAGAAATTAAGGGTTAGGAGGAATATAATATTAAATATTGAAGCAAACTATTCCTCAAAAGTAGGCTAATTAAATAATTTAGTTTATGATATTCAATTTCAATATTTAGTTATGAATAAAAAATATAAAGTACAATGTTAAATAGTATTTTGATTGTGTAATCATGAATAAGAAACAATACGTATCTTAAGTAATGATGTGCACACAAATATGATATGTGTAGGTGTGGGAATAGGTTGTCTAATGTTTAGGAACAATTCTTTATACTTTGGAAGTATTATTTCAGGTGGCTTATACACTTGCATTGACCTATGGACACTTGCATCAATGCTACTATTTAAATCTCAATGAAAATGATTTATGAAAAATGTTCATTTTATCAAGATTCAACCACCTAGGTCTTTATGGGTTTTATATCTCCTTTCATTTAATGTATATAGATCTCATGCATAAATTTTATATCACTATTTATAGCTCAAAACCCTAGCTCTTTATCTTAGGATATTTTAACTTTATAAAAATCGGGTTAATGGGATCATGGTGTCAAGTTGACCTTAAAGACCCCTCTATTAATGAGCACTACCTACATAGCCAATACTCCAAGGAGGGCCTAATATTTATGTAGTTATCCCTTATTTTTGGGAATGTGTATGCACAAGAGTTTAAGATACTATATGAATATGTATATAATGGTCTATCTTGTAAGTTGAAAATATGGTTCATGAGATGTCTTTTGAGTGCTTCAAACATGTAGTATGATTAATCCTATAGTTGATATGCAATTAGAGATGAATAGGAGAAAATAACTCAGTTGTGTAATTGATTGATTAAACTTGAATAGGTGTTTACTTGGTATTTTTATAGATGTTGAAATGAATTGGCCTTGACTTATATTTATACTATCTCTTTTGAAATAATCCTCATAGAAAGGTTAATGATATTCTTAGGCTGACCCATCCACATCAAAATATTTACAAATTTGAGTATTTTTAGGGTAATGACACATGTTGGAATAGGTATAATAATATCAATGCTAATATTCTATCCTAAAAATAAATGTCTAGGATGGAGGAATGATGTTAAGGTTCTATAATTGATAGTGAAAGATATATATATTAGAGTTTGGGCATTTTATGACTACATGTGAACTAGATAATCATAATAATTAAGGTTGGAATAATAAATAAGTAATTATACCTAGTGAGGTGGTGAGTGCAATCCTTTTGGCTGCAAGGAAAGTCAAACTAAAGTTTAGATCCTTGAAATATATATTTTTAAGTGTATAATACTATTTTAACATATAAATATATATTTAAGTATCTACATGTGCCCCCATTTCATGTAGTAATTTTTATACACCTTAAATTGGTCAAGAAAACACACATATCATGTTTTTTCATAGTCCTTTCATAGGAGACTCTGACCAGAGAATATAAGATTTGTTCACATTTAGCCATGTCTTTCATTTTTTATGATCTCAGTCTTGTTACATGCTCTAGAAGCCTTTTTGCCTATTACCAATCATCCAAAGCCTTTAAAATAGTCATTCCACCTTAGCGAGGTTAGTTTTTTTTATCTTATTTCCATCCCCCTAGGTCCTAAGACTATAGGATAGGAGTGTTAGGGTTGGACTATAACACCGGTGCCACTAGTGTCCATTTTCAATGCTCTTGTCTAGGGCCATTTTGAGTTCCAACGGTTAGTTTCTTTCACTTAATTAGTCTTATCCCCTTTCTTAGCTTCATCTTTAATTTTCCCAATATTGGCCAAATGCAAATAAATCTCTCAAATTTAAAATAAAGAGTATCTTATATAAAGGAATTCATAAGGCATTTTATATATAACACTTATTACTTTGAGACAATAGATATAATAAAAATTAATTAATAGTATAGCTCAACATTCTGCATCACACATAGACTTGCATGGTTGATCAAGGAAGGTCCTAGGCATAAGTCATTCTTGCATATATCATGTGCATTGATTATGCATGTTCCCTAAGGGAGAATTAGATTTGATCTAAGACCCTAGTTTGAGGGTTAATGTAGTCAATGATCAGGATAATAGGGGTTCTAGATCATGTGATCATTCTTCCCCTAACCTAGTTTTTCCCCATTTTGATTTTGATGCATTTGTTTTTTTCATGTGTGTAGATGAATACAGGGTTTTGGAGATTAAAATGGACCTATAGACAGCTCTATTGACTTCCAACCTTTAAAATTTGGTACACAAGTTCAAACTAACCTAGCAAACAAAACTCAAAAATCTTTGATCCTTAGGAAAAAAGTGGTAAAGGTGGACTATAGCATCAATTCCACCCCTATCCACTTTCAATGCTCCTATCCAATCATAGAATGAAGGCCAGATCTAGATTCTGGATAGTGTCCCAGTCTTGCATCTCAAATTCTAGCTTCTGAATCATTCATATTAGTCCATTTTTAGGTAAGTTTAATTTTCTTCCTCATGTAAATTATTTGATAAAAATCTATATTTTTCGATATTAAACTATATTTTCCCCCTTATTCTAGACCCCTTATTATTTAGGAACTACATACTAGTTTCCTAAAAATAATAAAATATTTGGTGAACCTGACTTACTTTGAATAAATCTAAAACCCTAGGTACCCTTAAGGTTTTTCCTTCATATTTTGTGCAAAAAAAATTTAATTTCAAAATTATGATTTTTGTATAAATTTTTGTGCATTTATCCTATTCAAAATTATATTTAGAATTTAAAATTATTGCATAATTTTTAAAAATTCTTAAACCCTAGCCCAAAATCCTATATTTCCAAACTATGTCCCCAAACCCTAAGTCTCCCTCCATTGAAATTTTTAGAAAAATATTTTGGAATTTTTATAAATTGTTTTGATTGTCTAAAATATTTTCAAAATCTAAAAATTAATAGTTAATTTGTGCAAAATTTTCAATTTCAGTTTTCAAATTTTTGTATAGAATTTTGTGAATTTATCCTATTCAAAATTATTTTTATAATTTAAAATTGTTGAATAACTTTCAAAAAAATTAAAACCCTATCCCAATACCCTATATTTTTAAACTAGGTCCTCAAATCCCAAGTTTTCTTCCCTTATAACTTTTAGAAAAATACTTTGGAATTTGTACAAATTGTTTAGATAATCAAAAGTATTTTCAAAATCTCTATGTTCATAGTTATTTTTGCATTTATTTTCCTAATAGTAATATTCAATATTATCCTTGGTGAAAGAAATAAAATGGTCACTAAGGCACTTCTTCCCTCTCAACCCATAAATCAATTTTTAAAATTTTCTCATAATTATGACAATGAATGGACAAATTTGTAAAACTGCACATTAACTAAAAATGTGGAAAATGATTTCATTTACAATGAAGATAACTACTATTTTTGTAATGAGGAATATTATGATATACATGATAGTGATATTTAAGTACATTAAATGAATGTTCTTCTCTCAAACCTATCTCTTTTATTCCCTCTTATAAATAAAATAATTTTGATAAATGGGAAAGGTAGTTTTCACCTCATTATCCTAGGCACAATGCACCAAATGAGCAAATTAGTAATGCACTTCCAAGTGAACCACTTATTGGTGATAATTTGCTTCCTTGTGAGCCCCTCTCTCTCTCTCTCTCTCTCTCTCTCTCTCTCTCTCTCTCTCTCTCTCTCTCTCTCTCTCTCTCTCTCTCTCTCTCTCTCTCTCTCTCTCTCTCTCTCTCTCTCTCTCTCTCTCTCTCTCTCTCTCTACACCAATGTTCAAATTGAAAAAATATAAACATAATAGAATAAAATTGATAATGCATAGTTTAAATGATACATCTCATGTTCTTAACTCTATTATGTCAAAAGAAGATCTAAATGATAAATATCTTTATATTATTTCTCATGAAAATAATTCATTTATTCCATCCATGGATAACATAAATTCACATGATATTCCAATTTAAAATGATACTTTATTGCATATTAGCAAAGAAATAAATTCTTATCTTGCACCTCTCCCTAGAAATGATGGAAGTGATAATGAGTATGATAGTTAAAATGCAAATGGCTATGAAAATGAGAGTGATTATGAAAAATATTCCAATGATGAAAATGCATGGAACAATGATGATTATTATGCACATAGTGAATAATATTATGTAGCTCATGTTTCTAACTCTTCTCTCACTCCTCTAAAACATAATGCACTTCCAAATGTTGATTCTACTTTTATGCATGATTCTATTTCAAATAATGCACATGTTCATGCAAATAACACATATTTTACTCAATTAGAATGTGATACATTAAAGCATAAATATACCAATGAATCTCTCAAATCAATCCTCGCTATAGTAGAGCCTAGTTCTCACTCTTCACCTAAATAAAATGGTAGCCAACATCCCTCTAATAAGGTCCAAGTTACCATTACTCCCAAGGTTCAAGTGAGTACACCCTCTCTTTATGATCCAATTGCTAAATGTAACATTCCCATGGCTAAAATTAACAATCAAATATAATGATTAAATGAACCACTTCAAGATACTAATGTACCATCCTAGCATATTATCTCTATAATGTATGTAGTTGGTGAATTACAACACCAAGTACATCTCCTTACCTTAGAAAATAAGGCCTATTCTTGGATAGATACCAGTGTTTTACATGGTAACCCTCTTCTAAATACATAAAATATTAATTTCCTAATCCTTTTTAGATAACATTATTGCCTCACTTAGATGGAATTTGAGATCTATTCCTACATCTTCACGCCTTTCAAAAGGCTTTGACATCTAATGCAAGTCCTTTGATTATACTCAAGTTATTCTAGTAGACATTAGTTGGGGAAGCACATAATTGGTTCTTTCATCTGCTCCTCATTAGCTCCTTGCACACATATTATGACTTAGAGGAGTCATTTCTCAGACATTACTTAGCAAATATGGGCCCTCCTGTCACATATGAGAAACTCACAACTTTACATCAAAATATTTTAGAGCCAGTTAGTGATTATATCTTACGATTCAAGAATCACATGTTAAGATTGATATAAAAACTAGTATAATTAGAGATTCAACATATCTTTATTAAGGGACTTCACCAACTTCTCCTTGATCATCTACTATATCATAAAAAAGTCTTCTTTTAGGCACTTATGCTATACATTTCTAGTTTTTGAAAAGAAATTAGGATTGATTGAGGCAAATTCAATTGATTGGATTACTCCAAATTTCAAAATAGTATCTATAGCTCCTAGCATCTAGCATCCACCATGTCCTAAATAATATAGGATACCACAACTAGAAAAGCAGCCTGTTAAGATTAGAGAGCTAGTCTCCAGAATATAATCTATAGTATGCACTATAGAGAACAACATCAAGGCATCACTATAGTTTGATTCTAAACATGATATCCCATTTTTCATATTATCAACACTCTTAGATAGGAGGTTAATCACATTACCTTGTACTCATCGATGAGATCCACATCTCATATAGAAATAGCCACATCATTCCTTTTGAAACTATCATCATATATGTGGACATAGAGATAATGATTATTATGGAATCAAGGATTACATTAATATATGTGTTGATAATGGCACCATAGCATTCACATAGGGGGCACCGAGATCTCCTCCACCATTGAACCATAGACCTCATTCATCCATGACTAAGTCATTCGTGGACATTCCTTCATAGAAATCATCGATCACTCATCATGAGAGTAATGCAGATTATAGGATAAAGCCTAATAGGAGTCTCCTATTTCACCTATTCAAAAGGTTTGGAAACTAGTATAGTGGGAGAAACCTACATATAACACTGTATTCTAATGAGTACATAGTGCATTTTCATACACATTTCTAGTAGAGTCACAAGCACCAAAATTAAGTACTATTCATGATAAATATTCACTATAGCCAAATTGTATAGGTCCTAGCTCACATAGCAATCCACTATAGTTGAGACTAAATGAGATTGCATCATAGGCTTTAGTTCCAACTTGATATATGTCTTAGTCATACACATCATAGTAGAGGCCATAGGGTATATGATTACAGATAGATGAGCCTTCTTCACAACACATAGTTTTAGTTGCACAACCAATAAATATACATTTTATAGAATCTCCATGCATAAATGTAGTTAGTACATAACAAGAAATATCAGATATAGATCATATTCCTATGCAGCATGAGCATTATGGGCAGTTATTCATTTGGCCATCAGGGTTCAGATAGTGATACATCACATAGTGATATTCATAAAGTTTTAGTTCATAAGCTTCACTTAGAAAGTTAATGATGGAACCAAAGGTTTATCTAGCCTTTGTATTCTTGAGCCACTCTTGGGGAAGTAATACACACAGCGTGCTATCTTACATCCCCACATGTTAACAACTAACATTTCTAATTCCCAATAACTATTCATAGCCAAAACCAACTTATCAAAAAATCTATATCTTACCAAATCCTATGTTACCAACATTAAACCAACTCAACCCATCCAAACAATTGACCAATCTCAAACCAACTCAATTTGTCTTAGCAATTTCCCAATTACAAAACTAACAAATTTTTTGCTCATATATAATTACAAACCAAATAAATTTTTTTACTTACATACAAATAAAAATGCAAACCTAGCATCACTCTTATCAAAATAATCAAATCACATATCATAAGTACCATTTTACCAAACATACGTAGCCTCAAAATCAATACCAAATCAATTATTTGTTAAAACAACCATGTGCATTGAATTTATCAATATATTTGAAATCCCATAACATAGTATACATGAGTCAAAATCCAAAAAATATCCATATATATATATATATATATATATATATATATATATATATATATATATATAACAAAGTTTTCAAATACATATATGTTATATCAAGTAAAATCAATCATGAATGGGCATCATTCCCTCACTCTCAATCTCACTCTCTCCTCGAGTACTAGTCCCATAATCTACCCTAGCACTTGATGACCCTATAGCTCCTTGAGCTCCTGAATGCCTATTATGATGACTATCTTACTCTAGTAACTGATCATAATCCTCACACAAGTTAACATACTATCTCTGATAATCTATGTACTCATCCATAATCCACATACTCACTAATCCATAATCAGGTGGAGTCATCCAATGCCTATCTAGCTCAATCCTCAGCTTATCTATCTCTCCCACTACTCTAACATATGTATTTGTAGATATAGTATCCCTATCCCTATCAAACAAATGAGAATAAAGACTAGCTATAAATATCGCTCTCTCTATCAAACCCTCCTCTACCACATCATAAAGAACATGTTCTGTCAGCTCCTAGAGTGTCGACTCAATGATGGTCTCCTAGAACCCATCATCTTCACCTCTTCCCCTAGTAGGTGTTTCATCATGAGCACCTCCCACTTCACCTACATGAAAAAATTATAACACTACATTAGATATACATTTTTAAATCAAATTAAAACAACAAAAACATATAATAATTCAAATATAATCAATTCTTACCTCCCATCATCTAGATCAACATAGGATCATCATACTTGGGGGCATCCCCTCTAACAATATGATATAATGGAGCCCATCAATACCTTGTCCACTATGTGGTATATACCTCTATGAATCCAACATAATCTACATTAGGAATATCTATATCCACATCTCATACATCCAAAGGTAATGGTTCTAACTCAGCCTTTTTAGATCTCCCATGAGCTCATACCCTTGCTAGTACCTATGCACTCCTCACCCACACTCGTGTTACTAGGTGGACATCATGTAGTACTCCAAATTGTCTAGTCATGTGATCATACTAAAATCATTCATACACTCCAACCTAGCAGTCATGTATCCAATAACTATCCTTCATGTACTACAGCTACACTCCATCCTTTGTCCACCCAAGGAATCCTTTATAGGTCCTCCATATGATATCATGAGACACAAATCTATTTAAAATAAATATATAGTGATTTATCCTAGGAGACCAGATAGCCAATGTACTCATCCACCACTCTCCAAATGGCTATGGAGGTACACACCTCTACCTCAATAATCATATCATCCACATAAATGCTATGTGCTCATAAGCCCAACAATGCAATAAAGTAGCCACACTCACACTACCATTGAATGACTCTTGAGTAAACCTATAAAGGTTCCTATATAAGTGGGAAAGCATAGTCCTACCCCATGAGAACACAGTGCCATACACCTCTATATTTCATATGATATTATGCATCTTATATGCAATTAACACCCCACTCCCATCCATAGTAACAAATGAAGCCAACAACATGGCCAAACACTTCTACAAATGTAAAATACCATATTGTACTATAAACAATAACAACACATCATTATCACTACCTCTTTGATGTATGCTTGAGGGCATACCAACAAAATATAGGGATGTATGGTCAATAGCATCTACACCCATGTCATCTTGTAATGTCACCTGATGTCCACTAACTGGTAAATTCAAAATGTGATACACATCCTCTAGAATAATCATAATCTCCCTAGTATGAAGCTAAAAATTACATGTATCTAGATTCCAACTCTTATATAAGGAAATAATCAGATACCTATCCCACTTCATAGGGCCTAGGTCACACACATGACCTAACCTTGATGTATCCATCACAACTCTTTCATCAACTGATAAAGGCAATAACCATAGTATCTCCATAACCTGACCTCTATTAAACTATCTCATCCATACCTTACCCTATAAAAACACCAAAAAACAACATAGACATTAGTTCACCATGCCAAATCAATAGCCATGCAAAAATATATCAACTAAACCAAGTAACAACCTAGAAAATCTAGTCTCCATGACAACAATGTTGGGTATAGGACAACAGTGTTAGACAGGAGCACTGT
Organism: Torreya grandis; assembly: GCA_037957365.1. NCBI lineage: Eukaryota > Viridiplantae > Streptophyta > Pinopsida > Cupressales > Taxaceae > Torreya > Torreya grandis. The sequence continues at coordinate 600,833 of JARHVA010004662.1, read as the reverse complement.
AACTTGGATAATAGCACTGAAGCCTAGATAGTAGTAATGAAGGAGGGATAAGAGTACTATAACTAGTTAAAATTTTCCTAGGCTACTTAAAATATCTCAAAAGCATAAAAAATAGGCTTCAAAATAGGTAATAATAAAACATTAAGCTTAATCACTAGGCTAACATCACCTCCAACCTCTACCTAGGCTACCAACTACTCAAAATGGGTCACAACAAGTGCTCATCTCCTTAGCATATCTCTCACTCTAGAGGTCCAAATCTCAAACTAGTCAATGCACAAATGAATCAAGAATCAATCCAATTCTCCTATATAAAACAACTTTTTCATCCAAAGAAAAATACCATTTTGTTCCACAAGATCCTGATAGCAATACCTTTGACATCACGTAATCCTTGCTATCTTACTACATCATCCACCTACTATGGCACATGCATATCTATACTTATTTTATATCTAGACATACAACTTGGTCCTAACCAATCAAAGACTCATCAAACTATCAAACAATGCAATCTAAAATAATCAAACAACTTCCAAATAAATTCAAACTATACCAACCTTGCATCTATTCTTATGCCACTAGTCATCACTTTTAGCTCAAACTCCTCTATCATGAGATCTATTCCATATCCCCAAAAGGGGTAGATCATTCCTATTATTCCTATTCCTACACTTACCAAGCATACCCATCCACTCTCATAAGTGGATACACATTTTTCTTGCACCTCTAGTATTTAGATTATCAAATTTAGCTCATATTGGTCAAAACATACAATGATTCAAACTACATGGGTCACTCACCATGGTTCTTACACCTCCAGTATTCAAATGATCAGATTTAACTTAGATTAGTCAAAACATATAGTGATTTAGACTACATGGGTCACTCAACATGGTTATTATACCTCTAATATTTAGATTATCAGATTCAGCTCAGAAGGGTCAAAATAAATAGTGATTTAGATTACATGGGTCATTCAACATTACTCAAGATATGTAGAGGGATATAGATTTAGTTTATAGATACATAGACTATTCAGATATAGTGGTTTATATTATATGGATTCATAGTGACTTTAATATATATTCAGACTTAGATACCAGATTTGGGGGTATGTACATTACTACACATCACACATACAACTTCATACAACATGACATAGTTACTAGAATAGATAATAAATTATAGCCATAGTGAAAGCATAGTGTTTGATCTCTAGTTTTTCACATGGGGCATGACATGATATGTCATTTCACATGTGGTTATATATATATTTCTAGACTATATATATGCATCACTCACATACTAGATTTGGGGGCATGGCACAGATGTTCATATTCTTCATAATCTAAGATTATATAGATTAGAATGGAAAGTCATGTCATTCTCTTCTTACACATTTACCAAAGTTTTAGATTACACCCAATTGTACCCAAGATGTCACCAAGTTGGATCGTATGATCATCTACAACATTTGGTCCATATCATTACCTAGACCTAGAGTATATGATTTTGTGTGGGACAAATGATAAACATTGGTTTTGGGCCTTCAAGCACTTTTTAGTTCAAATTAATATTATTTAGAGTAGGGGCATGATATATTTTACTCTTCACATTATATAAATTTTATGCATACATTCTAGATCACATGAGTTTATGTGGGACAGAGGACATCCATTAGTTTTGGGCCTCCAAACATTTCTCATTCTAGTCAAATTCAGCACAAGGGGCAACCATTGCCTTCCTTCTCCATGATATAAATATTCTACTTTTAGATTTATTATAGGGGGCATCCATTTAAGAGATTCCTTCTTTATCTAGGAACTATTGAACTCTCCATCCACTTCCCTAGCTAGGAAGTGAGTCAAACCCTTTTTCAACACACTTATCTCCACTCAATTAGGTTTAGCTATACATTTTATTTTCTTTATTTTACTCTAGTAATTCATTTCATTGCATCATTAGATTAAAAGGGGTGAAAATGTATAAACCTTAAATTTTTCAAGCAACCACACATATCATGTCTTTTCATAGTCCTTTCATAGGAGACTCTGACTGGAAAATATGAGCTTTGTTCACATTTAGCCATGTCTTTCATTTTTAGTCATCTCGGTCTTGTTACATGCTCTAAACACCTTTTTGCCTATTACCAGTCATCTGAAGCCTTTCAAAAAATCATTCAACCTCAGCCAGGTAAATTTTCTTGTCCTATTTCCATTCCCCTAGGTCCCAAAACTATAGGACAAAAGTGTTAGGGTTGGACTATAGTGTCGATGCCACTAGTGTCTATTTCTAGCACTCTTGTCCATGACCATTTTGAGTTTCAATGATCAGTTTCCTTTGCTAAATGAGTCTTATCCCCTTTCTTAGCTTCATCCTTAAGTTTCCCTATGTAGGATAAATTCAAATAAAGCTCTCAAATTTGAAATAAAAAGTCTCTTATACAAAGGACTTCACAAGGAATTTTATTCTAGCACTTACTACTTTGGCACATTCTATAGACATAATAAAAATTAGTCAATAATATAGCTCATCATTTTGCATCACACATAAACTTGCATGCTTGATCAATGAAGGACCTAGGCAAAAGTGATTCTTGCATCTATCATGCATGTTGATCATCATGTTCCCTAAGGGAAAACTACATTTGATTTGAGACCCTAGCTTAAGGGTTAATGTAGGTAGTGATTAGGACAACAGGGGTTCTAAATCATGTGATCATTCTTCACCTAACCCAATTTTCCCACTTATTTTTTTATGCATTTATTGTTTATGTGTGTAGATGAATATAGGGTTTTGGAGATTAAAATGGACCTATACCAAGTTATGTTCACTCTTACCTCTGAAAATTGGTACACAATCTCACACTAACCTAGCAAACAAAACCTAAAAATGTCTGATCCTCAAAACAAAAATGGTAGAGGTAGACTATAGTGTTGATGCCACTCATGTCCACTTTCATTACTCTTATCTAGATTCTAAATAGTGTCCTAGTCTTGCATCTCAATTTCTAGCTCCTAAATCATTCATTTTAGTCCATTTTAAGTAAGTTTACTTTTCTTCCTCATGCAAATTATTTGATAAAAATATGTATTTTGCCATATTAAACCATATTTTTCTCCTTACTCTAGATGCCTTATTATTTAGGAACTACACACTAGTTTCCTAAAAATAATAAAACATAATGCTTAAAGATCAAATTACTAGGTTAAATGAAAGAAAGTGTACCATGGTGTGTAGAACACACCTTGTCTTTGCTTGATCCCACTTGAAAATTTTGTATGTGAATGACCTAAAAATAAGATCATGTTACATGTGTAATTAATGCATATAATTTGAAAATGAATATATTTTAAAATACTTGAAAGAAAGAGAAAAATAAAGGAGTACACTTGTTTGTCAATGCAATCATGTTTCCCCTTGGTATTTTATCTTGGTAAAGATGATTTTTGGAAAGAAGTTCACAACTAAAACTTGGAGATATGAAGAGGGGAATTTTAGGGTAATAATTTCACCATTTTGATATAAGGTTGATATTTACCAAGTCTAATAAGAACACAAAATCTCAATCACAAAACCCAAGTATAACCAATCCAGATAATTTAGACAATTTAGCCAATCTCACATGAGTCAAATTATGTAACCATATCAACCTATAACAATATAATCATGCTTACAATTCCATCGAGGGTGAATAATCTTGATCACACTAATGAAAAAGAGCCAATTTTTATAGTAGGTAAAATCTCAAATAATGCATCTTGGTAAGTTTGGTGCATAAATGTGTGTATTATTTGAAAGTGTATATGTAATTTAGTGCATGTACACCTTGAATATGTCTCAAATTAAAGTATATGTCAAAATGTAATACTTGATCTAAAACATGTATATGATATGTATCACAAATATGAAAATATTTGTCTCAAATATGTTCCTAATGCATATAATTTTGTCCAAAATATATATCTGAGTCATGTAAAATGTTTAAACTGAATCATTTTTTCACATTTTATCAACTATTTATATGTGGAGTCATGTATTTTATGACATGGCCCAATTGGTATTCACCACCATTGAGGTGGGGGATTAAAAATGTGATAATCACCTTATCTCAAAAGGATAAGACAAATATGTTATATCTATGTGAATCATGTAGTAAAGAAACATATAGTAAGGTCATGTCAAAGAAGTTTTATCAATAAAGCTCACATTATGCATATATAAAAATTCATAAAATGCATGAGATGAATGATCTAAATGTTTATTGCTAGGATGTGAAGTCACTATTCATGGCCACTATTCATGTGATGAGGTGGTAGTTACTATTCATAGTGGTGAGTCGGTTGTGACTGTGTTGATGAGGTGGTAATATGAATTGGTGGTGATTGTACTTATTAGGTGGTAATTTTTTAATATGACATGATCTATATGAAATATTATATTGATTAAAATATTAGGAGAGAACAATGAGGTCTCATATCTTGATGGGTGACCTTTGGAAGCATGTAGGGAACAAGCATCATCACCCATGTGCCTGTGGGGTACAATTTTTCCTTAAGCATGTGCATGTAAATTCAAAATTTGAAGAATCTTTTGACTCATGTGGGTGAACACGGGAAAATGAAGATAAGGATCACTATTCTAGATTGGAGGCACATGTAAGGTGGTGCTTACCATTTTGGATCACATGGAAAAGGTCAAAGTGCATCATGAAGATGCCTTGAAATATTGGACCTTGCACATGTGAGGGACAATGTTCACTAGTGATGAATATTGAGGCCACATGGAGGGTGGCACATTTTCCCTCTCTCTTAGTTTTAAACTATATTCTCTTCTCTCTTTTGTATTCTTATATATTTATGACTCTCCCTTTATGTATGGTAAGCTTGGTAGAAAGAGTGCAAGTGTATGAAGCTTGTTAGATAGTGTGGAGAAGCTTGTTAAAATAAGTTTGTAATTAGTTTGTTGAAAAGATTTGCATATCTTGAATGCTTGAGTGAAATCATTTTAAGAGGAGTGTGTTGTGAGGAATGTTTTTGGAAAGCTTTTTAATTTTTTAAGTCAATAATAATATTATACATTGCCATTTTCCCATGGTTTTTATCTTGATTGTTGTCAAGGGTTTTCAAATAATCTATCTGTTATCTAGTGATATTCTTTATTCATTATTTATTTTAGCTTGTTATTATGTATTGTTATTACTTTTACATGTTATTTGGGATATTATTTACTAAAATCTTGTTGGGAGATTTGTGGAAGTGATGTGTTTTCATTGATGTCAAGTGGCATTGGTGATGACAAGGTGGCATGAGAGTGCTCTTGGTCTAATATGCATGATCTTAGTGCTCAGCTCAATCTTGGTTTCTAGTGAAAGCTTGTGGGGGTAGTTGGTTCTATGGAAGCATGAGTATATGGCATGGAGCATGAAGAGAGATTATATGGTATGTCTATGTGGTTGAGAGAGCAATTTGAGTCTTTTTAGGTGGTCTTTAGGTGGAGTGCTAGTCATCCTATGCCTTATTGGCTTGACCATGTGTGGTTGCCTATGGGGTTTTGAGGAATTTGATAGTGTTATCATGATTAGGACCTCATTATGCTTATAATATTCATATTATACATGTATAGGGTGATAAGAGGTTAGGTGTATGGTTTTTAAGAGGTGGATAGTGGTCTATAATATAGTTTCGACATAGGCCTATTAGGCAAGGTGGGTTAATGAGGTCCTTATGAGAAGTCATGAAGATATTCAAATTAGTAGAGCTCATGTAAGAATTATTTTTGTTATAACATGGTTGGTCAAAGGTATTTACCAAGTTTCAATCCCTGAGGAGGAAGAGAAAGCAAGTTAGTATGTTGGGATGTATTTTGTGCATGCAAAATAGAGGTTTCCTAGCTCGAGAAGAAGTTTGTGATACTCATTGGCACATGTAGAATTTTCATGGTAATTTGATAATTTTGGGAGAGGTGTAAAAGGAACCTAATAAGCCTTTCCAATTATTTCTAGTGGATTGAGGGACATATCTTTATGAACATTCGTTAAGAACGTAAACTGATCAAAACCCTTTATAAACCCTCATAATGGAGTGACTAGAGAGATCTTGATAGAAAGGACCCAGAATGGATTTTTTGAACAATTTTTACTATTTTAAGGTATATATTACTCCTCTAGGAATATCCAAGTGGTAGTGGTGTGTCAGGGCAGTGAGCAGAAGGTACATAAATATGCTTATTTTTGAAGTTTTTAGTGTTACAAGTAGGGTTGACTGAGTCAATGTATAAGAGTTGTTGGATATTGAAGGATAGGAATTTTTATTGAATTAAATAGAGTTTTTTGGAAATAAATAGTCACTATGTAAATTATCTAAGTCAATTAAGTTGACTAGTTGCTAGAGTGGAAATGGAGCAAACAGTGAATAAAAGCCAATCAGAGTGAGAACCTATTTAAGGATTGATTTTAGGTATTTAGGGATGGAAAAAATGGTTTAGTTTCTTATTTAAATACCTATCACTCCTATTTAACTTATGTGTAAGTGTTTATTGTGATTATAAAATAGCTATAATGAGCTCACAAAGTGACTAGTCTGTGTAAGATAAGATATTGGAACCCATGACAGTGAGAATGATTTTTAGTAGAAAAGTGGATATTAAAGCATATGAATTTTGTGATTGTAAATGTTATAAGTTTTTTTTGGCATCACATTAATAAATTATAAGATCAATAAATTGTCTTCACAAGTGTTCGATGTCATGTTCATCATGACTAGTTTTTGGAGCTTGTAGGTAGTATGGAGTGGCCTATTTAAAGAGGCTAGTTTGAGGTGAGTGAGAGATTAGTGATATTATATTAGTTTCAAATATTTAGTAAATGTATTTTTTATTCATTTTTCTCCTCTATTTTGGTTGGATCAATCAAAGTTTGTTGACTAAGTTTTTGGTGTGCATGACCAGTTTGATTAGGTCATCTAGAGTGAGTTAGTTTGGATGGTTCTGAGTTGTGTGATGGTGACTAATGGATTTATTGATGTTTTTAAGTTCATGTATGACATATTAATGTTATTTTTTTAGGATATTTTTTGATAAAATCATCTGCATGCTTCAATTCTTCTTGGTAGTATTTTTTAGGTGTTTGCAGGACTTGGAGTGAGAGAGAGAATGGCTTAGATGGAGTAGTGGTTTGGAGTTCCAGGTGGATTGGTAACCTTGGGAAGTGAGAAATTATATATTTTAGTCGGGTTTTATGTGTTTATTCTATTGGTTAAGGATAAATATGGTTCAATAATTTCAAGGTGTAACAAGTACTAATGAAGGGCTCATGCATTAGGCTTAACTGAGATCTAAAGGAGGATTAAGCTTGATTTGGGTTATGGATGACATATGAAGATATTTTAAAATTTAATTAAAGTGTATGAGGATATTTATTAAGGGTAATACAAGTTTTTAAAATATCTTGGCTGACCAATATGGGTTAGATGAAAGAGTGATATATATACAAGGTCAATTTGGCCTATTTGAGGATGTGTGAAAATAGTGGACTAAAGCAAAGAAAAGAACTCAGTTAAGAAGAAGATATGAGTCATTGAGGACCATAAAAGGATGAAGAGGATAATTCATGTTTGATTTATCAGTTTCATGAGCTAACAAGTCATTATACCTAATAGTCTAAAGGGTGACTTGGTTGAGCAAATGAGGTAGGTGTGTCTGCCTTGTGAAGAGAAGCAATTTTGAAAGTGTTAGAGAAAGATAAAGTCATAATAAAGTGTATAAGACATAAAATTAGTGGTGGAAATTAAATTATATGTGTCTTAGTGGGTGCTTAATCACCTAGGGGTTGTAGCCTCCTTGCTAGTTAGAACTAGCTAAAGGTCTAGTTGGAGCTGGATTAAATTAAGGGGTGGATGTTCCTTGATCAATTGGTGTTGGTCTAAAGTCTCATGTTTTTTATATCCTTATAGGACTATATTCCATTGGTTTTAAGGCTTTAGAGTGTGTTTTCTCCCCTTAGAGGGTTTCCCACATAAATAATGTGTTCATGTGAAGTATGCTCTTGTTCATATTTTGATGTATAAGCTTTCATGTTCACGTATGATGAATGAGTTTAAGGAATTGAATAATAATTTTTAGCTACTGATTCACTCCCCCCTCTCAGTAGCTACTCTCAACACATCTAGTATGATAACTAGGCTCTTTGAAAAACTCTATTTGTGAGTGTTTTCTATTGAGTTAGGGAACTTTTTGCAAGTGGGAGCTAATACAATGATAGGAGGAGTAACCAAAGTTAAAGTAGAGAAGTTTGATGGCATAAATTTCTCCCTATGAAAGTTAAATTTGGATGATATCTTGGTGCAAAATGACCAAGCTATATCCTTCAAGGGTATTATAATCAAACCCATCAGTATGATAGATGAATATTGGAGCAAGATGGATAACAAGGAAATTTCTACAATTCATCTTTGTCTTGAAAATTTTATGCTATTTAATGTTGTTAAGGATAAGACAGCATAAGAGTTATGGGATATGTTGAACAACCTATACCAGACAAAGTCATCTACAAACAAAGTGTTATTGAAGAACCATTTTTATAGCTTGAGGATGAAGGAAAATTCATCAATTGTTACTCACTTGAATGAGTTCAACACTATTATTAGCAAGATAGTCTCCATCAATGTGAAAATGAATAATGAAGACAAGGATATCACCTTATTATGTTCACTCCTAGATAGTTGGGATCATGTAGTGATGATCATCAGTAATTCATCATCAATAGCTCTTAAATTTTATGATGTGGTTTTAATGTTACTTGGAGAAGAGACAAGAATAATGTATTCTAGTGTATCCTCTAGTAATGAAGCTTTAGATGTGAGAGGGAGATCCAATGAGAAAAGCACATAAGGGAGATCACCCTCTAGATCAAAGTCTAAAGGACCCAATCATAATACCAAGTGTTGGCATTGTGTAAATTTAGGACACTTGTAGAAGGATTCATGGATTTTGAAGAATAAGGTGAAGGATGGAAATTAGAATCCACCTTCAGTTGAGGTCAACACGATAGATTCAAAAGAAGTGACAATACATGAGGATTTTTACTTTAGTAGTAGTAGATCAAATGACAATGCCTAGGTGTTGGACTCAGGATCATCTTTTCACATGTCTCCACATAGAGATTGGTTTGTGGGTTACCAACCATGCAATGGAGTGTCTATTTATATGGGTAATGGTCATTTATTAGAGATTATGAGGAGAGGGGATATGCAGATCAGGCTTCATGATGGTAGAATTAGAATGTTTAAGGATGTGCATCATATTCCTATGTTTAAGAAGAATTTGATATCCATCAAGAGGATGGATGAGTTAGGGTATTCTTGTACCTTTAGGAATGGTAAATGCAAAATTTACAAAGGATCCATAGTAATGGTAAAGGGAGAATATTATGGCTCCTTAGATCAACTATTCAAAAATTTAGCAACATCAAAGATTGTTCAAGGTGATGTGATGCTAGATGGAAGCAAGCCCTATAAGAGGATTAAGTTTAAAGCACAAGTCAAAGTCCAGGCTTAATTTGAAATAAAATAAGTTTAGTTCTTGGCAATAAAGAATAAGGGGTGTATGATGTGGTATCTTACTAACCATATATTATTATTCAAGATGTTGTAGATGATAGGAAAATCCATAAAAAAGATGAGGTACAATATATACCTGACATTGTATATGTTTGAAGTAGTTGAAAGAGGAAGATGAAGAAGATAGTGTGAGACCTAGTGTTCTAAAAGGAGAAGTCTATATGTTTGGAGATGTATTAGAGCATGATGTATTTTGGATGAATTCTTGAGGTTCAAAAATTTGATAGGTGCATTGATGCACTGAGTAGCATGATGACTTCCCTAGAGCTATGATTCGTCTGGTTGTGCCATGGTTGGGCATGGTTGATAGTTATAGGCTATGAGGAGAAGTATGTTATTATCTTCTATGTCATCATCTTTCTTGACTACTATCAAGAGTAATATGTACACTAGTTACTTTTTAGAGTTGGATCAACTTGATTCCTACATGGTGATCTCTCTATAAGAGATATAGTGGCTATAAAGCTATAAGGATGTAGTAAAGAGTTGATGGTTTACATATTGAAGACTGTACAAACTGAAGCAAACATGTGGATGGGATTACATTGATACCTTCATGGAGAGCCAAAGTATTTAGTAAAGGTTATTTTTATATACATTTATGACATGTTGGATGTAGGATCGATCATGATCAATAGTGTGATGGCTTAGGTGACAAGGATGCAATGACGGTGGTATGAGTAACATACCAAGGATGGAGATGCATAAGGATAATAAAATAAGGAAGTACCCTACTTCTTTTAGTGTGAGTTGTATTCCTAGAATTATCCTATTATGGAAGATAAGACATGGTGTTGTCCTATGTATTAGATTCATCAAGAATAAGAAGCCTCATGATGACATGGTGAGAACTAGACCATATACTTCCAAGCAGTGGGAGTTGTGAGTGGTTCATGACATAATCTTGATCAGAGGATTCGTTTGTCTATGGAAAAGTTAAGAATCACTTCAGGTGTTACAATATTCTATCAAGGAATTTTTTTTTGACAAATCCAGTTAGGACAAAGAAGTTTTAATAGTGAAACAAAACTTCTACTAGGTTTATGTTAAGGTAGCAGAGGGCATGGTTGGTAGCTAGATGTAAGAATTTATAGGAGTGGAAAATATTTTGTATATTGAATCTAAATGGGGGAATGTTAGGATGTGAAGTCAATATTCACATGTCACTATTTGTGAGTCACCATTCATGGCCATAATTCATGTGACGAGATGGTAATTACTATTCATAATGGTGAGTTGGCAGTGATTGTGTTGATGAGGTGGTAATGACTATACCTATGAGGTGGCACTTTATTGATGTAGCATGGTCCATATGGAATATTTTATTGATTAAAAGATTATGAAAAATAAATGGGGTGCCATATCTTGATGGGTGACCTTTGGAAGCATGTGTGGAGTAAGTATCTTCAACCATGTGCTTGTGGGGCATAATTTGTACTTAAGCATGTGCATGTGAAGTCAAAAGTTGAAGAATATTTTGACTCAGTGGATGAACATGGGAACATGGCAACAAGGATCACTATTTCATATTGGAGACATATACAAGGTGGGGTGTACCATTTTGGAGCACATGGAGAAATTCAAAGTGCATCATGAAGATGCCTTACAATGTTGAACCTTGCACATGTGAAGGAAAATGCTCACTATTGATGAATAGTGAGGCCACATAGAGGGTGGCACATTTTTCCTATCTCTCTTGGTTTTCATCTTTATTCTCTTCTCTCATTTGTATTATTATATATGCATGACTCTTGATTTATGTATGGTAAGTTTGGTAGAAAAAGTGCAAGTGTATGAAACTTGTGATAGTGTTTGTAAAAGCTTGTTAAAATGAGCTTGTAATTAGTTTGTTGAAAATATTTGAATATCTTGAATGATTGAGTGAAATCATTGTAAGAGGAGTTTGTTTTGAGGAAGATTTTTGGTGAGGTTGTTATTTTTTTAAGTCAATAAGAAGATTAGACGCTACCATTTTCCCATGGTTTTTCCTTTGATTGTTGTCAAGGGTTTCCATGTAATCTCTATGTTATCTGGTGATATTCTTTGTTCAATGTTTATTTTATATTTTTATTTTGCATTATTATTATTCATCCATGCTATTTGGGATATTATTTTATAAAATTTATAAGATAACAATATCAATAAATAATCAAGCACACATGTGAGAGCACTCAAATTTCATAGAAGGAGGGGTCTAAATAGAACACAAATAAGGGGTGTGTTCAAATTTCACAAAATCAAGTGGAAGACATGTAAATGTCCACATACCAAATAAACATGTAACACTCATGGAACTATGAACAATAAGTAGAGGAATATGCTCACAAATTCCACAAGTAAGACAAATAAGCAAACAAGAAGTACATTCAATTAATCTAATGTAGATAGATGAAGTAATAATATATAAACAATTAGCATAGGTATGCCATACTAGTCCCTTCGTACATATGTTAAAAAAATCTCAATTATAATATCATATCAAATACATTGTGAAAAATAAAAACATGAGTATAGGCATGCATAAGATATATAATCTCAATATGATAATGGAAGATGATCATAAAATAATAGAATATGTGTCAATCGTGATCATATAGAAACAATATGATCCTAACATAGTGTATCACACTAGAAGAGGAAAGGTCCAACATTTTCATGCTTGAGATATCATGTGTCTAAAATATGACTATATCACACTCAAGTAACTATGAAATATGTGTGTATAGAAATGATATGGTATCTATTAACATAAAATAATCAACATATCTTAAAGATAGTAAACATGTGAGATGCTAAATATTTTTTATATTTTTGCATTATTTGAATTTTTCTTTTATATATATATATATATATATTTGAATTTTTGTTGAATTTTTATAATGTTTGGAAAGAGAGTGATAGCCAATGATCTCATCTAAGGGATTCTCATTAGGTACTTTATACTCTGAATGTGTTATAGTAAACTGGTCAAGATACCAAGGATCATGATTATGTTCTGAATCTAAATGTGTAGAATCGGTGATCCCTATTCGTATATCATAAAACACTATGATTGTGAAGTAGTAATAAAAGGTTTAAGGGTTCATGGATTCCACTATTTTATGCTCTGTAAGTTCCTTGGTGTAATAGTGTGTCTTGTTACCCATTTTGAAACATGGTGTTCTAGTGTAAGTAAATGGATAGGTTGTGAGGGTGTGAATGAGGATATCAAAGAGTCCTCCATATATCTCTAATGTACAGGCATCTCAAGTATGGGGTTCTCATGAAATGATATTGATTATTGCATACCCTTTAATGAATGATTAACCTTAGTATGTTTTATAATCAACTATCATGGAATAAACTTTGACTATTGCAAAGGGTGTTCATATGGAATCCTAAAAAATGTAATTACCCCATTCAAAATTAAGACAACCATGCACTTTGGAATGTACTGCATGGAACTTATGTATCCAAGGACATCCTAATAACATATCAAAGACTCTTGTATTAGTATAACTAAAAACTTAGTTGTCACATGTGTTGGACCAATGTGAAGAGATAAATTAATCTCACCAAAAAAATATTATATCTTCCCATAGAATGATTTTATCATTTTAGTTGAAGGAAATAAATCAACATGTGTGTATCCAAAATTTGTGATTAGTATCATGGTACATACATTATCACTATCACCATTGTAAATTATAACACTGTGTATAGGTTGATGATCAATAGATGTCCTACTAAGAAAGGAATGAAGATCTGAGTCATCATCCATAATCTCACATAATCAAATGAAATAGAAGGTCTTGGAACCATAGGAAGTATCTCATGTATAAATCTACCAATAATCCCATATAATAGGTTCCCATAATGTGACGAAGGAGGATTTGCATGATATGCCATTCACACTTCTAGAGTTGTCTTACAATGATCTTGAAATGGATTATTGGATATCTTTTATTTTTGATGGTCATTTGGTTGTGATCATGAATATGTGGGATGATCCTCAAAGGTAAGTTGATCACTATCAATAAGTTATTTTATTTTATGTTTTAGTTTATAATATTTATTTGTAGAATGTCATGCACATTTGTGATACTTATAATAGTCATTGACATCATATCCTTTTGGTAAAGGTTGACTCGTATCATCCACCGTAGGAGAAGGGAGAGATATGAGATAAAAACTTACTAGCTTCAAAAGTAACAAAGCTAAAGATTTAGGTAATCATGAAAATTATCTCTTAGGTGTATTAGATAAGATGAGCCTATCAGTTTGTTATGGCATTATATCAACTGTGATAGTTGTGTCCTTTTTAGCTTAAATAAGTTTTACGTTGTATCTTAGTTTGATTTGAAACATGTTAGTGGATGTAGTTGGTGTGTTAGATACATACTTAAGCTTTTTTAATAAAATATGTTTCATTTATGAATCTCTAACGATATGGCATAAGACATCAAATAATTTCAATTTATTGAAAAAAATAGACTCATGTAAGGGAGCTAGCAAATTTTTCTTGAATGTATCTTGAATTTCTTAATCCACTAGTAGATTTGTCATTTTGGCCAACATTGTCTTATATCTCAAGACATAGTCTTTAATTGGTTTATTGGTTCCTTGTTTGATCATAACAATTTATGCACATGACATCTTTCAGTAATGTTGAATAAAAAATGTGCTAAAAATTGATTAGCTAGGTGTTTGAATGTTCTTATTGATTTTATTGGGAGATCATAGAACCATCTCAAAGCATAGTCATTCGAGTAAAAAGAATTGTCATTAGAATAATAATCAAGGGATGTTGCATAAATGGATCAAATATGTTTCTCAAGATCACCCTTTCCATCATAAAATGTGAAATTGGGTACAATAAAACCAGTTGGCAAAAGGTGTAAAAGATATCTCATGCGCAACAGGGTTATGCAATACATCTTGTGAGTCAATAGCATGGGGTGATTTCATATAATTTTACTCAATGTTGGAAACTTTACCTTGTAAATTTTTAACAATTTGTATAAGATGTTAAACATTTTGATCACAAAGGTTTGAAGTTTGAGAAGTCACCAAACAAGATGCAAATGTTTGTGTTGAAATAGGCATTGAAATTGGTAATTGGGTTGAAGTGTTAATGGTTCCCATGAAATTTATAGAAATAATAAGACCATCTAAGAGTTCATTATTAGGTGTGAATGCAATAGACTTAACATGTTTACCGATTTCATCTCTTGCAACATATAAAAACACATCTATTAACTCTTTATTTGCATTCAAATTATTGATTAATGCTTCTTTTTCATCCATTTTAAAGCGATTTTTGATATTAAGATTTTCCATTGGTTATAAATGAAGATAAATATGTGAATAATTGAAGCAAATTAGAACTAAATAATAAACAAAACAATCAGAAACCCTAGAACAAGTTATATTTTCAAAGGAAGATTCAGAGGTTGGGTTCATCAAAAGTCTAACCTTTTTTAGAAATTAAGGTTTAAGAGGAATAAAATATTTAATATCGAAGTAAACTATTCCTCGTAAAGTAGGTAAATTAAATAATTCAGTTAATGATATTCAGTTCCAGTGTTGAATTATGAAAGATACAAAATATATAAAGTACAATTCCAAAAGTATTTTGATTTCATAATCACAAAGAATAAATAATACTTAGCTTAAGTAATTATGGGTAGATAGATTTGATATGTGCAGGTGAAGGAACAAGTTGCCTGATGTTCAAGAACCAATCATCATATTTATAAGTATTCTTTTAGGTTGCTTAGATAGTTATGTCAACTTGTAGACACTTGCACCAATGCTACTGTATGAATCTTGACGCAACTATCATGTATGGAATGTTCATTGTATTAACATGTGGCCACCTATGTCTTTCTAAAAATTTTATCATATTTCATATGATGTATCTGATTCTCATGTGAAGATTTTATATCACTATTTATAGCACAAAATCCTAGCTCTCCAACTTAGATTAGGTTACCTTACTAGAAAATGGATTAGTGGGTTCATGGTGTCGAGTTGACCTCAAATACCCCTCTATCAATGAATGTGTCTATATAGCCAATACTCCAAGGAGGGCCTCAAACTAATGTAGTTCTTTTCTATGTGTGGGAATGTGTGTGCATAAGGATGAAATATACTATATAAAGATGCATATAATGATCTAGTTTGTAACTCTACAACTATGTCACATGAGTTGTCTTTTGAGTTTTCAATAATATGATTGCTCCTCTGATGAATATCAAATAGGGATGAATAGGGCATAATATCCTAGTTTTGCAATTGATTAATAGAGCTTGAATATATGTTTGCTTGGTATTTTTTAAGATGTCCAAATGAATTGGTTTTGAATTGTATTTATACTAGCTCTTTTGAAATAATCCTCACGAAAGAGTTAATGGCATTCTTAGGATGACCCATAGACATTAAAAGATTTGTAAATTTGAGTTTTTGTAGGGTAAGGACACTTATGTTGGAGCAGGGATAGTAGCATTGATGCTATTATCCTATTTTGAACATAATTGTCTAGGATGGAGGAAAGTTGTTGACATTATGTAATTGACTGTGAAGGATATATATCATATTTTAAGCAAATTATATGGTTACATGTAATCTAGATAATCATAATAATCAGGATTGAATAAAGAAATAAGTAATTAGACCCAATAAGGTGACAAGTGCGAGCCTTTTGGTTGCAAGGAAGGTCAAAATGAAGGGTAGAGCCATGATATGTATTTGTCAAGTGTACAAGATTAGTTTAACATATAAATCTAGATTTAAGTATCTACACAGACAAGTATGGGTCTTTTAGTAATCTGATAAGGGTCAAGTACTAGTGTTGATATTTCTTTAGTGCCTACAATTGGGTACTTATAGGTTTGATAGGTGAGGGAATGGTATGTTGTTTTAAGGAGGGGTTGTTGGGAATCTATAGGTTGTTGTACATGAAACCTAAAACATGTTTTTGGAAACATGCAACACTTTCCAAACAACTTGTAGAAACTAGATGTTGTTTGTAACATCCATTCCCAACATGTAACACTATATTCTTGCATCTTGTAGCATCTACCTTCATCCTGTAGAATCTAAGGTCATACAATTTTGTAGCCTATCTTTTATCTAGAAGACTCATTTGACTTGTTCAAAATTTTTATTTTGGATCTTGCTTACATAAAATATTAATCATTTTATTGACTCTATTCTATATTATTTGCATATAGTGTCACATAAACTGACTCTATACTCTTTAAATATAAAGAAATTAACCTATTTTTCTAGTAATTAATTAAATTTTCATTTCAATTGCTTGCATGTTTAGAATAATAAACATAGACTAATTGGGTATTTTTCAATTTATTGATTTAGTCACACTATTTTTATATTTTTCAAACACTTATAAATAACTTAATACTAAAAAGCATTAAACATTTTTATTCCCAAGGTCTACCTACTTGGATTTCATCACCAAGGGGGAAACTGACTTAGTAATCTCTCTAAGTATAAACACGTGGTTAATGGTATATATTATAAAATCACCTGACACCCTTATCATTTTGCGATTGTGAAGTGAGGGTGTAGACCCTAATACCAAGCTAGTAGCATTTCCAATATAAATCCCTTTTAACCTAAACCAACTGAAACTATTCATATTCTTATAACCAATTCCATATCACATTAATTTCAAAATTTATTATAACTTAACAACATTCAAGAATGACCATTTAGCTTAGTATTTACATTCAATTTTTGTTGTTTGCTCTTTGATCATTATGTTTTGTATTGTAAAACTTATACTAGCTAGTGTTAGTATAAGTTTTATGATGTGTGCTATAATTAGATCAAGCACATCGATCTAATTGTTTTTGTACTTCATTATATTTACTTAGTTATTATCTTGTAATTGTTTTCCCTATTTTTAGAACACAGTCATCCCATTCGACACAATCTCTTATAGATGGTTCATTTTGCTTACCTTTAGTACAAAATCACTCTATTGTAGTATCTTTTTATCCTATTTAGTTTCTCCCTTTGCAATACATAATCGACTTGTAGGATTGTGTTCTATACTCCCTATTTTATTTCCTATCTTATAAAACACTATCAATTTTGTATCTTACCATTTGATCCTTTTTCCATAAAGTTTGTAATATATTTTATTCATCATGAATTTCATATTATCCTATTTTGAACATAATTGTCTAGAATGGAGGAAAGTTGTTGACATTATGTAATTGACTGTGAAGGATATATATCATATTTTAAGCAAACTATATGGTTACATGTAATCTAGATAATCATAATAATCATGATTGAATAAAGAAATAAGTAATTAGACCAATAAGGTGACAAGTGTGAGCCTTTTGGTTGTAAGGAAGATCAAAATGAAGGGTAGAGCCATGATATATATTTGTCAAGTGTACAAGATTAGTTTAACATATAAATCTAGATTTAAGTATCTACACAGACAAGTATGGGTCTTTTAGTAATCTGATAAGGGTCAAGTACTAGTGTTGATATTTCTTTAGTGCCTACAATTGGGTACTTATAGGTTTGATAGGTGAGGGAATGGTATGTTGTTTTAAGGATGGGTTGTTGGGAATCTATAGGTTGTTGTACATGAAACCTAAAACATGTTTTTGGAAACATGCAACACTTTCCAAACAACTCGTAGAAACTAGATGTTGTTTGTAACATCCATTCCCAACATGTAACACTATATTCTTGCATCTTGTAGCATCTACCTTCATCCTGTAGAATCTACCAATAACTTGTAGCACTGTATTTATGTAGCATGTAGCATTTGCTAGCAACTCATGACAACTATTACCTTTCTTATAACAAGTGATATATATTTTGTCGCAGTTTCTTCTTAGCCTGTAACTGCTTGTAGACGTCTTATAATAGATAAAATACAACTTGTCTATGAAACCTTACCAATGAAAACACCTCCGATATAATAAAATAAAACCACATGTACATGGAAACTCATGCAAATACTTTAAAATTTGTGAAAACCGTGTTGATGAAAAGTGATGGGTAATTGTAGCTTGCATTTAAACATCTTACATCCACATAATGTCATGCTCGACGAGTTTATTTTTAGGTTCTATTTATTTTTCATTTTTATTAAAGCAAAAACTTTCGTATGTTTTAATAATATTGAAAATGATGAGAGTCTTAACACCAAAGGGCCTCCATCTCATATTCGTGGAATCAGTGGGAAATTCGTCCTCTTCATGCCATTTTCATAGTGGTAGACATAGCTTTTAAACTAAAGTATTTCTTGCCATTTTCCGTTACGTTAAATACACTCAAAACTAAACGTAGCTTTTAAACTTCAAACAAAAATTAACTTTAACCTTTCTGATTAACTAGTTTTGTTACGCGGAATTTCGAAAAAATTGTGGTCATTCGCGAGTAGGGAATGTCGGAGACACGTGGAATTTAAGAGAGTGCACTTCCTTCCATAGGCGACGGTGGCATCGATGGTATTGCTGATATTCACTATCATTGCTAATTTTATGTGTTGTTCAATTTTAAAAGGAAACAACTTGTGCAAAATCTAGCTTGGTTTGAATTGACTTTTATGTATGCATCGAAGGCACTCTATGAGTTTATGAGCTTACCGTTAAGATGGATTAAAAATAAGTCAAGATTGGCTTGCTAAGTGTATGACTAGTTGCACTAGACTAAAACAAAAAAATTAGGATATTCAATTATGTAGTGCATTAATTAGATTATATGTGACCTCTAATTTGAGGGTTTATGGGTTTTCTTCAAAGTCTTATAGTGTAAATTGCGGTTCATATTTTCATATCTTTTTCTTTCACTCAATTTCATATGGGACAGTCAAATTTTCTTTTGGGCAATTTGAGGATAAAAACTATGTCTCATAAAATAAAGGCTTAATGTGATTAAAATAAATTGCATGGATAGTGTGAAAGTATTCATTCCCTTTTTGTGTTCGTTTTCTTCCATTACCCATAGTGCACAAACCAAAGCCATTCATTTATAAATTCAAAAACATGCTGGTCTAAAAAATGCATAGTTATGCGAGGGAGGGAGTACACTCGACAACCAACATTCAAATAGTGAACCATTGAACCTTTTAACAATTTAGAAAATTAATAAATAGAACATGTTCTAATGAGTATCTGGAAATAATATTTAGAGGTGGTGTTGGCACTAAAACCAAAGTAACAGAGAAAATGTGAGGCCACATTGGTACAATAATTGATATGAAAATATGAGGATGTCATGGGAGTTGATTTGATTGTGGTAGGGCTCTATGACTAAAGTACGGCTTGAATAAGCGTTACAATGTTTTTAACATGAGGACAATACATTTAGGTCCTTCAGTTTATATTATAGCTTCTGTTCATTCATGTTGCCAATATATTGACCCTCAAATCAATTACATTATTCATAAAAACCTATGAAAACACCATATTCAAACATCTAGAAGAAACGATAGTCATAATTAGAGCTTCTCTTCATAAGCATCTTATGTATCCTTGTTGGAGAAAAAAATCTAAGAGAGCATTGATCAAGGAAAAGGTGGTTTAAAAATATTATTAAAATGAATATCAAATTATTTATGCTTAATGCTCCATACACAAAAGGTGAGATGGGGTCAGTGGTCATGGGTTTCAAGTGAGACAAGACTACCTAATATGTCACTTAGCTTTGCACATGTATCTTCTTAAGCTTCTTCGAGTGTATCACCCAAAATTCCTTATCATTTCCTATCACCTCATCATCAATGCCCAATATATATTCTCTTAACATTTCATGCACAAAAGGTGAGATGGGGTCAATGACCATGGGTTTCGAGTGAGGTATGACTTCCAATTTAAACTCTTTCGATTTAAAAAACTCCACATTAACAAAGTGAACAATTCCATCCCTTTCAACATAATTTTATGAGTAAAAACTCATCCCAAATTGAAATTATTTAGTTTTAAGACCCATAGTGAAATTTCCATTTTACAGGTAATTATGGGTCAAATTCTAAACCTCTCCTACTCCTTCCTCCTATATATTTCATTCATAAGCAAAAACCCAAACCAAATTGAAATTATTTAGTTTTAAGTTCGTAGTGAACTTTCCACTTTATAGGCAACTTTGGATCAAATTTTAGACTTGTCATACACTTTTAACCTACATATTTTGATGGAAAGGGATTTTTTTAAATTATGTTATAATGACATTTTAGTTTGGTGCAAGGAAACATTGAGAGTAAAGTTATATTAGAGTTATTTGAAAAGAAGATAATACAAGGGGTTGGGAATTGTTGACACAAAATATATAATAAATTAGATCAACATTATTTTAAAACAACCAATCCTTCATTTTATATATAGCCATACAATTCAGAAAAATGTAACAAATTATGATCCCATAAACAATTTAGTAGCATGAATGTAATAAAAACTATTTCATTCAATTCTAAGTTGAAGGGAAAAAAAATTCTATGAAGGTTTTGAGTGTGGAAGGAGTACAATTCAGCGATGAATTAATTTGAAAATGAAGCTAGTGATCATCCAATCTTGCCTAAAATTACTTAGTTGTTAATCTAGCATTTTTATAAGTGTGATTCATGAAAAAATATGCACTAAATAAATTAAAATCAATCTTCTTAAGCTTACTATTTTTCCTTCATGAATACCTACAATTAAAAGTAGATAAT
This sequence comes from Torreya grandis, assembly GCA_037957365.1. NCBI lineage: Eukaryota > Viridiplantae > Streptophyta > Pinopsida > Cupressales > Taxaceae > Torreya > Torreya grandis. The sequence continues at coordinate 579,530 of JARHVA010004662.1, read as the reverse complement.
AACAATATGCAAAAATAATTGCCAAAAGGAATTATGGCACCACACTTTTGCACTATCAACAAATAAGGCTAAATCTAGCAAATTACAAAGAACTTGCTTGACAAAGCATGAAAAGTGAAAGCATAAAAATAACTCTTACAACAACTTAATATAACTTAAAATAGATTAAGATAACTAAAAATAAACTCAAGAGAACAAGTTTGACTTCCTGATAAGATATGGTCATCATGCAAGATGCCTCTTTAATAGATAAGTAAAACATGGACACTAGACAAAATAGGTTCCCATATCCCTATACAATAGGATATTACCTAAAATAATATTAAATTCAGTTAAATAAGCCTTAAAAATTGCATCTCACCTCTTGTGGATTAATGTATGATGATTTGAGTGCAGTTAAGTACTCATTCAGTGAACTTGACTCTAACTGGCACTTCTAGCTATCTTTAGGAAGTTAAAAAAAAATTATATTCAACAAAACAATTAATCTAAGATATAATTAAATTATATAACTCTCTTAGACTAATAAAATACAAATGAAACTAATTCTAACATTAACAATCAAGTGCTAACATTGGCATCATACTCAACATTTCATTCATATGATGGAATCCACATTTTGTTCGAAGCCTCTTTCTTTAAACAACTTCTTATCACATACAAGTTGACTTGTACTTAGTTTATTATTATTTTTAACCATCTATGGAAACATGAATTGCCTAAACATAGAATAGGCCCGAATGAATGCATCACTACATGAAAAACAAATACATTTTCATTATTTAAAAACTTTATATGGTTTGATGTTATATTATAAATTTCACATACCACATTATTGTTAAAATTAAGCAACCTCATAATAGGGTAAGTTATGATTTAGTGTTTAATGAATGAATTAAAATTATAAATAATTATTTTTTTATGATAAGAGGCATCTTTCATTGAATAAGCCTTTTTATATTTTTTGTCTAATTGGCTTTAGAGTCATCTAATTAGGTTTTATATAGTTAACATAGTTAGATTTTTTGTTTATTTAGTTTTAGACTTGTCTAAATTGACACATGGTCCATTATTTATATTTTAAAAAGATCTATTGGATATCAGACACCTTTTTTAATCATGTATTATGTAATTAAAAAAATGTTTAATGGAAGCTACAAATTTCATTAACAGATGTGACATGTCATTGAAATTTATAAATGTATTTTCTTGGGCTTCTTTGAGTCCATCATTGAAATACCTTCTCATTTCCACTCACCATCCCCACCTAACATACCTTTAAATATTTCATTATTTACATGTTTTGTGTGCCCTTGCCCTTCTCCACCATTTCACCATTACTCATGTTCATTATGAAACATAATGTCTCTTCCCTGCACATTGCATTTCCATACCATATGAAGGAACACACAAGCTCATTTTCTATTGTCACCTCCAAAAAAATATCAAATTTTGTTTCTTAAATTTTTGTGAATAAAATTTGAGATGGGGTTAACAACCATGGGTTTCGAGTATGATTCAACTGCCGATTAGATTGCCATAGTGTTTGGAGAGAACATGTATAAATTGGTGGGGATTTGAACCCTTGTCCAATGGACTACCAAAATTGGCAGCTTTTGTGGTCCTAGTAGGAATTTTACCTTTATTCCATTCACTAAATATATAGAAATAGACATATTTTTATGAATACTATAATTGTTATTAGTATTATTAAGAATGAGAGTGGAAAAATCTTGGAAAAATATTTATCCGTATATATTTGCATATGACATCATGCATCATTTGATTAGATTATATAGGAGGTATCTTTCATTGAATACGATTTTTCCATTTTTTTTCTACTTGGTTTTAGAATCATTTAATTAGGTTTTATATAGTTCACACAATTATAATATCTGTCTATTTAGTTTTAGACTTGTCTAATTGACACATGGTGCATTTATATGTTTTTGAAGGAGTCATTGGATATTTGACCCATATTTTCATTGAGATGATATTTGTTTCAATAATGTATTAGGTAATCAAATCAATTCATTGGAAGCTAAAAATTTAATTGAAAGATGTGATATGTCATCAAATTTAAAGTGTATTTACTTGGGATTATTTTATTCCATAGTTTAGATACCTTATCATTATCGATCAGCATCACTGCCCAACTCACCTTGAAATATTTAACCACTTGCATGTTATATACAACATTGTCCTTCCCCACCACTTTGCTATTGCTCAAGTTCATTGTTAAGTAAAAAATCTCCTCCCCACACAATGCATTGCCACATCATATAAATAAACATACAACCTCTCCTTCCACCTTCACCTCCACAAAAAATATCAATTTTTTTTACCTAATGCTTTGTGAAAAAAATGTGAGATAGGATCAATGATCATGGTTTTTGAGTGTAATATGACATCTAATTTAAAATCTTTCGATTTATAAATCCCCACTTTACCAAAACATAAAACTACATCCCGTCCGACGTAACTTGCACCTTTAGGGAAACTACTAGTAGCATTATAGGAGTAGAAGGTCTACCTTTTCATCTATGCCATTCTCAACTTTTCATTCTCCTCCTTATATTCTACCCATGCTTCATATTTATCCTGTTAATAATATTATTATCTTGGATCACTTCTTCCTCTCAATATTTCAAAGACTTTAGATGTGGTAATGATACATTTGAATATCATTTTAGGTAAAAGAATAATGAATGCACTAATCCTATGTTACATATTGACTGTGAAGATGAAATTCCTTTCCTTAATATTAGTGGTCACCAACACCATGTACTTAGTCCATCACATATATCGATTTCAACCATAGTATAATAATAATTAATTTACCAATTAATAATTCATAGCGTATAGAATTAACATCATGTAATAAAGAAGTTGTTATGCAATCCATAATTATTGTCAACATTTGGAGCTACCTCTTAAGATCATTATCAGGACAAGAATGATACCCTCCATAATTTAAAATATCCATTATTGAGTAACTATAAATTATAAACCTTGTCAAGCTCTTGATACAATCAATTTTGAAACTATGAATAGGTGAAAGGTGCATGTTGTTGTTGGTAATTATAACACACAATTATAAATAGTTAGTTATCATTAGTATGAAATAAAAATCACAATGAAAAGCATACAATTAATACTAAATGTATGTCCTCTAATTGAGCAAGATAAAGAAAAGAGAAAATAAATGAATTAGAAGACAAACAAATACAGCTATATACCTTATTTTTGCTCTCCCCCTTATTGGGATAGAGATGTGATGGTGCTTAAATGTAGTTAGAAAAGGTTTTTGGTCATTGTCACAGAGTCATTTCAATAACATTTTCCCTTGCAATATGGATGATTTGGATGAATAATTTGGAATGTTGGTTGAATATTTGTTGAAGATTTAAAACCATATACTTAGCACAAAAATCTTCCTTGCTGATTTTGGTAGAACCGTGTTAGGAAAATTAGACTTGTTGAAATGAGAGGGGAAGCCCTCTATTTATAGGATTACATGATGATTTTGAGCCATTTATCTTGATCAAATATCAATGGTGGATAATGAGTCCTCTTCCTCATTAAATGAGGGAGTTTAAACTATAAATATGGGGAGAGGTTGTGATGTGTTAAAGATATTGCTTGATGAGGAATGAAAGTGATTTGTTTTGGAAGAAGGGTTGATTACGTGGGGATGCAGAGGAGTGTATTTAAAATTTATTCTTATTATTTTTAGATTACGGTAAAAGTAGGTTTTGAAGGGACCCCAAAACCCTTTAACAGAATCAAAAAAAGATAAAGCATTAACAACCACTAGGAAAAGCATTCCTGAAACCTACTGAAGAGCAACATTAAAATCAGGTTTTACAGGGACCTGAAACCACAAACATAGTCCAATAAAAGTACCCAGGTTTTACAAGGACCTGGAACCTCAAATAAAGTTTTAGACCAAGAACCAAGAAATAGGACCAAAAACAAGAACCAATTATAACAACCAGCAATAAGGACCTGAACAGGAACAAAACCAACAAAGAAGACCCTAGGCTTCTATTACAATTCCATGATCATCTTAACAGCCTCCTTCCCAATCGTAGCAGTATCTTGGATGGAATTAGCAGTCGAAGTAGCAGCAACTTGCAAGGCTTTCTTCCTCGAACTCTACCTTGTCCTCTTACTTGGACCCTCCAAGGATATTGTTTCTTCATTTGCTCTTTTACCAAGGCTAGCTACAACAGTACATATGCTTGATGTTACCTGCTCCATCTTTGCTCTACTTTCCTTGATGAGCATTCTAAGATTATGCTCGTAATCTTTAAGTTTTTTTGGGATATCTCTCATTTGCACCTCCAAGTGGTTGATTATGGTCCGATCAACATCCTAATTATGTTGCATTGTTTCCACTTTCTTCTTCAGCCCCATTATTTCATTATAGATCCAAGAATCAACTTGGAGAATAGAGTCAACTTTCAACTTGGCAGAATGCAGGAAGGAAAGCTTAGTTTTCCTCTGCAGAGAGTCACAAATGTCTTCTGCAATCTCATGTGGAGGGGAAACAATCTTTTCAATTTGTTCCTCCCTATCCATCAATTCCTCCTCTCTAGTCTCAACAGGGTCTTCATGCTTAATAGGGTCTTCTTTTTCTTGTCCCCGAGTCTCCATAGCAGGAGTAGAAGCCAAAACCATGTGATCTTCCTCTCTCATAGAAACTAGATCATCAATTAAGATATCTTTGTCTTTAACACCTCCCCCGAACACAATCTGATTACCCTCATTATTAGAATTGCTCTGTTATGAGTTTCCCTCAGTTGTATCCTCTTCATTCCCTTTCTCAAATTTTCCTTTAATTTCTGGATATTTGTCCAAATTGGAGCTGAAATCCCCAACATTCGTCCCTTCCTCTTCCTTCAGGATATCTATCTCAGAGCTTTCAGTACTCTCCGACTCAAAATCCTCTTCTACAATTTGTTTTTGAGAACTAGAGGGTTTTGGTTTTGCCTTTTCTATCCCTTTAACATTCTCATCCTTCTTACACTTTTTAGACTGAGAACCCTTATGTTTGTCAGAATAAGGAGTCGAAGCTATGGATTTATTTTTACAAAAACCCTCTATGAGAAGTATCAGACCTTCATGTAAAATGGGGTGAGACTCCTTCCTATGGGCATATAAGCTTTGAAGCAACGAAAAACGCAGATAGAAAGGGAAAGAAATTCTATCATTGTGCCTAAAATGGTTGAGAAAAACAAAATGAAATGTTTGAACTCTTTTATTCCTACCATCAAGGATAAAGTACTCATGGATACATCATAGCACATCTCACCAAATTCCTTTTATCTGTTCCACGTCAAAGAAATCTCCATTCTTTTCCAATTGCTTCTCCTCTGCATCCGTCTTCAAAATTTTTTTGTAGGCCGCATTGGAGATACTGGTCTATTTTGAGAATTTAATACCACCCATGGGAAGCCCCATGACCTTAGCAATGAAGTCCTCGGTAAGCTTCACTATCTATTATATATCTTACATTCAATGTCTATTATGAATTTTGATTGAACTTGATGATTGTGGGAAATTATAATTCCCATGGTAATGATATAACATTCACCTTGTGCCTTGGCTAAGTTCACCCTTTCCCAAAGTGATGTTGTATCAAAGCAAGCATCACTATTCAACTTTTGACTTGTTGGGTTAAGTCAATTAGAATAATAGTGATATAAGCTTATTATTGGAAGCAGGGTACAATGCCTTGGTGGCCATTGATAGCTTACATGGGTGATCTATCTGATGATATTAAGGTATATTATCTTGGGAGGTTCAAGGGTGTGGCTCAAGCCTGCAAGGCCTAGTGGAGTGAGTGTGACTGACTTGCTTGGGCAAGTTAATTTTTTTTGGGGATATATTATTATTAGGTAGCATAAGCCATCTATCTATGATGCACGAATGTTGTTGGTAACCTTTTGAAACTCATGGAAATAGATTTTATAATTCTTGTTAGAATACAACCTTCCTTGAAAGAAGGTGATCGTAATATCAAGATCCTTGAGACTAAACATGTTGTATTATAGGATGGACATTTGATGTCATTGGGATGGCATCTGGACATTGGGTGGCTCGATGGGAATCATGGACATTTGTGCTTCACTTACATGTGTGCTTAATTGTTGTGATGTGAAAGTACATTGGCATAAATTATCAAAACACCTTAGTCAAGTATACATGACTTATTTCATGTGGTTCCTCTTTTTCATGTAAAATTGTTATATGTCATGTAAACCATTACATTCATTGATTATGCTAAACCATGTAAATCTATATCTTCACTATACAGTGTGAATGTAGTTAACCTTGTGTACTTTCAAATTTTCTTCTTGATATCAACATTATTGTATGAGCACTTATGTACATGATTGTATGTTTATTAACCATGGAACATGTGAATGATGATAAATTACTTGTGTAAGGAAATCTCCCACTTTCGAAATCAACCATGTGAACCTTACTTTGATCTATGTTTTCAAAATTGTTGTACGAGTATTTTGTGTACATGTCATGGAATAAATGTGATCGTAAGCTACTCATTTGATGTATTTTTCCCCTCTTAAAACCAACATCTATCAATTAAAATTTGCCAAGGTGTAGTGTTGTATTATGTGGTGTAATCCCGCATCACTACTCTAGTAATGAGCATTGGTGAAAATATGAGGTTGAGGGTACATAAGCACTATATTTGTAATGATTTAGATTGGGTATGGGCTAGGAAGTCAAGTATCTTTAACGCTGAAAACCCATTTTTCTCCTTTACACAAAGTAGCCACCTGATTCGTTCAAAGTGTGCACCATGAGTGCCACAAGTTGGACATGGAATCTTAGTGCATAATGGCCACTTTATGAATTAAGTGTTCCTTTAATTACCTCTTGGAGGTTGTGGTAAAAGCAACCCTTTTGAAAATTTTAATGTTATATTCTTGTGAAGCACTAACTAGTCCTGTGATCTGGATATTTATGCAATATCAACAGGTAAGGATGCATATATATTCATGATAAGAGTTTGATAAATCTATATGTTATACCAAAAGGGTAAGTACAAGGCAATGCCCCTTGTTTAAATAATAGTCTATGCAAGTGCATAATGGGCATGACTTTTATTTTGATAATAGTTGATAGACTTATCAACCTGGTTACTTCAATTCTAGAGTTTATTTATTGGCTTCTTATAGAGCATATACATTTTGTGAAAAGACTGAAGTCTCTTTTTGGTATAGCATAATTCATGATTGTTTTTAGTCATGGAGATGACTCCTCTTTAAGGAAGGGAGGATGTCATAACCTTTCTAGTTGGCACATTTATCTAACCAATTAGATAAGGTTCAATTGCATGTCCTATTGGATTACAGTTGGAATTGGTTAATCACTTTAAATACAAATTTTATGGTTTATATATATATAGATATATGTTCAAGTGGGGTGTATATTCATTACGCCTAGAATACTAAAGTGATTTTTATGCTTACACGCACGCGCACACACACACACACACACACACGTATATACTCCAAGGTGAGCCATTGAGAGGTTAACTTAGGCAATATAATCTTATAATTGTTGCTACAATCCTTAAACTTACGTTGGTTAATTACAAAATCTTGTAAGCTAAAGTGATTATTGGTATGTGTAATCAAAGGAATTCTGAATTGTTTTAATAGTCTTAATGTGTCAACATGAGTAAATAAAAGGAATTTGATTTGTTTTGAAGTCTTAGTAAGTGGTGGTAAAAGCGGTTTAATGTTAGGATTGTGGACTTCTTATGGAAAATATCTTGGATTGTAGTCGGGATCATGAACTTGACATGGCATTGGATTTTAGTCTAAACCAAAATCATTCATTTTAGGGTTTGCTAGTATGACATTTAATGGGATATCATTTTGGGTCGTTGACTTTGGGAAGAAAAAGGAAGAGCGAGGAGAGTATGGAGAAAACATAGGGTTTTCAGGGCTATGTTTTAGTCATTGCCATGAAGGAGGATGAACAACAAATGATAATCACAATGGCAAAGAGAGAGAGAAGAATGAGAGGAAGTGGTGAGTTGGGTTGAGGTGATGGAAAGAATTGGTCTTCACTTGTGCAATCATAAAGGTTATATGTTTTAAAGTCTTATGCTGCATCACCTTGGTAGCGGTGTAATGATAATTACTTACTAATCTTAAAATATTGTAAGGCTTGCATAAGTAATTGTTTGGTATGATGGTACCTTGGTTCTTATTTTATGATTTGTCATACTGATTATGGTAGCTCCTTATTATCATATTTGTATTTTTAGTAAATAGTAAGTAAAATAATTCTCTATTATGCTAAATGTTTACTCTGGGTTTTTAAATCTTGTCTATTGAACTAAAATGGACACTAACCTTGTTTAAGGATACACGTGGTATGAATGAAACCTTCTAGCCTCATGAGTTTCCAAGTCATAACCACACAGGGTATCATATACTTAAATAGAGCTAGGGATCCCTAGGTGGTTTGATAGAGAAGATGAGTGCCTTATATAAGGTTCAGAGGTTTCTAATGTAGACCCACACATTAATACCCCTCAAATAGTATATCATCCTCTAGGCAACCTTTTTTCTATGGGATCCTCTAGTGACGTTCATCCTTAGTAAGTGTCACTATGACCCAATCCATTTATGGGTTGTCTACTCATCTTGTGTATACCTATGATGATGCATCATGCATTGTAAAGTTGCATAATGGGCTCTACATGTAGTTTTGTTGTGTACTTTGTATAGCAATTCCTAATTTTTTGGGGGTTTATTTTAGACACCTTATAAGGAGTAAGATGCATGGATTTTATTAAGTCTGACTTATCAACCATCTCAAATGACATTAAATTATTAGTACTTCTACTGTATATAACGACTTTACATCATTTACTCTTAGACTTGCAGGTGTTTTTGAATAGTGTCTTCCTTTGATCAGGCTCCTTATTCTCCTTATTTGGCTTAAGCAAACCTTCTTCATAAATAGGGATTCTACAACTTCAGGTGCATCTTCATGAGAAGGTGATTCCATATTTTCCTCTTTATTAGCTTGAGCTATGTGAGAACTACCTTGACTTATGGAAGGTTTATTTGGGCACTTGGGCACTCATAAGGTTTATGCCCATATTTGTTGCATTTGAAGCACTTGCCAATAAAGCCTCTTCCTTTGCCTCTAGTAAATGGTCTCCTGCCTCTGAAAGAATAGCCACCTCTTGTAGTCTAATTTGGGATTTGTCAATTGTTGGCTTCCTCATGATGTGCTTGTAGTTGACTTCTTCCACCATGTTGTCCTATACTCCTAATAGTTTTGCTTCTACCTCTTGAATGCTGACTTTGTTTCTTAGATAATTTCTCCTATGCTTTGAGGGAATATTGGTATACCTCCTCAATTGATCTTGGTGTCAAAAGACTGATTTCATATTGAATGTTTAATGTCAATCCATTCATATATTTGGACACATTTTCAACATCTTCTTCAAGGTGACTTACTCTAATAGTTAACTTATAAAGTCTTATGTGTAAACTTTAACTATCATCTCCTTTTGCCTTAAAATTTAAAGTTTGTTGAAGACATTAGTTTGATAATATCTTAGCATGAACTTGCCTTTCAACTTGGTCACCATCCTATCCTAACTCTTGATATTGGGTTTTCCTTTCATCCTTCTTTCATCTTGTACTCCATCCCATGAGAGGGATGCATGTCCTTTCAATCTGGTAACTGCAAACTTCATCTTCTTATCTTCATCTTGTATGCATTCATACTCAAAATATTTATCCATGGGATTGATCCAATTAACCAACTCTTCTACATTCAGACTACCTTCATACATAGGTACCTCCAACTTGGGCTTGTAACTAACCCCCATGACTGCTCTAATCAATCTTTCTTCTACTTTCTCTTCTACTTCCTTTGGTTCTACCCCTTATTCTTGAGGCCTCTCTGCCTCTTCTCTATCACTGACATATTCCATGTCAATTCCTTTTTTTAAGCAAGCTCCATGGCTTGTAACCTAGCCTAAATATTCCTCGTCTCTTTAAGCAACACTACTTGAGTAGGTTATCTCCTTTGACCTCTGCCTCTTGCTTTGATTGCCATCATGTCAAGTTCCTTTCCCAACTTATCAAAAAATAATCGAGATCCTCTCAATATTAAAATAATTTAGATTATGTTTTGATACCACAAATGGTGCAAGAGAGTTTTTAAGGTCTACAATTTTTTACTAGACTATCTTATCTTTGATGGGCTTGTAACCTTTCTTATAACTTTACTATGGTCTTTTGGTACTATAAAGGATTAAAATCAAACTTAGAATAACTTAAAGTGACTTTGCACATTCATCCACAAGTTGCACAATCTATTACATAGGTTTTATATCCTTATCCACTTGAATTCTCAAGAAAAACTTAGAAAACTATATGTTAAGCTCTGTTTAGGCCTAATTTTGGGTCTACTGACACTCAATCACATTAATTATTATTTTAAGAATATTTAGAACTTGAAACCTTTTGGGTCATCTTAAATACACTCTCTAGCCTCTGTCTATCAATTTTCAAGAGATTTAAATCAATCATTTTGGGGTTTAAGTAAGTTTTTAGGCCTTAAACCCTGTTTTTAAGACTTATTATTGGTTTGTCCTACACAATCATTCATATCTTGACTTGAAGAGCTATAATAATCTTAAAACCACTTAAGTTCTTTGAAAAGAGCCAAAAATAATCTATCTACAAAGTTTTGGAGGATTTTTATGTTTTGTTCTCTCAATTTTTCATTTTTAGTGTCTTAAACCCTCATATAGGGTTTGCAGGCCTATAAACAACCCAAGAGTTCAAATTTGGGGATATTTAGATTTTCAATGACTGTTAAAGGTTTTTTTAGACTATATCAAGGTCTCTATAAGTTATTCTTATTTTGACAACTGTTATGCAAGTCTTATACAAGTATACAAATTCAAATAACTCATTGTTATATTGGACTGTGTCAATTATTACCCTATTTTAGACCCTATGATCTAAAGAAACATTATGATCACATTAAATAAAGTAAAAGACAAGTAAGATCATCTATAAACACTTCAAGGGAGTTTGATTTTTACTCACGAACATAATAAATAGTCTTATTTATTCATATAACTTCAAATTACATATAAACTTGTAGTATATTATCACCAACAACAATTTGAGAAGCTTGCAAATTTAACCTTTATCCTTATCTTATTGCCTGAGTTAGGCAAGGTTAATGAAATGAAAAAACTAACGAGAAACATAACAATGTGATTATACATACCCCATGTGATTTCTCTTCAAAGATGGTCTACAAGCATGTTTGTGTCCAAATATGGAGTTCAAAATATTTGATAATATGGTTGGACAAGTGCCTCTGACATTTCTTCGTGCACCATTTGAATTGGCTAGGGAATGAAAATGAGATAATTGGTTGAAGCTTTATAATAAATTTTATATTATATCTTTACATTAGGAAACTTGTTAATTGTCCATGGTGGCTCTTATATTTATAGGCCAAGAAAATCAATTATGGCCTTTGGATCAAGAATGAGATGAGTGGTTACCGATGAGTTCAATTTTGGAGGGACAAATAATTGATATTTTGGAAAGAGAAAACATTAACAAGGCATGACTTGCCTTAATTCAGATATTTATTTCCATAAATATTTGGTGCATGATAACTTTTTGATGATGTCAGGGTAATGTCATGGCCAAGTTGTTTAAATTTTTATTTTACAAAATTAGATATTCATTAGTTTGTCATGGATTTTTTACTTAAGCATTTTATTGGATTTGCTTAACTAAGTGTTTATGATTAAGTTTTTAACAATTCTTGGAATTTAACGAGTTGTCGTGCATTAGTGGTCGAAAATGTCAATTTGTTAGGTCATAATTTGACTGGAGATGAATTAGAATAAGGTGATGATTGCATACAGGATAATGCGCCAATTAGAGACATTGACACGAATCATAAATTGTGCATGATATGTATAGATGAATTAGAGCATTTCGATAGTATTTAGTCTAGTTTGTGTGTTATTACGAGAACTCATTTATACTTGTAATTTTGACACGAAAGTGGTGAGAATTGGATGTCTACAGTTTCAACTTCCATAATGTTTCTTTAACCTTCACGATACACGCACACAAAACTTTAGTTTAAACAAATAGTAGAAAAATAGACGGTGATAATCTTTCTCAAAAATATGCCATGTACATTATACATATATAAATAATACATTTACTTTTCTAGTTCTATTGCTTTCTATATTTTCACCTTATTTAATACTACTTTCATACACACACAATTTAATATAAATATTTATCTAAAATATTATTCTTTGAACCACACGAGATCTATTTCATTTGACATAATATTTATTATATTATAATGAATAAAACATAATATTATTAATCAAAATTACACCTTATATCTAATATAACTTATTTAAAAAATATTTAATTTTTAACAATAAAAAAATATAAATACAATCATAGATACATACATAGAGGCTTTACAAGACTCCTCAATACATATATAACAAACATAGCTTTCCTTAAAAGTGAGTGGTACCAATTTTTTTCATGGTGTGAACTTGCTCTTGCCCCTTTCATCCTTTCAAATTCTTTTATTCCCTTTCATCATTTCAAATTCTTTTATTCGCTATCACCATATATCTAAAAAGTTATAGTATAGAGTGTAATATCTTATTCTTTGATCCAAGGAGTCTTCTCTTTGTACCATGTATGTGGACAAAGACAAAGCAAGTACAGATCTCACTTAGATAGTGCTTTTTTTTAGTTCATCCAATGCATTATCGCAGTAGCAATTAATCTCAAATTTGAAGGCCATGTATGCATGCAAAACTTTTTAGGATTGCAACACATTACTAATATTTGATCCTACACGAACCAATATAGAGATCTAAGTTTATAAGAACACATAAATAAATATCCAAATGAAAACTAACCCTATATCTAAGTTGAGGGGTATGTTTGAAGGAAAGATTGAAAAACAATGCAGGGCCTGGTAGAGAATGTGTTGTATGATATGTAGAGTAAGATAGATAAATAGGGGCGAGAATCAAAGAAAATATTGAAAACGTAAATGAAGTTTAAAATGTATTGAATCAATAATATTAAGGTAAAAAATATTAGTTGTGTGACACATGAAATAGGGTGAAAAAAATTGTGAATTTCTATATAGTGTCATAGTTGTTACCGATTAGATGTTTGTGTACAAAGCTCAAAGATAATGGTGTGAAGTTGTAATAAGATTTGAAGTGACGAGTTGTCAAGATATATTTTACAATGTAAACACGTTGGTTAATGTTAATTTGCATTGGCGCTTAGGCATATCCTAGTGCTCATAACCTTTTAAGTAAATCCAAATGAAACATAGAACCATTTCACAAATGTAAAAGTAATCCACTATGAGTGCACATTAATTTTGAGCATTGTTAATTAAAAAAATTAAATCTAATTAGTTTTTACAATAGACTATGTTCATATATTCATCACAATCTACGTGAAAACAAATCCAAATGATGAATTACTCCTACATTCGTTTCTTCGATTACATTATAACAAAAATGATTATTTAATTTTTTTTCGGAAAAAAATAGTAAACTACAACTACTAACTACAAACAACAACACTGTAATAATTTTCCATTCCTCACAACATAACGAATTTATAATGTATTTCTATTTCTGTACAACTCGATGTATTGTTATAATTGTTGTATGTTATTTTACAATCCTCTTTGGACTGTTTTTTCTTCTTGTAAATTTACGTTCTTCCAATTTTTTTTTAAAAAAAAATTCATTCCAAACTTTTTTGGGCATTCTTCCAATTTAAAAAAAAAAAAAAATTCATTCCAAACTTTTTTGGTTGCCCTAAGTAGAGGGAAAATAACATCTAAATAGCATGTAAATAATTAACACTTAGGGTAGAGTTTAACCACTAGTTAAAGTCAAACCTAAAATAAAAAGAACACCCACTATATCACTAAAAAGATATGGTATTAGATCATGGTAGATTTTGACTCTAACCTACAAATGATTGGAATTTGGTATTATGGGAATTTTCAGCTGCTCCTTATAATTGGCGTAGGTGGAAATGAAACCTCCAGTTTCCCTATTAGGTAGGTTTGGCACAACCTTTTAAAAAGCACCGGCTCTTTTTGGTTTTATTCCCCGCCGCAACAGGACCGTACTCTAAAACCGAGGGCCAACCTGTGGACTAAAAACCACGTGACACTAATCTCCGCCAACTGGAAAATATCAATACACTGTCTACAATATTGCCACGTGGCTAGACCAGGTTGGCCATTTTGAACTCCACCGGCCAGGAAGGCGGTAGTTTAAGAAGTAGGTTGGCAGCAACGGGCGGTGGCGATCAAGGACTATGGGAGATTCTGACCCGTACGATTCTCAAGATATGCTCGATGTTTAAGATGGAAGTTTTGTGAAGGCAAGCAACATTATGGCCTGGTAGCCAGGGTTTCGTGGTGTGGAATAAATATGGATTTGTCCGCATATGCCGCGATTGGTTTTTGACACCCACTACCCTCCAGATCATTTCCGCGGATTTATATTTTTTTATCAAATTTATTTTAGGAACTGAATTGGATCAGTTTCGAATCCGTTAGTTATTTTTTGAAGGCAAATCGAAGATTTTTTTTCTATCTTTGTTATCGCACCAGCGCCCCGATTCGGAGTTACTGGTAAGAATTGTAACCTGCATTCAAGATTTTTGTTCGTTTATTTCAAATAAAAACATATCGGGTCTTTGAAATAACTGATTTTATTTTGTTTAATGAGGATAAATTTATGCAAACGTCTTTTTATTGTGGTGGAAGAAAAAAGGCCTAATTTATGATGATGATGATATTTGCTTAAATATTGCATTAAATTGACATTGGTTTTTAGCGTTTTTGAATCTTTGATAAGTGAGGTTGATTAGGGTTTTCTTTCGCTGCTGTAAATTTATTCATAGAATTCTCTTTACGACCAATAGCTTGGAAAAACGGAGTTGTAACGTAGAATAAGAATTAAAAGAATCTGGGTTGAGATTAACTATGCATATTTTAAATCGAATTTAGGAGTTATGCATATGTTCACAAAGATTCAGAGAAATGAGATATAGCAGTGTTACAGATATTAAATGAGAGTCAGGACATAGTATCTAGGAGGATTGCATATTTTAAATAAGATTGGGAAATGAGGTGCTCGGACAGTGTTGGTGGATTGGCAAGGTTCAGTTTACTCCTGAGCTTGGTCATGACGTCAAAATCCAGGTATACAAAATTTGAACAATGTAGAAGGTAAACAGTAAAAAATAGGTAAACAAGAAAAATCCCTGTGTTGTCATCCACAAGAGGGATATCATAAACTAAATTGGCATCTGCCTTGGCTTGTGACCTAAAAAATTACCATGTACCTTTCTAGGGTTTTCTTCGCAGGTTGAATTTTTTCTGGAGTATGACCAATTGTTTGGATTAAGCGGACTTATTTCTTGGATAGAGTGCACTTCCACTAAGCTGCGGGGAGAAGATTAATAATGCAAATATCGAATAAGATTTACGAATATTTCTGATGTTTAATAAAATTTTTTTGAGATAAGATTTAGGAGCATTTTGGATGTTTAGTAGGAGATAGGAAAATAAGATTTTGGAGTATTGCAGATATTTAATATGATTTAAAAATGATCTAGTTTCTAAGCAGGTTTTTATCTATTGTTAATGATGCAGATTTGAAATTTTTTTAGTTTTGTTTTGTGTTCTTCTGTTGGTAGGGATTTGCGAGCACTGGAGTTAGAAACAGTTGCAGTTATTTTTGGTTAAATTCTGGGCTTTTGGTATTTTGGATTCCAAAGAGGCCGTCAGTTATGGCAGGGAAATACCGCCGAAAGCCCCATGGCAGACGAATCCGGCGGGGTATGAAAGCGAGCCGAAAGCCCTGTGGCAGGCGAAATCAGTGGGATATGGAAGAAAAGAAACGAAGAAAGCGAGGGTTTGGTGAAGGTTCAGATAGTTCTGATGAAGATTTTGTGGTGGACGAGGAAGAAGAAGAAGATGAGGATATGGAAAGTTCATCGAGTGAAGAACTGAATGAATCTGATGATGAAGAAGGATTAGCAGAAAGCACTGAGAGTGAAGACAGTGAAGAGGATTCTAACCTACCAAAGCTGACAAGAAACTTGAAGCCAAGGCAGAAAGGCAACAAAAGCAAAAGTAATGGGAAAGCTAAGACATTGAAGGAAAAACCAAGAAATCAATCAATAAAGCGAGTGAAAATATCTTCCAGTGACGATGATGAAGATTTTGATCCAGATTTCAGATCTACCACAGAAGATGATGACTATGCTGATGATGTTAATGAAGGAGAAGAAGTTGCCAAGTCTCAAAAGAGAAAGCGGACAACAAAAAAATCTGGGAATTCAGGCACTTGTAAGTCAAGGAAGCGAAAGAAGAGGACACCTACATGTAAAAATTTGGTCCAAAAAGAAAAAAAATCTAGACCTGCTACCAAGCGAAGGAGGACAACAGCAGTGTCACAGAAAGTTATCAGGAATACAGTCTGCACAGGCTCTGAATCAGATGAAGATTTTGTAGCAGTACCAATGAGGCGAGCCAAACATCAAGGAAAATTGTTTGAAAGTACAGCAACAGGGTGGGTTTGTCCACGCAGGGGAAAACTCAACAGCAGCTTGATGAAACTTAACAGCAGCTCAGATTCAGATTTTATTTGCTCTGAATCAGATGCTGACTATATAATCTCAGAAGAAGAGGAACCATCCTATCGGCCTCATGGCTATACAAAACCTGCAAATCGCTCAATGACAGCATTGTCAATTGAGAAACATGAAACTATTCCCTATTCCAGAGATTGGCTGGAGAAGAAGCATAAAAGTATTTCTGACAGTGATATTAGCAGAGGTGAAGAGGGATTGAGAAAAAAGGGAAAAGAAAAGGTTTGCGAGTCAAAGAATGTCATGGCTTCAGATTTTGCAAAGCCAGTTTGTGGAATCTGCTTATCAGATGAAGGGAAGGCTATTAGGGGTAAATTGGATTGTTGCAATCACTATTTTTGCTTTGCTTGTATCATGGAATGGGCCAAGGTGGAGTCTCGATGTCCAATGTGCAAACAGCGTTTTAACATCATATCAAAGTCTTTGAAATCGGGGAAAGGATTGCGTGGCACTGCAATTAAAATCCCAGTTCGAGATCAGGTATGGCTTTTATTTGAGGATTCTATTTTTAACCTTTTTGATTCTGTTGTCATGTTCATTTGCTTTGCTTGTTTCTGACAAATATATACGATGTGAGTTAAATGCTTGTTCAGTCTTATGGTGGAAATAGTGGTATATGCTATAATGTCATCTTGTAGGACCGATTTATCTGATGTGAAAAAAATTCATGTTTATCCTATGCTGGAAATGGTGGTATTGGCTGTAGCATTATATTTCAATTGCTGGATGCTTTGCTTCTGATGTAAAATTATTCCTTACTATTAACTTTTATGATTTATTGTAAATCAAGCAGCAGTTTTCCTACTTTATTCAAACATTAAAGGTTATCGATCTCATTTTAATCTTTTTCTTATTTTTAGGGTGCTTATCATTAAAGTTGTTACAGACACTAATTGTAGAACAAGAATGGTTCTTTTAAGCCATGGAATGGTTCTCTTCATAGTTTTTGGCTTAAATTTTATTTGTCTGGGCATCAAAGTTCCTGGTTGGTTTTAGAAACACACTCAAAAAATTAAATCTAGTGATCAAAATTGGTTTGATCCGTGTTTTTCTTTGTTGATTGTAAAGCTGTATGCCAAATGTTTTGGGAGAAAAGTCATTTTCAAATATATCAGGAGAATGCTTGCACAGCATTTCAATATGAGTTCACAACTATACTCCACTTTTGCAGGCTCTGTAAAATAGGGTTTGCATCAATGTATGCGAAAACTTTATGTTGTAGGAAGTTTTACACTTTCAAATGTCTGAAACACTTGCTCATAAACTTGTGTTTGGAATATTTATGTTTCTCTATTAAATGTCTGAAAATGTTTAGATCTGGAAGTGACATTACCTAGATCAAAATAATCGCTTTTACAAGCCTCAAATAAATTAAAATTTGCATGTTGTAAATTTTCCTTAGTGACTGAGGTTTTGTGTTACTAAATGACAATTCCACATAAAACTTCAATAACTATACTGGAAAATACATTTCTGACTGACTTAATTTAAAACTTTGGCATTTCTGAAAATCTTGCAACCATACTTCAAGCCTTTTAATAAAAGAATTTCATGCTTCTCTTTTAGGTTTGCTTTCTAGTTTTGGACTTGTTTTCTTGTGCCTTCTGTATGGGACATACATTTAATACCTAAAATATTTTAACATTTCATGGGTTTTTTTTGGTCCAAGATGTTTTGCATGTCCTTCTTACACCTTAAAAAGGAGCGTTGTGCCATTAAATGGAGATTGTTTTTGTCTGAATCTGTCTCTTGTTCTTTGAGAAACATTTTATAATTTTATTAATGCCTTTAACTGCAGCTTTTTTAATGGGAGTGCATATGGTTACACGCTCAGTCGGGACTCGCTTTGAATGTCTTAACATATTTATTCATGCCTGTAGATAGGTTTGTAGTCCTAATATTTTCCTAGTCAGGAATGGCTTTGAATGTCTTAACATATTTATTGACGCTTTTAGATGGGTATGTTGTTCTAAACTGTGGTCCTTGCATACAAAAAAGATTTATGGGTTTGGTATATCTGACAGGTCTATCAACCTTCAGAAGAAGAAGTTATGGGATTTCTTGATCCCTATTCAGATATAGTTTGCTTAGAATGTCACGAGGCTGGTGATGATGGTCTTCTATTATTATGTGACCTCTGTGATTCAGCCTATCACACGTATTGTGTTGGCCTTGGGAGGGCTGTCCCTGAAGGGGATTGGTATTGTCGGGCCTGTCAAACATCTAGGTCTGCACAGAATAAAACAGAGGAAGAAGAGGTTGATGATTTTGTGCTTGATCTTCACAATGAAGATAATGGCTTGACTATCAGAGAATTATTGGAAGGTACTCCAGTTGATAGAGGTGCAGAGAGGATCAATTTAGATCTTACTTTATCACCACCTTCTTCACAAGCTTTTGTAAGAGACACAACACCAAGTCATGTAAGAACTATTCGTAGAAGGGTTTTCCGACGAAGTATCCCAAATCCTTCTCCTGGACTGTCAGAACCAGCAAGGGCTCCAGTTAGGCAAACTCAATTGTTTGGGTCTACATCACAGGTATCTAGTGCAGGTGCAAGGACTCTCTCAGGCCAGCGCAGGCTTCAGGAGCGTATACATGTTTTACATGACAATTGGAGTGCTCGTGAAAGGGCCTCTCAGCAGTTATCTCCTGGCCCTTTTGCAGGTTCCAATCATGGCATTGATGATGGGGCTGACATTTCTCTCCAGCCTACAGTCAACAACCGGTCATGCCTGTCTCGTGAATCAGCAAGGACAAGTCATTTGGAATCCTCTGTAGGGCTCGAAAATGGTCTCCGTAAGTCTGATATTGATCAGGCATGGTCTATGATGGAGGAATCAAGAGCGTTAGTAGGTGGCAATGTACGCATGGATGATTCTTTAAGAGGTGGAAGATATTGGCAGGGGTCATCTTCTGCTCCCAGGAAGGATGATTTCTCAGACCTGATGGGCAATGCAAGGCCAAGGGTTGAAACTGTTACCAGATCACCAGCTGTAGCACGATCAAGAGCAAGCAGCAGTCAAGGTAGATTGTGTCCTGAAATTATTAATTCCAGAGAACATTCAGGAAGGATAATAGAAGAGGGCTCACGCAGAGAGGTTGGTAATAATGTGTTATCAACACCTAATGTTTCAAATAGGATGTTGTGTCCTAACTTATCGGAAAGAAGTGACAGTCCAAGCATCTGGTTAAGTAATCCTATTTCCAAGCCTCGTGAAAATGAAATACGAAAAGTGGAAGGTGCAAAGGATCAGGTGCGCACCATGGTAAAAACCCACATGAAGCAGATGGTTGCAGGGAAAGAAATAGGTAAGAGCATCTTATTAATTGTGAGAGTAGGGATTGATGTTGGGTGGGTATATGATTCCAAAAGTTCAATGCATCTTCATGGGTTTCTAATTTACCACCTAATCTATCATATCAACCAGAAAATTTCAGATCTGTTAGTAGCTTTATATGATTGTGTAAATTTCCTAATCTTGTCAAGATAGGTTTTTAAGATCAAAAGATTGATCTTTTGCATTCTTCTGCATTGATAAAATTTTATGTTCTCCTGCATGTGGCCAAATGAGGGGTTCATATGGAAGGATTTGTATCACTATTTGTGACCATAGAGGTTAATCACAGGGATTGCCCAAAGATTATTAGTCTGGGAAAGGTTTGCACGACTCATGCATTTTATGTTAATATGTTAAAGAATACAAGCATTGTAAGATGCAAGGGAAAATATTCTTGCTTCAACAACTTTGAATTTGTAGAAAAAGGCTAGATACAGTATTGAAATCCTAGAAAACCGGTCAAACACCTTTACTGCCTAGAGATTATTATTCTGGGGAATGTTTTCAGGACTCCTGCATCATATACTAATTTGATAAAGAATATTGGCATTGTAAGATGCAAGGGAAAATGTTAGATACAACTTTAGAAAAAGCTCAGGACTCATACTTCAACTCTGAATTTGTAGAAAAAAGGCTAGATACAGTATCAAAATCCTAGAAAACTGTCAAACACCTTTTACTGCATTATATTTTTCCACAAACAGCACTGATGAATTCTTCCCATACTAGCTCGAAACAGCCTTGAAAATTTGAGACTTTCTTCTCAAAACAACTCTTTTGGCATTCTCTACAGAACCAAGAATTAATCACAAGGACTGACTTGAGAGTTTTTAAAAGCTGCTAAGAGGACTTGCATCTTTTCCACAAAAGTTCTTTTAATTAAAAGAAATTGGTTGGATATAGTACTGAAATCCTAGAAAACTGTGCAAGTACCTTTACTGCACAACCAACATTGAATTTTGCCTCGACACTAGCTTGAAACAACCTTGAAAATTATGGACCAACTTTGTCCCAAAACAACTCTTTTTGTATTCTATACGGAACTTCTGAACAATAATAACAAGGACTGAAAAGCTTCTAAAAGAACTCGTTACATATTTTCCAGGAAATTACCCTATATTTTTATCTGTTTTTTCTTCTGAAAATGGTACCCAAAACTATAATTAATGTCAAGAGGTGCATCCTATAGGCCGGTTGAAGGGAACTTCTTGTAATGTGGTGTTCATGCTTTCCATTGCACCTGGGTTAAATGTAGTGCTGATAATTTTGTATTCATATGACAACTTCTTCAATGTTAGATTGTTTGAACAATTTCAGACATATCAGGTGAAGTGGAAGATGCTTAAAGGAACACTAAATCATATTATAATATCAGTCCTTGCAGGTGATCCTGGTAGGCCTTTCATGGAGCTTTTGACTTTGGAGATCATCACCTGCAAACTGCATGGCCAGGAAAAAAGTACTATAGATGTTCCATATGCATGGTTATATAACACACTTCAATGTTTTAAAAAAGGCCTGTTACAACGTCATATTAGCTGGCAAAGGATATATTTTGATTGGCACAAAGTGTTAGTTATGGTGGACCTGCAAACAGAAAATGGCTTCGACGTTTCAGCCTGTCTAGGTACTTGACGAAATTTGATTAATTTCCAAAAGTTACTTGGGACCCAGAAAATTTTTACTCCAATAGGTGTAACTTACAAAGGAAGCCGGGGGTAGTCTTGGAGTGTAGTAGTGCGAGATGTCAATAAAATTATCTGAGCTTTAATTTCTCTGTCATATTGCAGTTTATATATGCATAAATGTGACTGTTATATGACAGTTTATACCTTAATTTTGATGTCCATTTGACTGTTATACAAAAGTTTTTCATCTTGCTTGGAAAAGGCGATTGAAAAATCATGATATCTTGGGCATAAGGTGGAGTATGGAGCTTGCTTTTTTTTTTCTGGGAAAGTTTTTTTCGAGCCTGACACAGCTGTGCCGTTAGATTGAGGTCATCTGTAACCTGTCAATGGGAAATTCATGGAGGAGGTAATGGAGTTGTTAATCAATGTGGTATATGACAAATCGAAGATAGGGGCCTTGAGATTGTTATCTCTCAGCGTTTTTCACATAGATGTATTTAAGATATCTGTACTAGTGGTGATGAGTGGCATATATTGCTTGCCTGTCAGCCCTTTGATCTTCCTGGCTTCCAAGTGAAATCTAATATCTGCTAAGTCCATAAGTAGTCTGAACCCGGAAGCTTTTGGTGACCAGCAACATCTAAATGGTAAAGATGTCACTTGGTTCCTCGAAGGTTCAAGTTGCTGAGTACAACTTCAGAAAATTTGCCAAGTCCCATTGAAAGGCAATGTACAATGCTTGATAAAAAAGTTACATCCAAAGTTTCTAGTTGTTGGTTCAAGTTGAAAATCAATTAAGTCCACTATGTATTTGGGACTTGGAACATTTGTGTGAGAAGTGACGGTTATATTATCTCGCTTCTAAAAAGGTTTAAAGTTGTTGGGTCCTATTTGAAACCAAAATGGCTAAGTCCATTTTCCTATCATCATAAGTGGTAGGAGTTCAATATCATATGCCAATGAGAAAGGCACACAATATACAGTTGCTCTGTTTTCCAATTTCAGTGCTGATAGTGCTTTTATTGATATCCAACCTAGAATTGGATAATACATATGGAGTGAGAACCATCATCAATATACTAAATTCTGTAGTAGGCAAATTGGAGCTGTTCTTGCCACTGATATTTTGTACTATTGATATCTGGCAGTCATCTTATGTATTTTATGTAGAAGCCTTTCTGTTCATTGCCTTTATTACCGTCAAATTAAGCTTGATTTCCCTAGATCCAAATAGAAATTGAAAGTTTGCATGCCCAGTATTTACAGTTTTTGAAATTAATCGAAGCATATGGTGGAAAGGAAGAGATGTGATTGAATGCTATCAAATGTATAAGGTGGTACATAAACTCCAATTGATTAATTTTAAATTAAGATACCAGATCTGACAAATCAATTGAACTATGGTTGAGTGGAGGAGATTTAATTAAATACTATCAAATATATAAGGCGGTACATAAATTCTAATTTTTTAAGTTTAAATTAAGATACCAGATCTGACAAATTCTTGGTGGCCTATTTTATTCTAAATATGATGTGCAGAACATTTAGCTTTAATCAAGCAACAAATATTGCATCATGAGTTACTTCTACACAGTCACTGAAACAAGTGCTCATTTTACAATTAGATGATTTCGGGTCTAAAGAAGTCTATGGGCAGCAGAAATCAATAATATTCTGGATCCAGAGTGGGACCATATAAAAAAGTTAATCAAAATTCTACCGTTTGTCCACATAATATCTACGTTACCTGATACACCCCCCTAGGCCCTGGGAGCGCGGGGAAACGTTCCCTGGATACGGGAGCGTGGGGGGAGCGCGGGGATACGCCCAGGGAGCGTCCTTGGGCTGTGGATACGCCTGGATATGTCTGGCTGACATATCCGGGCATATCCTGCAATGTTTTTTTTTTTTTTTTTCAATTTTGCTTAATAAAAAGTCAAACACAGACTTCAAAAAACAAAACAAAGTATGAAAACCTCTCTGCAGTTTCAATGGCTGGCTGTGTTTGACTGTTTTCAAAACGTGAGTGTCAGTCTATTCATCTGTATCTTCTTTATTAGGGCTGTATACAACAGCTGTGAAGGTTGCCAGAGCAAGTCAGCAAGTCTTCCAGTTATTGGATCGCATTTCAGCCTTGCCAAAATAAAGGAAATAAAATTTAAATGTGTGTAACATGATCAAGATGATGGAGAGGTTGAAATCAATTATGTCTTTTTCTGCTTATCCTTTATGTCCCAAAGATATGGTTCTCCAGGACTCTTTCTGTGCAGTACATACGGCAAGATCATTTGCACAGGTATAATACAAAAGCTCAACTCGTGAATAAGCTCAAAGAAAACTAAAAGAACAGGGCATAGTCTTAAGTTGATTTATCACCAGGTCATCTCATTGTAATCTTCACCAAACTGCAGAGAGTGGATTTTCTTTTGTCTTTATTTTTGTGACTTGTCCATATTGGTAAGTTATAACATTTGCATTATGTACTTGTAATAATAAATAAGACTAATTGAAGTTCGACAATTGAATATTATGATATTTGGCATTGAATTATTAGTATGTTTTGTGGTTATTTAACTTATTATGTTTCTTCTATGCATATTATGTGGTTAATTTTGCTTATATGTTTATATTTTTATATTTTTTAATTTTATATATATATTTTTGTACGGCCGTATCCAAACCCCCCCAAAAAAAAGGCCGTATCCAAACCCCCCCCCAAAAAAAACGCGTATCCCCGTATCCGATTCTTGTACCCATAACCGTACCCATACCTGTATTGGTAACATAGCATAATATTAATTGCATTAGTCAGCTAGTTCTTCCAAATAGACGAATTACAGAGACACTAGCACATACAATATAAGCAGCTTGCTCTGATTTTAAGAATCTTCTCAGGGATCTTCCCCTTCTGAATACCATCTATTTCCAGATTACCAAGATGAATGTCTAATGGCACATGTTATGGAAGCATAGTTGATGACTGCTGGGTTTTCCAACATGTTGATAATTATTTTTTCTCCTAATCCTGATGGATTTTTAGCTCAGATTTTCTAGTTCTGGAATATTGTCAAGAAAAATCTTTTCAATATGGTAGAGAAATGTGACAATCTCAACAAAAGTTTGAAGGAAGATAAATATCATACATGTTGGGGTTTGGTTTTTTGGTGTGAATTTACATTGATAAGTAAAATGATTCAAGTTCAACTTACTTTGCAGGAAACAATTTTTGCTTTGGGCAGAAGATTTGTCAGGATGCTGAATTTTGGGTGATATATGGATGGACCAAGGAACTATTTAGAGAGTCATCTTTAGTAATATCCCAGTATGATTGTTAGGTTTTACATGTCCAAATCACTTGTTCATATTAATTGATTTCAACAACACTGGTGTCAAGAGGCAATGGACAGATTGGATTTACATCTGTATTTCTACAGCCATATTCTCTGTATTGAGTAATATATTTCCCATTGAAATGTTCCATTCCTTGCAAAGGCCGAGGCAAGAAGACCTAATATAAATTCTACAACTTACAAGGTTCGCATTATTATGCTGATAGGTGTCTTACAATGGCAGCCTCTCCCAAATATGACATCCATTTTGACCTTCACTTTTAAGTTTTTCTGTTTGCTTTGAGAAGTCAATAAAAAAAATTCTAATATCGTTTAGCCATACGGTGCAGTTTAAAGCCCCCCTTTTTTTTTCCGTAAAGGATTTTTTGACCTTGACACATTGATGTAGCTAGATTGATGACATTTGTCACCAATTAGTGGGAAATGTCGTCCTATAATGGGGCTGTATTGTCCATGGATATATTTTTTATGACGACCTTAAATTTGACGTCCATTTGACCTTCACTTAGAAGTTTTTCTTTTTGCTTTGAAAAGTCCATAAAAAAATTGTAATATCTTGGCCATGCATTGGAGTTTAGAGCCCTTTTTTTCCCGGAAAGATTTTTTTGAGCTCGACACACTAGTGTTGCCAAATTGATGACATTTGTCACTAGGTAGTGGGAAATTTTCAAAGAAGGTACTGGTGTTATGAACTGATGTGGTATATGTAAAATCCAAGATAAGAGCCTTGAGATTGATGTCTATTAGCGTTTTTCAGATAGTTTATTTAGGATATCTGTACTAATAAGTAATTTATCAGTATATGAACTAATTACATGAAATTACTCGGCTGCCATCTACCAAATTCTACTTAATAGGAAAGTTTCTGGCAAGACAATTCTCTTGAACAAGGAAATTCTGGGTTTTGTTTGATAGACTGATTTGGGGTCTAGGATGAGGCCCTGTGGAGAACCACACTTAACAGACTAAATGGGTTATTGTAGAAATGTATGTTGAATGACAAAGGCTGAAGGATATATTAGAGTGCAATAAGACAAGGGAAAGAACAAAGAATAGAACGAAGACTAGATTATAACTATAATTGCAATGTTTGTACAAGATCCAAGAGGTCAAATCTCTGATGTCTACATACTTCCTAGTTTATCTTTGTTTCAATAACGTATTACAAAGAATACAAGAATGTATAAATATACAATAGAGGAAATGAAGCCTCAGTTGAACCGTTACATGTGTTGGTAACAACCGTATTATAACTAATGATTAGTTTGTTTTCTTTTGGTAACACCATTGTAGTGCTAGGTGGTACAATATTGACATTGTAGGAGCTCTGTGGCATCATAGAAGAGGAGTTAGGGCTTCCCAATATTCACATGGTTGATTGGGACGATGTTGAAGACGACATGCTGCAAAGCAACGATGTGGCCGTGATTCAGTTGAAGGCTTAAATTCTCCTAGATCAGTTCTCCCTCCTTGAAACGCAATGGCCCCCATTGTGTACAGTTGCAATACAAGATTTGAAAAGAGGCACACAACTTGCACATCTGTAAACCATTTTCCCTAGGAAGGTGCTTGCCATGCTTTGACGATCTGAAGTTAGGATTGATCTCTGCTTGTTGAAGTGTCTCAACAATCTCTAAAGCATCCAACAAAGGTGGAAAGTAATGGTGCAAGAGTTTTGCATTGAAGACTAGATGCAACCCAGGATTAGAAGGAAGATTAAACTTGAAAGCGTTATACTGTACTTGCTTGGTGATGGTGTCGTGCCCATACCAAGGTGGATGAAGCTTGTGGCAAGGTCCTGCCAATATTTCTTTATATAGGTGAAGCCATATTCAATCACTAACTTGAAAAATGTGTGGTGTCTGGTGCTAATCATGGCCCTACTTGTATTTAGCATTTGCTTGTTGCAGAATGGTTTGCACTTGTTGAATGTGCTCAATGAACTCAATAGTTTTGTCAACTTCCTTTTGAGCTGAAGGAGTTGCTAGTGTTGATGATAGTACAGGATAAGCTACATCATTGGGTCCTAGAGGTTAGAAACCTAGGCAAACCTGAAAAGGGTTGTGTGCGGTAGAGCTGTGTAGAGCTTTGTTGTCACTATGCTAAATGAAAGGAAGGCTTTCATCCTGTATGCGTTGCTTCTTTGAGTTGTACATTCTTAGAAGATGCATAATCAACCAGTTTACCGCTTCTGTCTACCCATTAGTTTGAGGATGGATTGTGGAAGACTTGTTCAACTTTGTGTAAGTTATATTTGCATTTTTAATTTGCAAAACAACTTTTGATATATATTTGCAAAGTTAGAGTGAGATGGATACAATTTTGACCAAGTGTTGACTTCATGTTCACATGCGTCAAGCATAGTGAGGAGGGCTTGAACCGGGGGTCAAGTTAGACAATCTTGTACTGGATTGGCACTTACCTTTTTGTGCTTGATGTTTGAATGGAACTACTGAAGATGAGAAGACCATTTCTAATGTTACTCTTGTTGTAACTTATTTTTGGAGTCTGCGAGAATTGAAGCGGCTTGTGATATGTGTGGATCATAGTTTCCTTTCCCAATATGTAATGCTTTCAATGCTTACATGCTTGGACAATGCCATAAAGCTTGCAGTGATATGTGGGATTGTTCCTTACTATCGTAGTGAATGTTTTATTGTGGTAGACAATTGGGTGACCATGTTGAGTGAGGATTGCTCCAAATGCATAATCATATACATCAGTTTCTATCTCAAATGGTTGTTGATGATTATGTAACACAAGTAGTGGCATGGGATGGAGTTTGCATTTTAGCTTTTCAAATACTTTTTGTTGTGTGGTTGGCCAGATGAAACTTGCTATGATGCCACCATTGGTTACTTGGTTCAGAGGCCAAGTCACATGAGAGAAAGCAAGTACAATTCTCCTATAGAATTTTACTAATCCCAAGAAGCTGCAAAGCTATGTGAGATTCTTTGGTGTGGCCATCTCTGGATGACGAAATTCTTGGCTTGGGTCCACATGAACTCCTTGTGCATCTACAATGTATCGCAGGGGATTGTATCCCTTGCATGGCAAATGATTATATCTCCATGTTCAACATGGTGCAAATGTTCATCCCATATTTTGTTGAAGATTAGGATTTAATTAAGGCAGACTACCACTTATGAAATAGTGTAAGACTTGAGGATGTCATTCATCGTCTGCATGAATGTAGCAGGTGCATTAGTTAAGTTGAAGGGCATAACCAACCACTCAAATGACCTTCCTTTGCTTTGAAGGTTGTTTTCTAGATGTATGTAGGTTCAACAACAATCTGATGATACCCACAGAACTGGTCTAGTGGGTCCTCACTCCTTGGAAGAGGATAGTGGTTCATCAAAGTGATCTTGTTGAGAGCTCTGTAATTGATGCACAACCTTCATGTGCCATCCTTCTTTGGAATTGGCCTGCCACAGGTGATGCACAGACCCTGATGTGTTTATGCATGAGTTCATGGATGAACCATTTGATCTCTTCAATCTGCAAAAACAATCTGTATTATAATGAAGCATTAGATTGAGGTAGCATTGGGAAGAAATTAATAGTATACTTTACCCCACAGTGTGTAGGCCCTTCTTTAAGTGACTGAAAAATGTCCTTGTATTCTCCCAACATGATGTTCAACTGTTTTGTCTCTGCTGCTGCTATAGGAACTGCAGTATGAATTGGTGCTGCAAGGACATTCTTACGTGTAGGTCTAACCATCAAAACTAAAACTTCTTACTAGAATTGTCTAGTTTCTTGCATTGGTTAGTGTTAATGAGTGACAATTTAGCATCTCGTACCTAATAGGGTGTGTCAGTACCAAAAGGTCATTGTGAATGGGATGTGTTAGGAGTATGAACATGTTTGAGAAGTTGAGCAAAGTGATCGACAATATGTGCTCCTTCACATGCACAATGTTCTTTCAATTCTTCTTGTTGTCTTTGCAAAACATATTCTTATCATTTTTTGGAACATTAAGGTTGTCATCTTTGAAGTTGACGTCTTCCATTTGAGGTTGTGAAGGAAGGTGTGATGGAGGATCATGTGTTTTGAGCCTTAATTTCCTGCAAATCAGACCTCAAATGAGTGGGCATACAAACAGTGTAGGATATCAGATTCCAACTTTGGTGGCACTCGGAGATGATACGAAGTGTGTTTGATCCGATACCCCACTGATTTGAGGCCTAGGAGACTCGATAGACAACCTCACTTAATGGATTAAATGGGTTATTGTGGAAGCATATATTGAATGACGAAGGCCAAAGGCTATATCAGAGTGCAATTAAGACAATGGAAAGAGCAAAGAAGATAATGGACGCCAAATTAGAGCTGTAATTGCAAAGTTGTATTATGCAAAGTTCTGTACAAGATCTGAGAGCTCAGATGTGTGATGTCTACATACTTCCTAGCCTATCTCTTTTTCACTAACTAATTATAAAGAATAGAAGAATGTATTAACAGAGGAAGATGAAGCGTTGGTTAACTTTTACAGATGTTGATACCGTGTCATAGCTAATAATTAGTTTGTCATCTTCTGCTAATGTCATTGCACTGCTGTGCAAATACAGTACTGACATTGTAAGCGCTGTGTGGCATTGCAATAGAGGAGTTATTACTTGGCGGTATGCACACTTGTGCTTGGGATGGTGCTGACGCTGATGCTGAAGACAAAACATGCTGCAGAGCAACAACTTGGTGCTGCAAATCAATTGAAGTCTCAAATCCTCCTGGATTATGGACCCTCTGCATTGAGCGAAGCAATTGTATTTTATGCTTTGAAATGAAAGTTTGTGAATTTCTTCACAACAAACTTGGGATCTACATTCGCCAAGCTACAAATGTTCTAAATATATAATGAGACCACCATGTTACCCATCCCAAGCGAAGTTTCTCTGCTACAGTTTTAGCAATTCGATTATAAATATATATCACCGAAGCCTACTCTGCAGTGGGCTCAATCTCAGCATGCATATAATTTAACCTTTGTAGTATGTAAAATTTATGCAAAATTGGAGCTGAAACATGCAAGGAACAGTCAGGGAAACATCATCTTTATGCATGTTAAAATTTGAAGCTGTACTAGTGGGGTTCAATAACTGTATACTTGTGTGTGTCATAAACCTTTAGTAGGCACCTCATATTCAAGTTGCAACTTCTAGCGGAAGCCAAATCGTTATAAGGCTACTTCCCCAACACATGGTTTACTTATGTTCCATTGACTGTTAGTAGAGTACCATATGAATGTATCTATTCCTAATTTCCCTAGAGAAATAACTTGATCAGAGAGACACCCATCTTTCGGTATCCTCAACTTCTGTTGCTTCTATATCCCAAGGAGCACCACCCTAAATTCCTTTTACTGCATTTTCCATATAATTTTAAAACCTCTTGAGTCGTAAGAAATCTATACAATGCTTGCTTAGGCTTCTTTTAGTGTGTGCTCAAGACTTCGGCGGCATTGGACAGTCGATTAATAAAGAGCTTTCTGTTGTTGATGAAAAGCTGTCAAATTGTTTCCAGGGTGTTACTTCAGCAGTGGGAGCCTGTGAACTTGAATTTCGTGAAGGCTAGCAATTCCAGTTTCCAATATTTCAAAAATTTGAGTGCAAGCAGAGTTCTGGCATATTACCCCACAACTTAACTGCAATCCCAGCAAAGTTCTACTTGCCAACTACAACCAACATTTCTATGCAATAAGATAATTCCAAAATATGTGTGCAGCTTTTGAGTCAATAAAAAATATACGATATTTTAGGTTAATAGTTTTGAATGGCTGCTAATGCAAATTTGTAGTATCTCAGCTTTATGCCATTCCAGAAAATTTCGCTCCTCATTGTTTTGCATTATTACAAGGATTTGCCCAAAAAATTAATATAGTTTCTATTTATCTAGCCACAAAACTAGTCCCTCAGGTTCACAAAATAATTTTGGGATGGAATATAATACAATGCAGGAACGAATTATTCAGAGTCTATAATTAAATATATTATGAGTGTTTTAGACCTAGAATATTTCAAGGCTTGTATGCTATGCCTCTTTAACTAAACCCCATATTTCTATTTAACTTACTTTGCCTAGCATAATTACTTCTTTTATGGATATGTATATTTGCATGTAATTCATAGTTTTGATAATATTTTTTCTGGCTGCAGACAAACTTCTATTTAAGGCGATGGCAAGATCTTGTACACATACGATCTTGGCAGCATGTGGAATAGAGCATTCTGGTCATATGGTGCAACCTTTTGAAAGAGTATCTTGTTGCCACATTGATCAAGTTCAATCTTCAGCCTTTATGCCTCGGTGCTGTACTGACTGCTTCAATTCATTTGTAAAAGCTTTAATAGGCAAGGCAGTGCGACAGAAATTAGGAATCAATGTCTAGACAATTTTGGATTAACTTGTACATCCTTTAAATTAGTTATGGGCTTGGGCTCATTGCTGCCCATGAAGGTTGTCCGACAAGCTCAAGCATCATTTTTTAAGGTAATGGATTAGAACAATGGCTATTGTAAATTGTCTCAACACGGACTAAAAACTGTGTCTATGATGAGCTACCATTTAGGTCATATTCACCTATTTTGCAGAGTAAAACAGGCACAGGCGTTAAACTGGCACAGGGATTAAGAAGTGAAGGTTGTCTTGGAATTCATTATTTATTATTGTTCATTTTTATATATTCTTTGACAAAATGTTTAATCTGATATACAAACTTAAAAATAATCAATGGCTCTAATAATAGATAATATCTATATTCAAATGTGAATGTGATACGACCCTCGACCTTGTGATGGCATTTATCTTGGACCATGCAAGTAAAACACTGCCCCTCAACCTTGCAAGGTGTGGTGCCCCTTTGCGAAAGATTGATGTTAAATTAAGGTTTTCAATGAAATTCTGTGTTCAATTGTCACTTGGATGAACTCAATTCTTTTACCTTATGTCCTCAAAATCAAACACTTTTATTTTTTTCATCAATCCATTTCAAATTAATTGCGTGAAGAGGCATTGGCCTCTAGGGCTGGTGGCGTGCTGTAATAAAAGTGAGTGTGCTCATTTTTTATTATGACTTTGAATTTAACATCCATTTGACTCACTTAAAAAAATTCTATTTAAAAATAATTCCACCAACATTAATAAAACTAAAAACTGGGGTCGACATTAATAAAGACAATTTATTTTTACTACACAAATATATATATATATATATATATATATATATATATATATAATGTTCAACCTCCACTGAGTGCACCATTGCGCTGTGCTCAATGGAATTATTATTGAGCAGCGAAATTTATTTATCTTCTTGACAAACAACATCAATGGTATAACCCCATTTGTTTTCCTTCACACTCTACATTGATGAATATGTTGGGTTGTCGTTTCCTACTAAATGAGTGTTGGAGGCTTTGATGACACTAAGTCACTGATGTTGACAGAGTAGGGGTTTGGCTAAACATGGAAGGTGGCCCTTGTATTCCATTTGCCATAGGCAAAATCACACATTGTAACACCAACGCTGTTAAGAGTGAGCAATTATTGCAGATGGTTTATACAAAAATGAAGGGAGAGTACCCATGAGAGAAAATGGTAAGAGTAATAATGATCGCGTTTCAACATGCACAAGCCTCATATGTGTTTGCTAATGTCACAGATTGTGTCAATGTTAACAATGATTGAGAGATTACTAATTGTATACACCTAAATATTTTAGCTCATCCATCACATTTAATATTTGTCTAAACATCATGCTAACTTCGTCTATTAATCGTATTAATTAATTCATAATTCATCCTAATATCACATTATTACTCATTCTGAACCTCTTCCAACATTTTCTGCATTCCCCTTGCCATACATTACCCTTATATCATCTCATGTTGCAATTAATTCTTCTAAATCATATGACATTTATCACTAATCCTCACTTATCCATTATCTTGGAATTTTAATTCCTTCCCCATCTAACTCCAATTAACCTCACTTTCTCCTATGGATCACTTTTCTAATCAATCCCTAATCATCATTAGTCATCTCTAATGAATTTTAGAATTATCCACATTCTCTAGAATCCTCCTCACACATTCCTCTCTATAATTCTCTAAGAATTTTATATTCTTAGAAAATTTCCTCAAAGTTTCTATATAAACAATCACATTTCCATGCAAATTCTAACTTATGGAAAAGGTTCATTGATAAATCCTTCATGCTATCATCTTGTCAAACAAATCAACTAGCATGCTGTCCAAGTTGAGTCGCAAAGCAATCCAACATTACAAATCAAGCATCAAGCATTTGCTTGTCATTTGGGGCACATCAGTTACATTTAGAGGTAAATTGGTTGTAAGATTGAGGTATATTTGACTTATTTCAATTGTTGTTTTGTTGTTTATCTTGCCCAATCTTGAGTATTTAAGGGAGTTTGGAATTGGTTTTGCACTCATTATTGTCACTTGCATTTGAATTCATATTTCAAATTTTCCCTAATACATAAATGGCAACCACAGTGGGAGCCTTCCTTTTAACTTATTCATTTGAGATTTTGGTGTGTGAGATTGAGCTTGCAAGATAGGGTTGAGGAAGAATCTGAGGCCTCAGTTCCCAAAATCACATAATTTTTACTTCCCACTGCTCTTTGCAACCACAATTTCTTCCTTTATAAACGTGACTTAGTGACTAACCATTGTGACATCATCCTAAATCATTGATAGTGCTCGTCACGTGCCATCTAACTGTTTGTTTGCCTTCCATGATATTGTGTTTTGTGTCTATGGGTTCGTCTTTGTAATCAATGATTTTGATAGTTATAACTGTGATTTTGCGTTTTTTTGCTCTATTTTTGTAGGTGCAAACTCATCGCTGCAGAAGTGAGACACCACACTGTGGAACTGTGACATTATTCACACAATGTGCGACATCGACCTATCTACCTTGCAATCCAAACTTTACTCTGTTTATTAGAAACGAACCCGCAATTGCATAACCACGACATTGTTTGGCCCAACCGCGACATCGCATCTATCTTAATAGATTCAACCTTTTTAAAAAAATCCAAAATTTAATTTTTTTTTGGCAACAACTGTCTGGGTGTCAGTTTTGGCTATGCATAAATTGGTTTTGTTTTCTAACATTTTTTTGCAGGTTTACCCCCGAAGAGGACAACAAAAAACTACTCATAATATGTTTTACAAGCTGCTTGTCAAAGATTTGGCATTTTGAAATCATTTTGATATATTTTGCTCACATCTTAATCACAATTAATTAACTTGTTTGTTTGTTTGTTTATCTGAATTTCAATTATTAACATACTTTTTGGTTGCTTGTTTGTCACCCAAGGTTACGACAAGATATGTTCTCCCCTTGCATCCATAGGACGATTCATGTGAATTAGAAACTGTCAATAAACCCCCACATTTTTCTTTTCTAGGGGGCAACATGACGTGGATTTGATTACCATGCATTTGTTGTAGTCTTAGGGGGATTATGCTATAGATTTCACCACCACACACAAGACCACACTCCGTGTTCTAACAGAGTATAAATATCAGAGACAATTGTCGCTAAGCTAAGCAAAACTTCTCATATAGGATTCTATGAGGTGAGGAGGTAACACTCCAATACTTAGGCATCAGACAACACTTGACACAAACTTGGGACTAATGTACTAAAAAGTGTTTAGAGGACTCCCATAGAGACTCTGTTTAACCTAGATTAAGATCTCTCGGTCGCAACAAGCATTTAGGGCAAATAAAATAACATCCCCTAAAATCACTTATCACATACAGACGTAGGTGAGGGTTGGGAGACCAACCTAGTCACCACTCTACACGTGTAGATTGGTGGGTTGGGTGTTGAGTTGCACTCCTGTGTCAATCACTAGCATAGGCTTGTGAGTTGCTTGCTCTTGTTTGTGTTGTCGAGGCTTGTTTTATTTGCAAACCCTAAGACCTACACAAAACAATTACCTAATAAATCGGCGGGCTAGGTGTTGAGTTGCACACCCATGTTAGTCACTAGCATAGGCTTGTGGGTTGTTTTCTCTTGTTTGTGTGTTGTTGAGGCTAGTGTTGTTTGTAAACCTTAAGATCTACACAAAACAATTACCTAGTCAAAAGTCAACTCTAGGTCAAATTTAATTATTGGTCCAATCTTCACCAATCCACCACCATCATCTTGTCACATCTTGTCCTAGTCATAACCTTATTACTCTTCATCATCTTGTCATATCTCGCCTTAGTCAAAACATTGTCATCTCATCTCATCCTAGTTCAGTCCTATCACACATCCTCTTGTCTAAACCTGCCTTAATCATCATTTCATCTTATCCTAATATCATATATCATCCTTCATATCTAAAAGCTCGCCTTAAATCATCACCCTAGATCCTCCTCTAAGCCTGCCTAAACATCAAGTCATTCCCCTCTTAGTCGAACTCTCCCAAGACTTAGTCATCCCTATTAACATTGCCCAAACCCATCTACATCCTAGGCACCCTTGTCCATTAGCCAAAACACATTTGTCCATCTTGTCTACCTTGAGCAAACTTGTCTAAAGCATCACCTTGTGCTAGTCCCTGTTAAAGTTCGTCTTGATTAGGGATACCCTCTCTCGATCGACATTTGGTCTAGACCTGTCATTTTCCCATTTTAACCCTAGCATCTGTCATTTCACCATCATTCTACCAACTTGAATTCAACACACTTTGTTATCCTATCACTCTATTGATTTCAAATTGGCACCCGTCGTCCTCTTACTAGCCCTTGTCATTTTGACAATTTGAATCCAAACTCATCATCATCAACATCAACAATCAATATTGTCTAACCTAGTCAAAATTGAGGGAGCCAAACACTATCATTGTACTAGCCCAAATCTTATAGACATCTTTGCTAAAAGTCATACCCCATGTAAGTCCTAGCCATCTTTCATGTCAAATTAATCAACTTTAAGGTAAGCCCAATCTTTCATTCATCTGTTCAACACATCAATCCACATAACATCCCTAGACCTAGACATTCCATACATCATCCCAAACAAGTCACAAGTCCACCTCAATTGTAATCCAAATGTCTAATCCACCTAACATTCCCTAGTCTTAACATCCCTAATGTCTTTAGTCCAACCCTCAAGTCAAAATCTTAAACCAAGTCCAATCCCATCATTACCCCATCAAACAACATCACCTATAGTCTAAACTTGTCCTTATCCACACTCTTTAACTAATCATCCCTAATACTGTCAAGTCTACAATTATCCTTGATCACCAACCATATCTAATCCTGCTAAGTCTGCAATATACTTACCTTGGTCCATGTTGTAAATATCCCATTTTCATGTGTCATAGTCACCATCATAAGTTTGTTTGCATCTAAACATATTCAAGTTTGAATCGTACACCCTATCAAATCGTATGATCTACTTAGTCCAATTTCATCATCTGAGTCATCCAAATCCCAACTTGAACACATCATTTAATCACTTAAGATAGTCTAAATCAAGTCAAGTGAACCCCTCAAAGGTCACTTACGACCTAATCATGTCTTTTTGGCTAGTCAAACCTAGCCCCCCATCTTAGTCAAATCTTAGAGCTTGTTTCAGATCATCATCGAAACATCAATCAAGACCAATCATCTAAAGTTTAGCTAGTTCACGTCCTAATCAAAATTGCTTAAGTTCATCCACTTGACACCTATCACATTCGTCATATGTCTCATAATCACAAAGTTAAACTTAAAACCAAACTAGAATCAAGCCTTCATCAAATAGTCCAAGATCCAAATTTGATTGAAACCCCTCACAATCATGTCATCTATCCTTTCTCCCATCTTAATCCATGGCCTCCCAAACAAATTTGGATGTCACCTTAATTAGTAAATACATTTTTGCCAACAAGGAGGCAGTCTTTTTATGACACTTGGAAATGGGTACCCGAATTCCTGCAGACTTTGACCCCATAAAACCTAAATTGCCTCAAAGGCAAAAGTCCCCTGTCCTTCCCCATCAACATCAGTCTACTCCTAGTCTTTGTACCAACCTGTCATAGTCAAACCTTCCATCCACTAGTCATAGTCTTGATCATGACATTCCCCATCATATTAGCAAAGAAAATTCTGTCTTGGCAACCTCATCCAATAATAGTCTACCCCTTAAGCCACAACAAATACCCCAGACCCACTATATCATGGAACAACTATACCCCAAGCAATTATCTATTCTAGAGTCAAACGCTTCCACGTCCATACGAAGTTTTGAAGAGAAACAATATACTCCTCTCCCTATATCCTTGGAAGCCATATTTCATTAACTAGCCACTACAAACATGATCGTCTACCCATACATGAGGCCTTTGGATCCAAATAAACCTAAGGCCTCATGTTATAGAGATGAACAATACTGTTAATACCATAAGACCTAAGGGCATTCTATTAATAGATTCCAAAATTTCATCCAAGATCTCATTGACCACATTGACATCGAAATCAAAACTAAACTAGATAAATCCTCGTTCGAGAATGAGTAAGAAGGGATAGGCCAAGGTTCCATCCTAGGCTATGATCAAACACTTCCATTCTTGAACCAAGGCCAAGGCACTG
Source organism: Torreya grandis (assembly GCA_037957365.1). Taxonomy (NCBI): domain Eukaryota; kingdom Viridiplantae; phylum Streptophyta; class Pinopsida; order Cupressales; family Taxaceae; genus Torreya; species Torreya grandis. The sequence continues at coordinate 541,819 of JARHVA010004662.1, read as the reverse complement.
AACCCATATTCGATAGCAAAACCATCATTCACCAACCATCCACCTTCCATCCATTGCATTAGATCCCTCATTTCCAAAAGTCACTTCATCTTAAAGCATCCATCACTAAATGAAAAGTGAATAGGATACATGCATAAAACACTATCCAAGATGCCCTCCTTGTGGACATGATCAAAACATCATCTACTAGTATCATCATAACCTTAACCTCATCTACATCAGTGTCAAATCAACATCTGCATCATCTGTATTAGGATTGAGTCCGTCATCATCATCCAAATCAATATCAGATTCCACATTAGATGTCGAAGATAATGCCAACACCCACCTCTGTGAGGGCATCTCTATTTGTATAATCAACTCAAATATCAACCAACATCAAGGCATGCCTCTTGATTTGTGTCAAGATGATAATGTCATATCATCAACTATGGAACTTCAAGATGAGATCTCAACTGACGATTATTAGATTATATTTGATCCAAATTTGTATGAATGCTCTATAGTGAGCCTTAATGATCCTTTTGCAAATCTTAAGGAGGTTTTCTATGACATTGAAATTAGGTCTCCTATTAATCTCTATGAGGATCACATTGCACATTAACCACTCATTAATATTACCAATCCATCCCCTTTGCCTTCATCCATCATCAATCCCTCTCTTCCCCTAGAAAATCACTTCATCACACTTCTCAATAGGGACAAACATGAACATGCGTCATTGGATTCTCTTTAGAGTAATATATATGTGCCAAATCTTTCAGGATCCATGATAATAATCAAACAATCAAGCATAATCCTCAATTCAACTTTGATTCAGTAATACATCAAAGTCAAAATAAGTCAAATCATCGGCCAAGTCAAAAAGCATCTTCCCTAGTAAAAACCCCTTTGAGGCACTAGGGAACCATCAAAGTTAAAATAATAATCATAAATAAAGTCAACAATCAAATTCCTTTGACGAAACCTTCTTTAAGGCACTAGGGGGCAGTCAAAGTTAAATCAAGTTAGCAAATAAAAAAGACTCCACAACACCAATTACCGAACAAATTAGCATTAAAAGTAATATGGTTAATAATCTTCTAAATATTTGGATCAAGAGCAAAAAATTCAAAAAGTCTTGGATCCCTTAATATCTCTTGTCATGTGGCACAAAACATGAATGACACATCTAACATCTATAATAGTGTGTGCAACTATCAATCCCAATTGTCAATACCCTGAAAATTATACCTCTCATCACGATTATACCATCCATCCAAGTTCTATATATCACCATAAAATCCAAGTCTTAATCAAATCCATATCATACATCACTCTCTCAAGCAACATTATCTCTCGTAGGGGCTACTAAGATCCCTGACTAAGATAATCTGGAGGAATCAAAATCAAGAGTCAAGAAAGGTCACGATGGTTCTCCAGGACCAACTTTACTTATAAATCAATGTCATTAGCATCACACATCTCTCACATTTACAACATGAAGGGATAACATCAAATGACTTCATCCTTATACAAAATTATACATAGTTTTATTTCCAAAAAAGTCAAAAAAACTCAAAAAATTCAAAAAATAAAGAAATAAAAAAATCTTCCAATGGTGAAAAGGAGTTTTCTGGGATGTTGGGCAAGTACCATGATGAAAATTGGTTTTATCATCATGTGTAAATAATCCATTGTTTGCAGGTATCTCGACACTTGGGATAAAATCCACTTCATTCCTACATTTATATCAAACATCTCTCTTCAAACCATCCTTATCTATCATATCTATCTTCTCACCGTCCCTAGCTGTCCTGAGCATCATGTGCCATCCTTATCCATCATGTTTCACATCCTATTTATGTGTATACTTTCTTCTCGTCTTGACATTCGTAAGGAGTGGAAGATGTCTTGAGACCTATTGTGAGAACATCTCAACATATCCTCTCAGCGACACTCGAGTAGACATCTAGTTCTCACATGATGTAGTTCTTGGAGATCCATAGTCCATTCCTCATCATCCCTCAACCCCTTTGAGTACCACCCCAATCCTTTCTTCATTCCATCCACCATTCCATATCCTGGTTGCTAGGCTTGGTTTTCCCTTTGCTAGTAACCCTCTATTTGTACATACATATTCTAAGAAATCCTAAAAATCAAAATAGCCCAAAAAGCAAAAAAATCCACAAACATCCTAATTGTCTTATCTTATGTCCTAAGCCATCCATATTGTTGGGTGAATATTTTGTCGGCCAACTAACTGGTGACCAAAATAGTTCCTATCACCACAGCATAGGGAGATTTGTCATCCAATGTTGCAGGTTTACCACATCTAAAGGGGACAAATCTCTCCTCTCATCAAGGGGAGGTTCCCTATTAAATATGCAGTGCTATATACTATATATATAAGCAGAAAGTAAGACATAGGGGTGGGATAAACCATCCATCTCTCTTTTTTTAGAGATGATGCTAACACACAAAAGAGAAATCTTGGGTGATTGGTGAAGGCACTTCTCTTCTTTTAGAAGTAACATTCAACCAAGAGCCAGATCCCTTCCTGGATAGTAGAAATTCTGGTGAAGCGACATAAGGCACTTCTCTTCTTTCAGAAGTGCTTGTTCTTGCAAACAGCAGGACTCTTTCTGGTAACAAGTGACTGGTAACTGGGTACAAAGTAACTAGCAATCTAAGATGTAGCACAAAGTCTCCACCTTGACTGCCCTAGAGTGAGGTACGAAGAATAATGGGGGCACAAAGTTGTCCCAAGGTCCTTTACACAGAAACAAAAAATAAACACACATTGAAGACAACTATGATAGCGTAAAGTCTGAAAGTAGTTGGCTTCAGGACACCTTCCTGATTACTTCCGCTAGTTCTGTTTGTTAGATCAAATAAACAAGAATGCTCCTAAGAAACAAACATAAGAACAATTTCCTAAAGCACAAGCTATAACAACACAAAGTCTGCAAGTCACTTGCTTTCTCATTCAAATAAAATAATATGAACTACAATCTGAGCTCAAAGTCTTAGTAATCGCCTTTCAATTTGGGCAGAGTTTTGCTTCTGGTAAGCGAAAGATCTCCCTAAAATAATAAAAGATATTACAATATATAGGCACCAAGCAAGGCTTGGTGCTCTCTCCCATGGGATGACCCATGCTGCAGTCAACACTTTCAATGTGTTTTCAGTTCTGTCTGGAGGGATCATGCTTGGAACAATGCATTGCCTTAATTATGGCATGTCCATTTGTCTAATATGTTTCTTCCTGGGTCTGGATCTTCTGGTCTGTCCCCTTTGACGCCTGTGCAGCTGTCCATTTTGTCTTTACTCCAAAGGAGACTAATAGGCAGCGCCTTCAATGTTTGCAAGCCAAAATATCTGCTTAGTGGACTGTTCCACCTACTGAAATTACTTTTGCGTAGATATTTCAAGATTTTCCCTCTTTTTGCTTGTCTTTTCCAACTTTGTCTCTTCCTGGAATTTAAGCTCTCGAGGTTACATTCCCAGCTTTACTGGCTCTTTACGCTCCTCTCAGTGGTTCTTCCTTTTGGCCTTGGCCTTAAAGCCTTTGAATGCATTCGGGTCCATGCTTAAACTTGCAAATATCAACGGCTATTTCATTGTTGCAACTTTGACGTTTGTGAGCATGTCACTTTCCTCAGCAATTCCTTCGGCTTTGTCATTTGATCTTTCTCGGAGGGGACCTGCCCTTTGGGGCCTTGAGAAACAGTCTGCTTTGGGTCGGGAAGAGCCCCCCACAAGGGTATCTGGCCTTCAGGTGGTCTTTGGATGGCCTTCGGGCTTCTTTCTTCTAGTGGGCTTTATCCTTTATTTCCTTCCGACAAAATGTTCTAAGGAATTCCTTTGGGTAATTTGTTTGAAGAAAATCTTCTTTGCCTTGTCTTTTCGTCGGGCTTTGCTTTATTTTTTAGGTGAATTCCTTTGGACAAATTGTTTGAAGGATTTCGCTTTGTCCTTTGCCTTGTTCATTTTCTCGAAGGAATTCACTTTGTCTATTTTTGCTCGCTACCCTCCGCAAGGGTTCTAAGCCTTGGTTCACCACCCTCCGCAAGGGCACTTGTTCCTTTGGCTTTGGGGTAGCCCCTTGAACCTACCGATTGAACCAACTTTGGTTCAATGGTTCAATCGGTTCAATCCCTTTATTTGGCTAAGTCCTTTGTCCGCTTGAACCAACCATGCGTTGAACCTTTGAACTATTGAACCTGTTGAACCTTGAAGCGGTTGAAGTTTGAACCTTGACAAATGCGCTTAACTCTTGCTGATGATGTTGAACCTTTGAACCCATTGAACCAAAATGGTTCAAGGTTCAACGGTTCAATGGTTTAATGGTTTGATCCTTGCTTAGAAGCTTGTCGATGGACATTTTGGTTGAACCTTGTCATTGAACCAACCTTGAAATCGCCTAAGTGCTGAGAGCTTGTTTATTTCCTGTAGAGTCCGTAGAAATCAACCTGTGAAGTCCATAGTTTTCTCTCGATCCTTGAAAGAGTTCGTAGATATGACCCTGCAGAGTCCGTAGTTTTTTGGAAAAGCTTTGAAAAATGAAGAACCCGAATGCTTAGAACAATTTTTTGAAAAGGGAGAGATGATTTTTGGTCAATGCAGGGCCAAAATAGTCTGTAGGTTGTCCCAAAAATGAGTGACATTTTTTGGGGACAACAACTGGCTCCAGTTGGGGAACTTTCTTCAGTTGAGAACTTGGAATATCTGAGGGGAGTTGAAACCAAAATCTCCAGTGCCTTGAAGTATGCCATTGGGCTACGGAGTCATGCTACCCAAAAAAAAGGCTCCAAAAAATGAAAACGAAAAAGACAAAATAGAACCAAAGACTATACATATATACATATGTACAGGTGAACTTATCTGATACTTGAAGAATTGAAGTACTTCAGACGCTTCTCCTTGTGAGACGAAGAAAAGGGGATGCCATCCTGATAAACTAGTAGGAAACCATTCTGTCTCCAAAAACAGTGACGGGCGAATGGAGCTATCCACTAGGAAACCAATTTTTTGCGTCTTCCTCTTGGCTCTTTCTTCTTCTTGCCCCATGGTAGGACGTGGTATTTAATTTGAAAACCATAACTCCTTGCTCTCTTGGCGAAGGGCTCCTTTTGCTGATTTTAGAGTACAACAGTATGGTCCACCACCATAGCTTGCTATTCTGCTGATTCAATCCAGCACATATTTTGATTGTCAGCATTAGACTCATGACAAACCATCAACTCAACATCTCCTTTGGTGTAAAGGAGTTCGATCTCTTCATCCTGAGCAGTCTTCAATCCGAGCAATAGAGATCTGCATCCAGCATGAGTGGAAGAATTACTGCTATCCGATTATAGGATCCAAGCATCATCAGAAGCTAATCTTCTATTAGATTTCTCTTCATCAAAGATGGAAGATCCTTCTTGATTTGTACTGCACCCTACCAATTCTTCTGATACTTGATTTGGATCAAATCCTAGATTGCCAGCCATGAGACTTTGATCAACTAAGACATGAGCATCCTCTGTGGTCAAGGAGTAATTACCCCTTCCTGAAGGTTCAAACTGAATTTGAGCAGTAGGGGCTGACATTTGGGTGACCACAATCTTTGCCTCAGACAGGTCCACACCTAGCTCTTCACCAATGTTTAACTGCTCAAGATTGGCTTGCAGGGATTCAAACTCAGTCATTTGAATTTTGGATTTCTTGACATGATCAATCATGTCAAATGACTGAGATGGACTTGGAAGAGAGGATGGGAGTTCATCCTTTTGGTTTTTGGGAGGGGGAGGATTGATGCGAAGTTGAAGTAGAAGGTGCAGAGATGTTTGATGTACTAACCTTCTTGGCAATCACTGGGTCCTTTTACTGGAAAGGTAGAGTGGTTCCCCGCTTAGCAATTGGAATTACAGGCTGAGTTCATTCCTCTGTTCTTTCTTTATCAACTTGTTGGGCTGACTGATTCTCAGACTGAGTGAATACTGCGTATGATTCTTTGAATGCTTCACCTTCACTTCTGGGTTCATCCTGGTAATTTAGGAAACCAATGTGGGAGTCGCCAACTGATTCTTCTTGATCCTCCATGAAGAGACCAATGCCAATTTCTTGATCAAACTCAGGGTGGAAATAAAAATCATGATCTGTTTCCAAATATCCAACTGCTGAGTTGGTTTGAGGCACTTCAAGGGCAAGGATCCTCTGTGGGGGAGGAAGATGATTTGGCTGCCCTTGATTCCTGGCAGCATTGCCTTGGTATGCCGGATTCTAAAATGTCCTCCTTGGCATATCCCGATTAGGAAAAGCAGATATAACTTGGGCCATTTGTCTTCTGAAGATCAGTAATTCATTTGCTAGCTTTTGCACCATTGGATCAGTGGTGGTTGAAGGGGAGTATTCAAAAGAAGGAGAAGATTTACCTCTGTTTGGATCTCTTCTTATCTTTTTCGCCAAGATAAGGTCATCTTCTACCTCAGTAACCAAGTCCTGAGCAACAACAAGGTCTATGTGTCTAGCCTGTCTCAGCAAGAAACTCACTTCAGGTAGCTGTGAGTTGATGAAGAAACACTTAAGATTTTGAGGTGTTGGCTGGGCGACCATGTGAATCCTGTGCCTCAATTTGTCGAACCTGGAAATGAAGTCCCTCATAGGTTCATGGGGCTCCTTCTTCATCTGTGTGAGCTGGGCCAGCAAGGCATGCACATCTTCTGCAGGCTTGAACCTGACTTCAAATTTATCTCTGAGTGTGTCCCAATAAGTCACTGATCTAGCTTGTAGATGGTAGAACCAGTCTGTAGCAGTGCCTTGTAGTGTCTCCACAAAAAGCTTGACTGCCACGTCTTCAAATTCCACCCCTATCACACCATAGGCTATGTTTAAGGCTGCAATGTGTTCATCAGGGTAAACTCTCCCATCTCCAAAGAATTTGGGGAAGTTCTTTCTTGAGCTGCATGGAAGTTCATGCAAAGGTGGAGTCAAGTTGAGTGGGCCAAAAGAGTTACCCTAGGGGCCTCGAACTACCGTGATTTAATTATAAAAAATAGAGATAAAAAATCTGGGTGGAGTGGCCAGATTACAGAACAAAAATAGAAAAGAACTGGCCCTGCTTCAGCTTGAGGCTTGAGGCTTCAGACTGTGCACTCTTTTCCAACATCTCTAGTTTTGCAGACCAGATAAAATAATGGAAGTGGAGGAAGATGGTAAGGCTATAATGATAATGGGTAAGACATGGAATGGAGTTGCCAGAGTCTATAATGGATAAGGGTAGGGACTGCTTCAATCTAAAACTTGAGGCTTCAGACTGCACGTTCATCCCCAGCGAAGTCACCAAAAACCGTTGGGTGAATATTTTGTTGGCCAGCTAATTGGTGACCAAAATAGTTCCTATCACCATAGCATAAGGAGATTGGTCGTCCAATGTTGCAAGTTTACTACATCCAAAGGGGACAAATCTCTCCTCTCATCAAGGGGAGGTTCCCTATCAAATATGCAGCCCTATATACTATATATATAAGCAGAAAGTAAGACACAGGGGTGGGATAAACCATTAATCTCTCTTTTTTCAGAGATGATGCTAACAAACAGAAGAGAAATCCTAGGTGATTGGTGAAGGCACTTCTCTTCTTTCAGAAGTAACATTCAACCAAGAGCCAGATCCCTTCCTAGATAGTAGAAATCCTAGTGAAGCGACAGAAGGCACTTCTCTTCTTTCATAAGTGCTTGTTCTTGCAAACAGTAGGACTCTTTCTGGTAACAAGCGACTGGTAATTGGGTACAAAGTAACCATCAATCTAAGATGTAGCACAAAGTCTCCACCTTGACTGCCCTAGAGTGAGGTACGAAGAACAATGGGAGCACAAAGTCATCCCAAGGTCTTTTACACAGAAATAGGAAATAAATACACACTGAAGACAACTATGACAGCACAAAGTCTGAAAGTCATTGGCTTCAGGACACCTTCCTGATTATGTTCACTAGTTTTGCTTGTTAGATCGAATAAACAAGATTGCTCCTAGGAAATAGACATAAGAACGATTTCTTAAATTAGCACAAGCTATAACAGCACAAAGTCTGCAAGTCACTTGCTTTCTCATTCAAATAAAATAATATGAACTACAATCTGAGCTCAAAGTCTCAGTATTCACCTTTCAATTTGGGCAGAGTTTTGCTTCTAATAAGGGAAAGATCTCCTTAAAACAATAAAAGAGATTACAATATATAGGCACCAAGCAAGGCTTGGTTCTCTCTCCCATGGGATGGCCCATGCTGTAGTCAACGCCTTCAATGCATTTTCAGTTCTGTCTGGAGGGAGCATGCTTGGAACAATGCATTGCCTTAATTATGGTGTGTCCATTCATCTAATATGTCTCTTCCTTGGTCTAGATCTTCTGGTCTATCCCCTTTGACGTCTGCACAACTGTCCATTTTGTCTTTACTCCAAAGGAGACTAACAAGCTGCACCTTCAATATTTGCAAGCCAAAATATCTGTTTAGTGGACTGTTCCACCTACTAAAATTACTTTTGCATATATATTTCAAGCTTTTCCCTCTTTCTACTTTTGTCTTTTCCAGCTTTGTCTCTTCCTAGAATTTAAGCTCTCGGGGCTACGTTCCCAACTTTATTGGCTCTTTACGCTCTTCTTAGTGGTTCTTCCTTTTGGCCTTGGTCTTAAAGCCTTTGAATGCATTCGGGTCTGCGCTTAAACCTGCAAAGATCAATGGCTATTTCATTATTATGACTTTGACGTCTGCGGGCACATCACTTTCCTCGGTAATTCCTTCGGCTTTGTCATTTGATCTTTCTCAGAGGGGACCTGCCCTTCAGGGCCTTGAGAAACAGTATACTTTGGGTCGAGAAGAGCCCCCCATAAGGGTATTTGCCCTTTAGGTAGTCTTCGGATGGCGTTTGGACTTCTTTCTTCCGACAGGGTTTGCTTTTTTTTGGACAAATTCCTTCGGACAAATTGTCTGAAGGATTTCGCTTTGTCCTTTGCCTTGTTCATTTTTTCAAAGGAATTCACTTTGTCTATTTTTGCTCGCAGCCCTCCGCGAGGGTTCTAGGCCTTGGTTCACCACCCTCCGCAAGGGCACTTGTTCCTTTGGCTTTGGGGCAACCCCTTGAATCTACTGATTGAACCAACCAATTGAACCAACTTTGGTTCAACGGTTCAATGGTTCAATCAGTTTAATCCCTTTATTTGGCTAAGTCCTTTGTCTGCTTGAACCAACCACGCATTGAACCTTTGAACCATTGAACCCGTTGAACCTTGAAGCGGTTAAACTTTGAACCTTGACAAATGCACTTAACTCTTGCTGATGACGTTGAACCTTTGAACCCATTCAACCCATTGAACCAAAATGGTTCAAGGTTCAATGGTTCAATGGTTCGATCCTTGTTTAAAAGCTTGCCGATGGACATTTTGGTTGAACCTTGTTGTTGAACCAACCTTGAAATTGCCTAAGTGCTGAGAGCTTATTTCTTTCCTCAGAGTCCGTAGAAATCAACCTGTGAAGTCCGTAGTTTTCTCTCAAGCCTTGAATGAGTCCATAGATATGAGCCTACGGAGTCCGTAGTTTTCTGGAAAAGCTTTGAAAAATGAAGAACTTGAATGCTCAGAACAATTTTTTGAAAAGGGGAGAGATGATTTTTGGTCTGTGCAGGGCCAAAATAGTCTGTAGGTTGTCCCAAAAATGAGTGACATTTTTCAAGGACAACACATATCCCTATCCAAAATATAGATCCTAATCCAAAATCACATCATAACCATCCCTTTGTCATTAATGTCCCATTTCAACCTCATAAGACTTTGTCCAACTCATTTCTTATCACTCATCACAATCCTATAAGCTTGTTCAACTGTCAAATCATAGTCACCCATTTTGCATAAGTCAACCTAATTATTAGATCACATTATCAACCTCACCATTGTCAACCCATCCAAACTTGAGCAAAGCCTATCTAATCTCTTATTTAAGCTAGTCTTGTAAAAATCAACCTTGATTAAGATCAACCTCAACCTAGTCAAACTTTGTCAAATCACATCTTTGCTAGTTTAAAACCTAACACCCGTCAAATCATGAGCTTGTCTTAGCTCACTGTCCAAGTCAAAACTAGTCAAACTTAGGGTTACATTACCTTGTCTCAACATCAACTAGCTCATGTTCCAAATTTAATTTTTCTCAAAGATAACTTGTCCAAACCTCATTACCCCTCACATTTCAATACTTTGATCAAAGCAAGCTTATTATTCTTTACCTAACAAATCATTACGATTGTCCATAAAATTTAAACTTAATGTCTCATATAATTGCCTAGGGGAAAACAAAGTCACATTGAATCATAACTTGTCCACTCATTCCATAGGCTTTCTTTAGGACAATAGATAAGACAATGCATCACATATTTTGCATGTACATACCTCCATGTTCATTTTAATTGTATGATATTTGATGATGTTTGACTCATTTTAATGTCTTCTATCATGTATATATTCATGTCTGATCATCTATGCTTATCTGCTTGTTTGCATATGTGTCTTTGATTATGCAGTTTGTGAATATATTTGTACATCTTTTGTCTTGTCATATTGTCTTTATCGTTTGTGCAATAGCATATGGAAAACATGTCATCTTGGTTCTTTATACCAATAGTGCATAAATGCTATGTGATACTTCTACAACTTTTAATTGTAATATTTGTGTCTTTCACATCAGTCCAATCTGCACTTAAAAAAAATGTCATCATGGTCATATACATATATCATGGTGCATATTGCCTAATGCTACATTAAAAAGGATTGAAATAACATCATGGCTCAAGACCATGACATCATCAAATCCTCTATCATTTGTCTAATCATCAACATCCTATTACTTATCCTATCTAGACCAATCACCCAAATCAATCATCTATTTCACAACTAACATACCTAATAATCCTTAACCATCTTGTTCAATCTCGATCTCTCTCCTTGGGGCATCCTAAAAGCATCGTCATCACCTCGTCTATCCTTCATCTAATCATATCAACCCTATTAAATCGAATCAAACCTATCCACCATCTAGTTATCAATCTTGTCCAAAGCAGTCATCAACATTCAAATCCCATCATCTATCATCAAATTGATCATTTAAGTCCAATCTTCTATCCTTCTTCTAATCATATCTAACAATCATAATTATTACTAATCTAACATTTTTGCTAGCATTCATCATCCTTATCAATCCTAATTAGCACCTTAGGGGCATCCTTGGGACATCATTATCATCATCTTATATATCTGGTCATCTATTATCCTTTTCATCCCTCTTTTGGGAGAACTACATCAACATGAGGTCCATATGAACTTGTAGGTAGTGCTTAGTCACATATGGTGTCTAAAGTTAGCTCGAACACAATCACATCAACAACATCTAACATCCAATATTCAATCATTTCTCCAAGTCATCCATCACCTGTCTAATCATCAAACCTAAATCTAAGTCAAATTTAACAATTAATACATTTACCCATATCACCAATCCTTTGGTATAACTTATCATCTCTCATCACACCTTCCCTCTTAGGGAGAACTACATTGGCTTGAGGTCTCTTAAGACTATGTAGACAATGCTTGGTCACTTCAAGTGCTTAAGGTTATCTCGATTGTCCTAATCATTTCTTTCCTGTCATCCCTTGGTCACTTGAACTCTTTCTTTTTCCTCTTCCTCCCATCATTTTATCATTATTCAACTTACACTTTGAGTCACACCCATTGAATCATCGTCAAAATTCTCCTTTTTAGGTTATGGCTATGTTAGCATGAGTGCTTGCCTGTATATGTCTAAAGCTAACACCCTCTCATCAACACTCATCAAGCATCTGATTTTGGTCCATAACTCTCCTTGACATGTGTCCTTATTTTGGATACTTATAAAGCTTGCGTCCAATCATTACCTCTTATCCAAAACTCTCCCTGGTATGCATCCTTGCTCGGGGTACATATAAATCTTGTGACCCATCATCCCCTCTTGTCTACAACTCTCCTTGGCATGTGTCCTTACCTGTGATATGTCTAAAGCTTAAGGCCAATCATCCAATCCAACCCTGTAACTCTCCCACCATGTGTCCATGTCTGGGATACTTTTAAAGCTAGCAACCTCCTGTCACTATTTCATCATAGTTGTTTTCCATTTCATACACATTTAAAACAATGACACCATCATTATTCGTTTGTTCGCATATGTCGTTGCCAAGGCATTGTATATTGGCGACTCATTGCTCAGGGCATTTTCTCTGTCATCTTTTTTATCACATCCCATCCCCTCCTTTCTTATCCATTCACACATCCCACCCCTCATTTCTTTTTGAGTGGCATCCACCTCATTCTTCTCCACATGTCCCCTTGAGGGGGCATCATCCGTTCTTTAACTTACTAACTTCCACGACCGTCTTTATTCTTTGAAAGACCATTACTCTTCTTTCGATTGCAATGCCCTTTCAAATAGGGGAAACATTTATACACCTAAATATTCCTACTCCTTCATCACGTCTAATATCATCTAACATCATGCTAACTTCGCCTATTAATCACATCAATTAATTTATAATTCATCCTAATATCACATTACTAATCATTGTAGATCCTTTCTAAAATTTCTTACATCTCCCTTGTCAAACACTAACCTTATATCGTCCCATGTCCCAATTAGTTCTTCTAAATCACATGACATTTATCACTAATCTTCACATATCCATTATCTTAAGAATTTTTAATTCCTTCCCCCACTTTGTCCTAAAAATCACTTTTCTAATCACTATCGAATCAACACCTAATCATTATTAGTCATTTCTAATGAATTTTAGAATTCTCCACATTCTCTAGAATTCTCCACACATTTCTCTCTATAATTCTCTAGGAATTATATATTTCTAGAAAATTCCCTTCATTCTTCTATATAGACAACCATATCTCTATGCAAATTCTAACTTATGGAAGAGTTTTATTGATAAATCTTTCATATTATCATATTGTCAAACAAATCAAGCCAAATCATACTAGCATGCTGTCCAAGTTTTGAGTCACAAAGCAATCCAATATTATAAATCTAGCATCAAGTATCATACTTATCATTTGGGGCACATCAATTATATTTGAAGGTTAATTGGTTGCAAAATTAAAATATATTTAATTTATTTTAATTGTTGTTTTGCATTTAATTTATTTACCTTTTCCAATCATAAATATTTAAAGGAGTTTAGAATTAAGTTTATAATCATTATTATCACTTGCATTTGAATTCTTAATCTAAATTTTAGCTCATACACTAATCGACCTATAAAACTAGTTTTTGTAGATGGTAATTTGAATAGAATACTTACAACTTCCTACTTCTCAATGACCTCATTGCATGGATATATTCCCGTATCTTCATTTCCCTGTTAATTATTCCTTTTCAATGTTTTTGGTTCCACTACTATTTTAAAGAGTTCATGGATGGACCTTAACAAGGGAACGATTTAATTATAATCCCAAGAAACTCCAAATATATGGATGTAATTTGATTATGTAAACTAGGTGATTGTAACCATGAAACAACTTATTTTTTATATTTATATGTTTGTTATAATGATTTTTTTTTGGCTTTAAAATTGTAGCCTCATTTAAAGTTTTATTTAAAATTTTATATGCTTATAAATATTGGCTCGATCAAATTAAATTTACAATTTCAATTATGATTGATTTCTGTTTTGTGTTTCTGTGTTAGATTTGCTTTCATTTATTTATATGTGTTGGGATTCTGTCCCGTAGAATGTAGTTGAGGAATATGAGAAGTTTGATGTGGAGGTACACGTTGACTCGATAAGACATGTACATCACATGGCATGGGATGACAAAGGAAGAAGAGGAATGGGTGGCTGTTTAACTTCGCTGGTGTCTATGTCACCGTCTCTGTGATCACTCGTAAATATTATGTTTCAACATACGTTTTTGTTAAAGGAGTAGGTAGTTTTTAGGGTTCACATTTGTGAAAAGAAGACTTTCTTTTATTTTTGTATGTTACATGCATTTAACATTTTGATGTAGACAAGGAATATAGGTAGAAATAGAAAAACACCATATTAATTAATCAAAACATAATCTTCTAAATCATTACATTCTCCTATATATCTATATATAAATTAACATATATATCTTAGATAAATTTATGTAAAATTAGTTGTTAGATATCATTTTCGAAACAACTATATTATGTTAGATTTGTGACATAAATGAAATACGTGCTTTGAGAGTGATATCTATCGACATCTTTTCATTTTTTTTTTAATTTGATAGGGTAAACACTTTTTACGAGAGCTATGAAATGGGATGAGACACAACTGGGGGCCCAGTCCCCATAACAACAAGAAGAAGCAAAAGTAACGAGATAAAACAATGAGATCAAAGGCACGCAACAACCTCTCGTAAGGGAAGAACACAAATGGAAGGAAAAGAAAAAATATAGAACAAAACTCCAAACAACAGTTGAAAATCAACGAAGAGAAAAAGATGTTGATTCAATGAGACTTCTGCCAAACTTCACCAGGGATAGCTTAGGTAGAAAAACAATGAGAACCAATTGAAAGAGCCCTAAAATGAGAGTGAAACATTCCTTAGTGGCAAGCTGTGACCTACGAACCACACACCCAGAAGGGCTTAACCAAATGTCGAGGCCATTCGTCTCCCACGCCTAGAAAGGAGATCCTCCAAGGTCCATTAAGAGCCATTGTTGATCAGAGAATCCACTTTTGCCCTCAGTAGTTCCACCTTTGATATGCACCCTTTCTTCTTAGAAGAGACACCCACATCAAAATGTTTTTTAGAGGGCTTGGAAGAGGAAAACCAAGAAGCACCCCCTTGAAGAAGGGCTGATAGAGAGATCGGATCATCATTAGAGGTAGCTTCCACAAGGGTAGAGAGGGGCTTAGGCTAGGAAGAAGGGATCTCAACAAGTTGAGGGGGAAAAGGAGGGGCCAAAAATCAACTCATCCCTAGGACAACCCTCAACAACACCCTTATTTGCAAGAGAACCAAGGTGAGAGAGAGGGGGTGGAATATATTTTTGTCATTATGCCACATGAAGTCCTCGTCGAGAACCCTTTCTTTCTGCTTCCAAACTTGCTGAAGATGCTAATGAGACTTAGAAGGACACCTAGTGATGTGATGACCAAGCTAGTGGCAATGAAAATAATGGAAAGGAAGGCCATCATAGTTGATATGCTGAGTCCACGAACCATGCAAGGAGAGCAACTTGACTGAAAAGGAAATCGGCTTAGAGAGATCAATGAATGTACAAACTCAGACAAAGCTGAGGCCCCAAGACACTTCATCAATTTTCACAAATGAACCAACTTTGTCCACAAAAGTTTGATGAAATTACAATTTCTCATCACCTGAGGGGGATAATAAAACCATAACTACAACGGGACAACAATGATTTGAATCTGATCTGATGAGAAAAAGGGGTTTCGTGGGCATAATAAGAAGCCAAAGCTCTTGAAGAACTATATGTTGAAGTTCCAAATAAAATACCTATCAATTGGGCTCTGAAACTCCACCATGAAGAAACCAAAACGTAGCAAAGAGAAAGAAGGTGGAGCGATGGAACACTAAGCCTTATAGGCCCAAGTTGAAAGAGTAGATAAAGAGATGAACGTACCCATGCATTTCCCAAACATGGATTTGTTGCCTATTTCAACTTCCATCTCAAGTAGAGGAGAGTCAAGAATTTCCAACTCAAGAGCCATTGTGGCAACATGAATTTGAACATCATTTAAAAAAAATATGTATATTATCTAAGATATGTATATTAATTTAAAATCAATTTAACATTGATGGTATTGTTTTCACTCCATTGGGTTCATGGCACATATAATCAATACGGTCATGATTTTTTTTGATTAAGTGATCACAATGTTTTTGATTACGGACCTCATTAATACCAACCTATACCCTTTTAATTTTTTTTAACATAATTAAATGATGGTTTCGTGGGTCCCTCACCTACAAGGTTAATTGTTGTCTTTGTCTTTAATGGAAATAAGTGAAATTTAATAAATTTAATTTTTTAAGTTGGAGGCTTATACAGTGGGCAAAGCCCATAAATTTGTCTCACATAGAGACAAATCAACATATTCCAATGTAAACAACTTGGTTTTGAATGGTGACGATTTGGGGGAGGTGGTTGTCCAGAGCAGTTTGGTGGTGTCAACAGATGTGAAGTGACTTGCACTCCCAGAAAGAAACATGAACACAATGCATATACATTATATATGTCCTATCTAGAGATGGAGATAAATGCGTATTTTTAGTCTGTTGAAAGCGTAGAGGGGCTTTTTGAATCTGTTGAAATCCTTAACTGAAATGTAATATGGTTCTGCTTGAGTTGAAATAATTGAGATAAAAATAATGGTGGCGGTGTTGCTCTTGGGTTGAGTTAAAGAAAAGAAAAGAACAGAAGGTTGATGTCAGATATCGACAAGAAATTTAGATCTTTACATCAGACAAAACTTATGCCTAGCTGAGACGAGTAAATTAACACATCATTTTGATTCTTTACAATTCAAACCATTGAAGCAATATTTTTTTTTGTTTTATGCAATGATGTGAGTGGGTGGTGTGGGGAGGGTGATTTATGGGCTAAATTGTGGCCTTTGATGGGAGGCAAAGAGGATGAAGAACCACCCTTGAAGCGCATGAAGGTATTAGAGGCAGAGGCAGATGCAAGGAGTAGAGAACAAGGTATCTTAATGGCCAAATCATTGCCCTTGCAAGAGGGTGAGGCAGAGACAAAGTCAGAGACATTGGGTTCCAAAGAGCTGATTAGACGGGTTGAATTTGTAAGGATAATAAGACAGGGTCTTTATTCTTTAGGTTACCAGAAAGTTGGTTCCATTTTAAAAGATGAGTCGGGTATACCTCTTCAGTCTGAGATTGTTAGCTTATTTAGAAAGTAAATACTTGATGGCAAGTGGGATGAAAGTGTCATTACTCTACACCAAATCGATCAGCTAGAGGAAAGCATGCTCAAGGCTACATCTTTTCTCATTTTGTAGCACAAGTTCTTCGAATTGTTGGATCTTTAGGGCGAGGAGAAGATTTGTAAAACTAGGAAACATAGGAGCCACCACTCCCTAAATGAGCCCACACGAAGGGCTAGATACAACTGGTAGAAAAGAGGTAACAGCACCAAAAATGCAGGACTGGTTAGAACATTCTAAGGGCCCACAAACAGTTGCAACTGCAGAGATGCGAACAAGACGTGACAAGAAGCTACAAAAGGTAATTTTTTTTGAAGATCTAATGATATATATTTAATTAAAATACATATTTAATATAAAAAATAATATTTATAATTTATATTATAATTTATAATATATTATAATAGTTATATTAAAATACCAATAATTTATATTAACAACTATACTAGTATTTCTATCATACATACATATCAAATTTTATTATTAATTATTATGGTTAATTATATATATATATATATATATATATATATATATATATATATAATTCAATAATATTAACAATTTATAATACATTAAATATTGTTAAAAAGTATTTACAAAATGTAATTTTATATTTTAAATAATATGAAGTTACAAAAAACATTTCTTGAAAAAAATAATATAATATATTAAATATAAACAAATATTAATATCAATATCAATGTTAATATATAAATATTATATAATATAATTTATATAAATGATATAATATATAAAATATTCACATATATATTATAATTTTTATATTGTTTCTATATTGATAAGAGGGGTTTTATAAAGTGAAATAGTGTAAATCGACAATTAGACCTCGCTTAAAACCCATAGCTGCTAACTTACCATTGCTTTTCACTATCATCATCCATCTCACATTGAAATATGTCATGTCTGTTATACTTTATAAGAGTGAATTTGGATGTCAAAATAAGTGTTGACCAAATTTCACCTTAGGACACTTTGTTCAACCATTTTCATGGAGGTCCAAACTTGCAAGTCAAAGAGGCTAAAGTGTTTTGGCTCCATTGTAGTGTATGTTGGGTTCTCCACAGGTCAAGTCTTGGCCCCTCGTAAACCCAAATTACATTATCAAGACTAAGTCAGGGTTTCTGAATGACTCGACTTATAAAATTTTCATGAGTAGAAGTAATCCGGGTTTACGAACCCAAATTACTCTTTCCAATGCTTTGTGGGTTTTCAATGATGCATGACTTCAAGTTTTCCAAGGACCAAGTCTTATGCCTTTTATAAGCAAAAGCATTTAGAAAATCTGAAATGGTCTTGATAATGTTTCCGCCCCAAGTGTCCCTTCGGACTTTTCCGAAGGGCACTTTGTTTTCCCAAGTGTCTCTTTAGACTTTTTTGAAGGGCACTTTTCTTTCTAAATGACCTTTCAAAAAAGTTTCGAAAGGCACTTTTCTTCCCGAGTGTCCCTTTGGACTTTTCCAAATTTGGACTTTTTCGAAGGGCACTTTTCTTCCAAGTGATCCTTCATAAAAGTTTCGAAGGGCACGTTTTAGCCCAAGTGCCCCTTCAAAATTTTTTGAAGGGCACTTTTCTTCCTGAATGTCCCTTCAAACTTTTTTGAAGGGCACTTTTCTTCCAAGTGACCCTTTGGAAAGGTTCTGATGGGCACTTTTTAGCCCAAGTGTCCCTTCAGACTTTTTCGAAGTGCACTTTTCTTCCAATTGACCCTTCAGAAAATTTTTGAACGGCACTTTTTAGCCCAAGTGTCCATTTGCACTTTTCCAAAGGGCACTTTGTTGTCTAAGTGACCCTTCAAAAAAGTTTCGAAGGGCACTTTTCTTCCTAAGTGACCCTTCAGGCTTTTCTGAAGGGCACTTTATCTTTCGAAATGCCTTTAAAAAAAGATTCAAATGGCCATTTACTTTGGAAATGCGCTTCAAATTTTTTTGAAGGGACCCTATGCCTTCCCCAAGTGTCCTTCAAGAAAAGTTCCCGAAGGAACTAGTCATTGTTTTGGGTAATTTCCCCAAAAAAATTCCTTCAAACAAATTATCTGAAGGAATTACTTCAAAAAAATTGCCCAAAACAATAAACCCAACATGATGGATCCCTATGACTTGCCACAGACGTCAAGTTTAATAAAACCAACTAGTCGTTGGGGTGCAAAGATGACATGCCGCAGGATGTCAAATTTGAGAAGGCCAACTAGCCTTTGGGATTCAAAGGCATGACATGCCACAGGACGCCAATTTTAGGGTGGCCAACTAGTCATTTGGATTCAAAGATGACATGCTGTAGGACATCAAATTCATGCCTAAAGTCTTCAAGCATGAAGTAAAGCCATTCAAAGAACCCGATAGGGTCTTAAGCAAAGATAGTACAAATCGGGTTTCCCAAAGAGCTTTGCTTATGACTTTTACAAGTAAAAGCAATCAAGAAGCTTGAAAAAGATGAGACAGTGCAAATTAGATTTCTCAAAGAGCTTTGCTTATGAATTTTACAAGTAAAAGCAATCAAAGAACTCGAAGAAACAAGTAGAAGTAAAGTCACTTGGAAAACCCAAATGCGTCTGCAGTGCAAAACATGGGAGCTCTCAAGACGAATCCATTGATTTTGCAGTGATTCGAGTGATTTATTGTGGAGTGTCATCTCACCATTGATTTTGTAGTGATCCTGGTCATTTCAAGAGGGTGAATCAATGAGAAGGACAAACTCCAACTGAATGAGAGAACAACTGGAATTAGTTTCACCAGGAGGGTAACTATAAACCATTTTGGAGGCTTCTATTTCGACACCTAAGAGTTCTCTCTTCTCTCCCTCTTTTGCTATAAATAGGACCCTTGGGATTTTTTTTTATCATCCATAGATATTACGACGAAGCCCTGCTAGAATGTTTTGCCATTTTCTTGCCTTTAAGCAAAGAAGTATAAGTCTATTTTCTTTCTAAGTTTTAGACATTTACTTGGGCATGCAAGCGACACAAAGTGACAATAAGTGATGTTTTATCCTTGTGTTCTCTATCGTTCATGTTTTTGAGCAAAGATTTGATCCAATAGGTCATGGAGAGTGCATTCTAGTTGTATGAGATTTTACACATGTGTAACCTTTTTTTAAAACTATACACGTATTTGCCAGTTATTTACCTTGTGTGATCTCATTCATTTTGTCTCTACATTGAAATACTTATGTTGGAATCTTCTAGAGCTTGAGTTATAGACTATATTCTGTTATATTGTGCATAAGTATGGGGTAGACATATGGATGTTAATTCTTGGTGTATCACCATCTTAGACTAGGCTTTTCATTAATGCAAACTTTTGACTCTTTTCACTCATACAAACTGGTTCAGTAGTTTTATTGCACAAAAGCTAATGCAGGGAGCTAGCCATTTCAACCTAGAGGTTCATTTCCACTGATAGGCACACCCACAGGCCTGGAAATGTCCCAACATTGCCTAAATCTAGAGGAGGCTTGAACAACCCTCTTATAGGGTGCAAGATTTGGACAGATAGTACAATGAAGCCCTGCTAAAATGTTTTGACATTTTCTTGCCTTTATGAAAAGAAGCATAAGTCTATTTTCTTTCTAAGTTCTAGACATTTTCTTGGGCATGCAAGAGACAGAGTGACAACACGTGATGTTTTATCCTTCTATTCTCTGTCCATGTTTTTGAGTAAAGATTTGACCCAATAGGTCATGGAGAGTGCATTCTAGCTGTATGAGATTTTGCACATGTGTAACCTTTTTTTTGGACTACATAGGTTGTCTTTTCTAGTTATTTACCTTGTGTGATCTCCTTCATTTTGTCTCTACATTGAAATAATTATGTTGGAATCTTCTAGAGCTTGAGTTATAGATTATATTCTGTTGTATTATGCATAAGTATAGGGCATACATGTGGATACTAATTCTTGGTGTATCACCATCTTAGACTAGGCTTTTCATTAATACAAACTTTTGACTCTTTTCACTCATACAAATTGGTTCAACAATTTTATTGCACAAAAGCTAATAAAAGGAGCTAGCCCTTTCAACCTAGAGGTTCATTTCCACTTATAGGCACACCCACATGCCTAGAAATGTCCCAACATTGCCCAAATCTAGAGGAGGCCTAAACAACCCTCTTCTAGGGTGTAAGAGGTAGACATCCAATTCCTAACACCATTTGTGTTGAAATTGTCAATCTTACTTGAATTGCACTCAAATGCACATTTTAGGTCAAAAGTCATAAAACACCCTAAATGGTTCGAACTTGTCACTTACAAGTGCTAGTTTAGTTCAAAGTATCCCTACATAGGGTAATGCATTTTATGGGCTAGCTAACTTTGATCAGATCATTTTAAGTCAAAATGACAATTTTGCCATTTAGTGCTTTGAATCACTCTTTTCTTTTAAATCATTGGTACACGTCATGTACCTTTGTTATTTGGTGTTGGCAACATCCTAAATGGGAATACAACTCCAACGCATCTAACATCACCTTTCAATTCCTCTCCAATCAAATTATGATCCAATAATATAACTTTATGACCATTTTGATTAATTGTGCATCAATTTTCAAAGAATTGCACTAAACTTGATTAAACTTACTTAAGCTAATTAATCCAATTTAAGAGCTTAAGTAAGAATTCCATAGATATTTTTGAATTTCTCATTATTGAAAATTGATTTTGAATATCTGCATCACCTAGTGACATCATCTATGGGGTGGTATCCATCAAGCCATAATTGCATAAAATATCAAGATTATGGGTCACCCATGCCTAGTTAATGCCTCCCATGCCTCTTTAATGCTTATTTATCTTGAGGATTTTTATGAGTTTAATTCTAAATATTAGGATTATCCATGGCCACACATCTCAATCTTGAGATGGACGATCATGATTGATCCTGACCAATCTCAAAAATTTATAAATAGAGAGGCCATGGACATGAATTTTAAGCTTGATTTATGCAAAGTTATTATGTAGAATTGTCTCTATAATCCTTTGCAATAGATCATTAAAATTAGTTACAAGCTTCATTGATAGGCTAGTTTAGTGATTTGAAATCATGAGCCTAGGTTTTATGGAGTGTTCTTGAGACATTGGAGGAGTTTGTCACCTTTGTTGACAAAGACAAGGATGCTTGATAAAGGGAGAACATGTTTTTGAGCCACATGGGTATGATGAATCCATTTGGGAAGGTAATATGATGTTACTTTCTTTCATTTGTTTCTTGCTATCCTTTGTAATTCCCATAGGAATAGATAGGCTTAGTTAGTTAGTTCTTTATGCATTTTTCATGATTTATGGACTAATGTTTGACTAACTTGCTTTGTAATCCTCTCTACATCTTGGCACACATGGTGGGATAAGATGCATCCCACACATGAAGATCATTTTGCAGCTTCAAAATCTTCATATGGATCATTAAAACTCTTGCAATTTGATTTTTTAACTTTCTTTTACCATTTTTCTTTATCACAGGTTTACACAATAACTGATGTCAGTTAGGAAAACCATCATTGGTTGGATAGTTGTTGTCGGTCACTATTGGTATAACCGATTTTGGGTAGATAACCATCATTGATTAGTAAGTGTAACCATCATTGATTATATAATCGACGTCGATCACTGTGTTTTTCTTAAAACATAAACCTGATATCTCTTTTTTTGAAATTCATTATTTCAACCCAAAATAGATTTAAGGCTAAAGGACATGCTAACATTTTTTTTGTAGGACGAAGCTTGACATTTGCTAAAAACATGTTTAGGTCACCTTTTGTATGCTTATAAATAAATTAGGAACATTATTTTGGTGCTTAAAGTAACATTTAGGTGTTTAAGTGAGTTTTTAGCATTAGTTTTCAAAGTTACAACTAAGACTAAAGGGTCAAATGAACACCACCTCATTTTCCATTTGGGCTTAAAGATGAACTCACCTTTCCAATTTTTTTGTATTTACTTAGTTTTTTAAGTTAGATTTTGTTTGGCAAAAAGAGGGATGCTGTGTGTATTCTTTTCCATTTGTCCCCTTTAGGGAACTCTTGGAATCAAAAGTGCCATTCCTATTGCAAGTAGACTAGTCCAAGGTTTTGAAAGAATGTCATCTAAAGCGCTCCTCAAAAACTCATTAAAGTTTGGGTGATCTTGAAAATGACCCTAAAGTCTTTCTATTTTATGCTTTATTTATTTTTATGCAAACTTGGTTTGCGAGGGGGACGTCATTACCTCCAACAAGTTCTTTAGGGAAGTTTTGACCTAGGGTTTCATCTCCCAGCATTGACTTCATTTAGCTCATAATTGGAGTTGCACATGAGATGTATCTACATTTGGACATCGCACTACACTGAGTGAACAACAAGATGTAGTGGTTGTAAAAAGGACTAGACCTTTTTACAACTAGCCAATGCTCTAGTCACTTAATTTATGTGCTTGTCTTTTGCATTATTTGGCGTGAAAGTCATTGTGCAATTGATTCCCCGAAAATGATAAAAAAATTGCTAGTTTAATAGACCCCACTTTGCCATACCTTGTCAGTTTAGAATTAAACATTTATTTTTTATCATTAGCTTACTTGGTCTTGATTTATGTCTAAAACTTCTTGTTAACTCATTGAACTTAACCAAAACACCTTATCCTCAATTTTCTTGAGCAAGGGAGGCATTACGCTATCTAATTAGAAAATTCACCTTTTCTTTGTTCAAATTGTTATCAAAAGCTTTGTGTCATGTCATCCACTTTAGCACAATCATGCTGCCTAAATGAGTCTAGATATTTTACCCAATTTGTTTAAATCCTTCATTTATAATCCACATTCGAAATTGAATCTTTCTAAGTTCTAAGAGTTGGTGTGTCAAAGTGGGTTTGCCATTTATGCACTAAACTTGTTCTAACTTGGGTTCAATTTTCCATTTGGATTGAAGGTCATTTATTAAGACTCAAAATCACATTATCATCTTGGTGAACTCAAGTCATCTTGTGTATCTCTCATGCTTTGAGTCCTAGAACATATTTTATCCTACTGGAATCATGTGGTGACGTTGTGTTTCCTATTTGGTCCTAGCTTTATACTTAGTGATTAACGTATGTTTTTATATCTTGAGCTACTTAGTCCATTTTGTCTTCTTCATAATTCAGAAAGCTTTCTTCTAAAATTCTAAGGTCAACTTGTCAAATTTGAAACTAGCTTTTATAGTATGGGTGTATCACAAAGATCTAGGCTTTGGTGTACTAGTTTTCACCTTGGGTCTTTGAGTTACCTTACCCTCTTCTAATCTATACGATTTCAACCTTACCAAAGGTTGAGTAAAATTGTGAACTAAATACTCTAAATTTTGTGAGGTTTCAAACCACCCTCCCTTATAGTCTCATTGGTACCTTGGTTATTTGTTTAAAAGAGAGCCAAAGTATACTTTGTTTGGTTGCCAAGCATTGGTCCAAAGTTAGTCAAACACACAAAACAACTCTTTTAGATATGACTCAAATGTTCACTCGTAGTGGGGCCTCTTATGGCCTTAGTTATGAAGATGAACAATTTTATGATGGTCAAGATAACCTCGTTATTTTTGATGATATCCCCGTAACAGTAGGTTCTGAAGCTGATTACAATGAATATCAACCCCAAGAAGATCAAGATGAAACCCTTCATAGATTGATGCAATCAGGTGCTAGACTGCCTTCTAACTTTCCTACAGAAGAATTGCATACCTTAGTTAGAGAAGGAGAAAAATGACGAAAAGAACAAGATTTTACATGAATAGACATACCTTCTTCCTCTAACAAAGGAAAAGAAATACAAACATAGTCAAAACCCACAAATCTAGATCTTCTAGATAAGATCAAGATAATAAGTCAATGATATGCAGATCAACTTGTCGCAGACTTAACTGACTCCCTAATTGCCACTTTAATTTACAATGATGCTTCGAAAGAATAAGGAAATGTGGTTGAAATTACGCACCAAATATTGGATGAGGACATTACCATAGTAGATCAAGGTAATCTAAATAAATAGTTAAAGTCACAAGAGAACTTACAAAGTGTTTCATTTGACATGGAACATACATTCTTCAATCATCAAGAACCTCTTGTTACTTTACAAACTCAAAAACCCAAACATTCAGTTTGAATTTAATAAATCCCTCAAGACAATTTGGCTAGTTCTTTTCAACTAACACCAAAATTGGTAAACAAATATGGAAATTTCCAAAATTAACAAAGAATGAAACAACCAAATTCAGGGAATGTTTTACAATTCAAGAATCAATGACTGATGTTCTCAAGAATGGAATTCTATGAAGGAAATTGTTCAAAGATTGGAGACAAATAATAGAGTCAACAAGTATAAATTCGATTAGATATGCCTATATCCATTTGATTTATCTATTCTCCAAAACCCCTTTCCACCTCATTTTGAGGCACCCAAATTTGACAACTACAAAGGAAAAAGGGATCTACATGAGCACATACAAGCATTCTTCATCTTATGTCAAGAGGTTTCTTATAGTAGTGAATACTTACTATTACTATTTTCGTAAAGTTTAGTAGGACAAGCTCTTGATTGTCTACTTAAAATACCCAAGGGATCAGTTGTAGATTGGAATGACTTATTTAAAAAAGTTCATTAACCATTTCTCATATAACATAGAACATGAATTAATCGTTGTTGATTTATGCAAAGCCAAGCAGTATGATGGTGAAAGTTTCACTGCATATCTACAAAGGTGGAGAGCATTGGCAGACTGATTTCAACATAACTTGCCAGACAAACAGTTGGCTGATATCTTTGCATAGATTTTAGATCCTGAAGTTGCGCATAATCTACACTTAGCTTGTGCTAACTCATTTGAAGAAATTATTAACAAAGGAGTATAGATTGACAAGGCTCTTATTGCTAAGGACCTTGTTAAGTTTTTTGTGCAAGTTCAAGCATTTAATCAGACTAAATCACTGGTTCAAATAATTATATAGGATAAGTCTAAAGGCTTTAGCAAAAATAAGAGCATGGTTAGAAATGGGGTGACTGAAACAAGTCATGTACAAATGGTACAGGCTATGCCTCCTCCAAATGTAGAATTAACTCCCCCAAATCCACTACCTACTTTGCAAAGACAAACTCCAGGAAGGATATTTCATAACAATTTTAGAGTCTTTAGCAAGTTAGCAGAATCGGTTGAAATAGTGTTATAAAATCTCATTGTAGCTAATTTAATTGTATGGCTAGTATTAAGGCCATTTCCTCAAGATCAACCAAAACCAGATTGGTAAAAAGAGAACAAATGGTGTAACTTTCATCATTTTGCTAGTCATGGTGCATATCATTGCATTCAATTATGACATATTATTGAGGACTTTATTGAAAGTGGTGAACTAGAAATTAAGTTGGCCCCTAATCAAGACACAAATCAGGATATGGGAATATACAGAGACCCCTTTCCTTGACATGTTGATCCACCACCAAGAAATAATCAAAATGGTCATAATAAAAAATAGAGGTAGAATCAGAACCAACAACAAAGTCAGAATCATAATGAGCATAATCAAGATCATAATGCCCATACTAACAATGTGGCTTATAACAATGTACCTTATGACTATAATAATACTGTGGGATGCATTTTTATAGCCCACATGGCCACTGTTACTGTAAAACTACATCACTAATCCCATGTTCCTTGCAACACGGGACCCATCATTATAGGGTCAACACCCTCTCCCCCTAGTAATACCATGTCAAGTTCGCATCATTGTGTTACAACTCCATTTACATAGGTTACTAATCCTGAACAACAACACCTTTCTTCTAATTATAAAGGCTCCTCATTGACCCAAAATTGTAGTAATATAGTTAGTCACCCACGAGTCACCATCCAAGTCCCTTTGCCTTCCTCTTCTAATTATAATAACTCCTTGCCACCTCTAGGTTGTGCAATCATAACTAGATGCCTATGAGTTACCATCCAGGGCCCTTCGCCCACTTCTTCCATAAAACCCAATGAAAACATTGTGCCAATGGTTTCAAAGATGAATACTGTCCCAATAAAGACTAAAATAGTTCAATCCACAATTCAAAGGCCTTATAGTCTAATGAATCAATTAGATAAAATCCTTGCACAAATTTCCATATTAGAGCTCTTGCAAACTTCTAATGTCCATAGAACCATCTTTGACAAACTTTTGCAAGAGTCTATTTTGCCTAATGATATAAACCTTGATTAGTTCCAGAACCTAGTTGGACACTTGCTTTCATTTCAACAAATCACATTTGATCAAAAAGACATGTCCACCCTCGGCCCAAACCACAATAACCCACTATACATTGAGATAATCATTTTAGATCACAAGATCAATCAGGTTCTTATAGATAATGGTTTAGGGTTGAACATCATATCTCTTAAATTGGTATGATGATTGGGCTACATGGATAAAGACATCTAGCCAAAAACTATTACAATCAAGGCTTACAATAACACTGAGAGGGAGTCATCTGGTACAATTTGGTTTCCAGTCATGGTTGGGTCTATTCCTCATCACACATTATTCCATATTATGGATATTGAGCTTCCTTATAACATAATTCTTAACCATCCTTGGATCCATGAAGTACAGACAATTTCATCTACTATTCACCAATGCCTTAAGTTTCCCCATGATGGGATCGAGGTTACTATTCCCATTGATCAACAACCATATCAATACTATAAACATCTTGAAGTAGAGTTTTGTAATTATAACTATTGCCCAGGTTTTGAATTCATTGCAAAGAAGAACAAAGCCATCATTTCTCATCCATCTCCATCTAATTATATAGACCTTGGTGATCTAACCTCCACTTTGACTGATCCATTTCTTGTAGCTCTGGCCAAGCAAGTTATTAGTAAAGATGTAGGCATTTTCATGTACCATCTGAAGGGTGTCCTCCATATTGAAAAATTATCAAAATCCCCTAAAACATTTGGTAAGCCTAAAACTTCCCAGAATCCTAACAGACCCACCCAAATTTGGCAACCAAAGAAAAAGCAACCAAAACCTCTTATGGTTTTTGTATCTGTAATCACACCAAAGAAAGATCAAGAGGCTTTTAACAAGGGAGATTGGTTATATTCTGAAAGCCTTGTTGATTATTTTCATAATCCAAAGTATCCTATCCCTAACAAGATAATGGATCATCTTGACTATATAGGGAAAGGCCTTGGCCCACAAACACAAGAAATTTTAGAAACCTTATCAGCTAGAGTTGTCAATTGGAATCATGGTCTCAGATTTAAACCACCAAAGGATGACCTCATTACATTTGATAGTGACTCTTCTGAAGTGATTAGTAACGAGAATCCTAGTAGTGACACAACATCCCATTATAACTTTTTTAATGAGCTTGCTCACTCAGATTTGTTTGATTGAAATGCCTTATTGACCATAACGCCTATTGGAGCTTCCCATCCTAAATAAAAAACCCGTCTTAGTGGTGCTTCCCTTCTTGAAGCAGGACATTATATATTTACCATTGGCACTTGCCATCCTGAAGCAAACCCTCACTGTAACCTATGCCTTTGCTATCTTGAAATTAGATTGGGATCAACAAAATTGGGCCATATGACTTGATAAGTTTCAAAATGAAGAATCGATTTTAGAATACATAGGCCTACAAGATGCATTGCCCATTGGTGATCATAATCAGGGTTTTGATTTTTCATTGGATCCTTTTGCCTACTTTGGAGAGCAGGCAAACTTTCTTGGTCATAATAAAGAAAAAATATCAAGATCTTCAGGTGAAACCTCTTTGAGGCAAACTTTCTTGGTCATAATACAGAAAAGACAAGCCTTTGAGTGAAAACTGATTTCAGGCACTCCCAGGTGGGAAAGTTTGCTCATCCCCTCAGGACGTAGAAAGTCCATCTAGCCCAAGTTCTATAGCTAGTACAAGCTTCTCTTCAGAATAACATCAAATATTTGAGTGTCTTGCTCTTGAGTTTCTAGAGGTTTTTACCAATTGGCCTTTACCTGAGAAGGCAAATTTTGATTCTTCATATTATCTAGATATTTGGGAGGAACAACAAGAAGATATAGTAGATGAAAATGATCATGACCACATATTTCCTAGAATTATAGAAGATGGATCAACACTCCTTGTGGAGAACATAACATAAGTGAATTTGGGAGCCCATGAGGATCCCAAAATTGTTTATCTTGGAGCTTCCCTTACTAAAGCAAAACATGAACATATTATATCCATTCTTAAGGATTATATAGACATCTTTGCATGGGCATACTCTGACATGCCATGATTGGACCTAGATTTAATTGTTCATCATCTTGTTGTTCGCCTAGGTGATAAACTAGTCAAGTAAAAATTAAGAAAGATGCATCCACACATGACCCTTTTGGTTAAAGCCAAGTTGGAAAAGTTGTTAGGAGACAATTTTATCAGACCATGTGACTAATCTAAATGGGTTTCCAACATAGTACTAGTGAGTAAAAAGATCACATGCATATGTATTTGTACTGATTTTTGTGATATCAACAAAGCATGCCCCAAAGATGATTTTCCTCTACCCAACATCAACATGATTGTCAATTCAACTACTAGGTACGAGATGTTATCGTTAATGGATGGATTTTATGGTTACAATTAGATCAAGATATCCCCTAGAGATCAGCATAAGACCATGTTCACCACTCAGTGGGGGACATTTTGTTACCAAGTCATGCCATTTGGTTTGAAGAATGTTGGAGCCACATATCAACGTGTAATGACTGTCATTTTCCATGAAATGATGCATGACATTGTCGAGGACTATGTTGATGATATACTAGCAAAATCAAGAACAAGAGCTAGACATCCTGACATTCTATGAATAAGATTTGAGAGGCTTTATGAATATAAAATCCACTTGAATCTTGAGAAATGTGTCTTTGGAGTCACATCAAGAAAATTGACAGGGTTCATTGTATCACAATGAGGGATCAAAGTCAACCCTATAAAGGTCAACACTATTATGGTAATGCCTCCACCAAACAATCTTAAACAACTGTGAGGTCTACGAGGAAAGATCCAGTCTATACAAAGGTTCATTTCTCAATTCATAGATAAGTGCCACTCATTTACCCATATCTTAAAGAAAGGGGTAACATTTCAGTGGGATAAATATTTTCAGATAGCATTTGCAAAGATTAAAACATACTTGGCCAATCCACTAGTCTTATGACCTCCAACACAAGGAAAGCCACTGCTTCTTTATATATCAGCCATGGAACATGCACTGGCGGCACTTTTGGCTCAGCATGAGGATCATGGTAAGAAACACACTATTTATTATTTAAGCCACACATTGGTAGCCTATTAACATAATTATATGACTATTGAGAAGGCATGTTTAGCTATGGTGTTCACCACTCAGAAATTGTGATATTCTATGCTAAATAATAAAACTATTGTTATCGCCAAGGTAGATCGTCTCAAGTTCCTCTTATCTAAAGCAACTCTTCAAGGATGCATGGCTAAAAGGATTATGTTCCTTATTGAGTTTGATATTAAGCACCAGAATACAAAGACAATCAAAGGACAAGTTCTTGCTGACCAACTTGCATAAGCTCCTATTATGGCCACTCAACCTCTCAACTTTGACCTTCCAAATGATTCTATCATGATGATACAACAAGCATCACAAGAACTTGAATAGTGGACATTCTATTTTGATGGATCCTTCACATCCCAAGGGTCTGGATCTGGCATATTGTTGATCACATGATAGGGGGATCTAATCCCCAAAGCATTCCATATATAATTTCTTTGCACAAATAATATGGCCGAATATGAGGCATTGGTTGTAGGGCTTCATCTTACTATATAGTGGGATATTCAAATCTTAAAGGTTTATGGAGATTCAAAGCTAATCATAAATCAAACCACTAAATAGTATCAAACAAAGGATGATAAGCTTGTTCCTTACAAGCAAATTGTCGATAACCTCAAAACATATTTTAAATCTATGTAGTTTGAGTAAGTTCCATGAATCAACAATAGATCTGCCGATGCCATGGCAATAGTTGGTTCCATGATTCAAATGCATGACAGTGCTAAAGATTATCAGTTCTTGATTGAAAATCTTCTTCAACTGGCACATATTCTATCAGATTTAGAGAGGATATGCACCATTGCTGATCCTAATCCCTCACGTGAGCTACCATGGTACCAAGATTTTTGTAACTATTTCCATAGTCATGTATTTCTCGTCGACCTTTCCAACAACCAACAAAAACTATTCCTTCATTGCTTAACACATTATATCCTCCTTGAAAACATGTTTTATCATAAAGGCTATGATGAAACGCTTCTTCGTTGTTTATCTTTGGGAGAATCCAAGCTATCACTAAAGGAGGTTCATGAAGGAATGTGTGGGGCCCATACCAATGGTATAGTCCTAGCAAAGAAACTCCCTAAAACAAGCTATTATTGGCCCAAAATAGAGACAGATGCTTGTAATTATGTAAAAAAGTGTGTTCTTTGTCAGTAGCATGGCAACTTGATACATGCTCCTTCCTTACCATTGCAGCCGATCACAACACCATGGCCATTCTCAACATAGGGTCTTGATCTCATTGAGAAAATTAACCTGACATCTTTAGATGGGCATAAGCACATTTTGATAGCAACTGAGTACTTTACCAAGTGGATTGAGGCTATTCCTCTCACTTATGTTATCAAGAAACAAATAGAAAAATTCATTCATTACCATATCATCTGTCCATATGGCATCCCAGCCTATATTATATTTGATAATGGTGAATGCTTTATGAACCAAGATGTGAAATCTCTTTGTGCAAAATTCAAGATCGAGCATAAAAAATCCACTCTATATAACCTGCAAGGCAATTGACAAGTTGAGGCATCAAATAAAACCGTTCTAGCCATCTTGAAGAATATTGTCAATGATGCTAGCCGTAATTAACACTTGCAACTCTTTCTTGCCTTTTGAGCTTATAGAACCAATCATTGCACCCGAACTGGCACTACTCCACACTCCCTTGTTTTTAGCACTGAAATTATCATCCCAGTCAAGATTGAGATCCCATCATTAAGAATATCAATAGAGCACATTGAAGATAATGAATATTATAGAGCCTCATGATTGCACAAACTAGAGTTTCTTGATGGTAAGCATTTGGTTGCCCTATATAACTTGCAAGCCTATCAGAACAAATTGCGGAGAAGCTACAACAAACATGTTCTCCCTTGAGGATTTGATATTGGTGACTTAGTTTTGAAGAACCAAAAAAATACGAATGTTAAACCCAAAAAGAAAGGTAAGTTTTAACCTAATTGGTTAGGACCATATATTGTCACAAAAAATTATGGATTAGAAGCATATCGACTGGCTAAACCTAATGGTGAACAACTTTTAGATCCCATGAACATCATACACCTTAAGAGGTTCTACACATGAACTTTGAACCATTATCTACAAGACCCTTGACTTGGGGGCAACTTGTGCTGATATAATTTTATCCTACCCTTTTATCTTACCTTGAACGCATTTTATACTACCCTGGTCCACTTTTCATGATTCTCGACAGTAAAGGCTTTCAATCCTTAGCACTCTGAACACATTTTTCATCCCATTCTAGATTGCTCTCTTTGAGAATCATATTCTTTTTTATGTCTAGGGCATGTTATAAGCTTAAACACATTTTATCCCTTGACCAATTATGATCTTGATTATGTCTCATGAACATTATGAACATCCTCAACAATAGTTCTACAAAGCAGCTTAGCCAGGATAGTATTGTGTAGCTTTAAACAAGTGAACAAAAACATCTTCTTAGCTGTAGACCGTTGCTACACTGGTATAGATAGGTGAATACAGATACTTTTTTTTAACTTCAGGCTGAACATTATTCTATATCACATTTGTTTCTCTTTATTATTTTATCAAGATCTTTGCTTTCACTGATTTGTGAGCATGGGCCGTTGTAGTCAGCTTAGCTATCTTATTAGAACCTCTACTTTCAGGACATGCATCTCCTCAACTAGATGGTCCTACTTTGTGCATATTTTATCCCAAAAACATCAAAACATTAGAAATGCTTTGAAAATATCAAAAACATCAGAACATGATCCACAAAAGAACAAAAACATTGTCTCATGCTTCTATACATTTATACATTTCCATTCCACCATGCTACGTTCTTGCTATTTTGCAAGCACAAAAACACTAGTTCATTTCATTTTGTCCCGTGCACTTACCATTTTTCAACGTCATTCTTTCTCATCTCATCAGCATCTTATTTTCCATACCATTCTCATTTGTTTGTTGTATCTTCCATTTCTTATTTAATATTAATCAAGCTGGTCTGATCATCATTTTTCTTCTATCTTATTTCTTGGGAGAACTACATTTGGCATGAAGTCCATGTTGGAATATGCATTCATGGAACTATGTAGGCAACATCCACTTATCTTATATATCTGGAGTCAGCTCGACTAACCCCTTCCTTTTCTTCTCTTCCCCCATTTCTTTTGTCATTGTTCCTCTTTAATTAGGGCACAATTGTCGTGTCATTGTGCTTTGTTATGATGTGGTAGAAAGTAATGCCTCTACCGCACATGCATGAATATTTGTCTTTAAACCACACTAACTTGGTTTTTATTTTTGTGTATTTATTTGAGTTCTCTTGGTGTTTTGTTATGTTTTCTTGGTGTTTTGTTGTGCGTTTGCACCTCTCCTTTTATTTCTTCTCCTTTTCTCCTTTTATTACTTGTTGTCTCATCTTGGTCTTGTGTTTCCTTGATTGTTTTTGCTTTTCTCTTTTGTGTTTTAGAACATCTTGATGATGCACATGGATCTCGATTGTTTATATCTTGATCTTATGTTATTACATTGTTCTTGGACCATTTTGTTTATTTGATTGTTGTTGGCGTCTTGTTTTCTGTTTAATTTTGTTTTTCTCTTTTGTGTTCAATAATGTCTTGATGGTCCACATGGATCTTGATTATTCATATCTTGGTCTCATGTCATTAAGACATTCTTGAATTTTGTTTTTAAATATTTTTGTTCCTACTTAAGATCATATCTTGATTTCAAGTTAGGTTCATTTATGTTTATCTTTTTCTTTATCTTTGCTTTTTTGTTTAACTGTAAATTGTTGTAACTTTGGTTTTGGTCATTGTTTTACCATTATCCTTAGTTATAGGTATTCACATTTGAACTGGCTCAGTGCAATTGGAATCTTATGTCATTCTAAGTTATTCATACTTATGATGCCTAATTTCTTTTGCTATATCAAGTGCTTTCTGCTCAGCTCTCAAAGTCTTAAATGTCAACATCAACTCTGATGAACAATTCTCAAAAACACTTTACAAAACCTAGGCTCATGATATGGAATTAGGCTTCTAGATAACATACATTTAAGGATTCTTTGTCTATGCTTAGATGTGTATCTCTTTGCATACAATGTGAGTTTAATCAATTCTTGGTCATTTTTCATTATTCCTCATTCCATTCTCTCCCAAACTTGGGTGAATTTCATTGGCCTGAAGTTCATATTGGAACATGAGTCCATGGAACTTTATAAGCAACACTCAATTTCTATTGAGGTCAATTCGGCTATCTCCATTCTTCTTTTCATCTCTCTCATCACTTTGTACATTATCATATGCTTGGTTTTATATGGATTTATAAACCATTACACCATCTCATGTACATTTGTATGTGTTCGCTTTAACCTATCTTTTCGGTTATATCCTTGAGCTACTTTGCTTGCCAATTGCCCATGTTAGGGCACAACATTTGAACCACGTCCAAATCAAATCAGCTCTACAAGGGTAAAATCATTATTTATTCTTTATCAATGATCACAATTCACCCTACTAGGGCAAAACTGTTTTATCATGATCACATTTGCTCTACTGGAGTACTTATTATTATCTTTTGTTTGGAGACCTTGTTCTAGTGGTGCTTCCCTTCCTAAAGCAGAAAGTTCTCCCTTTTCCTCTAATTCCAAGTTCTCCACATTAAATCCTATGATGGAAATATTTTAGTGTGCAACTTGTCTCAGGATTGATCAATGCTATTAGTGTGTAGCTTGTACTCTCAAATGTGTCGCTTACATTTATGGATTGTATCTTTCCCGTTCCCCCCATTTTTGGGGTATATTATACTCCTAATTGTATTTTGATCATTGATGGTAATCACATGTGCAAGCATTAGCTCATCTGAAAGTGATCTATTCCATGTGTTAATCTCTCACTTTCTCTCTCTTTTTGAGAGTCCACCCTTTTCTTCCATCCTAGTATGTCTTCTCGAGGGGGCATCATGGGTTTGTTCCAATTTCTTCTTGACAACTCTTTTCTTTGAAAAGACGTTGCTTCACTTGAATTTCTCGCTATGCCTTTTCAAATAGAGGTAAAATATAAACATCCAATTTCTAACATCATTTGTGTTGAAATTGTCAATCTTACTCGAATTGCACTCAAATGCACATTTTAGGTTAAAATCCATAAAACACCCTAAATAGTTTTAACTTGTCACTTACAAGTGCCAGTTTAGGTTAAAGTATCCTTAAATAGGGAAATGCATTTTATGCGCTAGCTAACTTTGATAAGATCATTTTGAGTCAAAATGACAATTTCACCATTTAGTGCTCTGAATCACTCTTTTGTTCTAAATCATTGGTACACATCATGTACCTTTGTTATTTGGTGTTGACAACATCTTAAATGGGAATACAACTCCAATGCATCTAACATTGCCTTCCAATTCCTCTCCAGTCAAATTACGATCCAGTAATATGATTTTTTAACCATTTTGATTAATTGTGCACCAATTTCCAAAGAATTACACTAAACTTGATTAAACTTACTTAATCTAATTAATCTAATTTAAGAGCTTAAGTAAGAATTCCATAGATCTTTTTGAATATCTCATTATTGAAAATTGATTTTGAATATCTGCATCACCTAGTGACATCATCTATGGGGTAGCATCCATCAAGCCATAAATGCATAAAATATCTAGATTATGGGTCACCTATGCCTAGTTAATGCCGCCCATGCCTTTTTAATGCTTATTTATTTTGAGGATATTTATGAGTTTAATTATAAATATTAGGATTATCCATGGCCACACATCTCAATCTACCAATCTCAAAAATCTATAAATAGAGAGGCCATAGACATGAATTTTAAGCTTGATTTATGTAAAGTTATTATGCAGAATTGTCTCTATAATCCTTTGCAATAGACCATTAAAATTAGTTACAAGCTTCATTGATAGGCTAGTTTAGTGATTTGGAATCATGAGCCTAGGTTTTATGGAGTGTTCTTGAGACATTGGAGGAGTTTGCCACCTTTGTTGACAAAGACAAAGATGTTTGATCAAGGGAGAACATGTTTTTGAGCGACATGGGTATGGTGAATCCATTTGGGAAGGTAATTCGATGTTACTTTCTTTCATTTATTTCTTCATATCCTTTGTAATTCCCATAGGAATAGATAGGCTTTATGGACTAATGTTTGACTAACTTGCTTTGTAATCCTTTCTACGCAAGATTTGGAGCCAACAATAAGTTCGTGTAAAGTAATTGTGGGAACAAATCGATCGAGTATGGAATCACTATGCAATGCTTTAGTCTATTCCTCTGTTGTGTAAGTTTCTACATTGGAATTGTTTTCACCAGTAATTGAGTGGAGTAATTGTTAAGGCAATAAGTTTTAATTAGCATATTTTGTTTTTTTTTGTTTATTGAAGGTCTAAAAGATTCATGTGTGAAGAAAGCCAAAGTTGAGTTGAAATGAGTCGTGGAAGATTATACTTCATTTCTATAACATTGGACGAATTTACAATAGTAAATTGATAAATTGTATTTCTCTATTATTTGATATTGTTACACTAATGACTACATTATTATTTCAATACATTTCAATCATCATCACTTTCGTGAGCAAATTTGTGATGACCATTGGTGCAAACAGTTTTCTACTACCTTGCTCTTCAACATAAAGACCCTCTAATGTTTTGTGTGCCTGAAGAGTAATTCTTCAAAGAGACTTGGTACTTGATAACCGGTGTTTTTCTACTGCTTCCATGAAGATAATTTCTTTGGCCTTTTCTTGTGTAAGATTTTCACATATTTGATCCATTATGAATTCATTCACTTCTATTGTAGGGGTAGTAGACAAGGAGTTTTGAACAAACCAATATTCTCTTGCAGCATAATATTGGAATGGAAGTAGGAATCACTTATATTGTTACATTTACATGTTGCTCCTTATTAGTGAAGGCAAGGCACCGTCATACTTCTGAAAATATTGGAATGAAAGTAGGAATTCATTTACTTCTATTGTTATCCGGAAATATTGCCTAAACCTAATGTAATGGCTCCTCAAACTACAAAGCTATGCTTAATAACACGTGTTATCCAACCGGCAAAAAAGCTGAAGAGATTACAATGGCAAAAAAAACACAAACAATGATAACAGGTGAGAAAACAAGTGGTAACAATCAATTCATTGGCAATTTTATTGAGATTTCACTGTGTTTAAGAAAGTAAGCATCCCAAGACTTTTTAGGTTTTTAATATTAGTGTAGAGCCCATTTTCAGTTACCACTTATCAAAGTAGAGGAGATGAATGAGAGGGATATGAGAACCTCTGATTTTACTTGCAACAATCAATTCATTCTATTTTAATTTAGAGGAGATGAATGAATGAGGGAGGTACTATCAACTATACCTCAAAGGCTCCTTAAATCTCTGTCCATGGAAGCGTTTTGAAGCCTTTGACAAGGATATTATGATTCCTAAAAAATATATAATTAAATTCAAGGTGAAGTTTAATGAGTTTCTTACACGTAGATGTATGCAGATTCCTTGTAGATTAATTGTATGTCATTAATTTATATAGTCTTCGATATGACAAGAAAAAAATTTATATTAACGGTATATACTATTGTTAACTTTTATAGGCTTTGAGTATGGCCAAAAAATAGTTTATATCAATGGTATATACTGTAACTATCATGTGTGAATGGATCACTGAATATTGTTTATTTTTTCTTGTTCTTTATTGTTTAATTAAAATGCAATAAGCAGAGTAATTATAGGTACACTATCTAATATTAAAGTAAACAACCTAATTATACAATTACTTCTTTTATTTAATTGTTTCATTTTAATTGTACATATAAAAATAGATAATATAATATATTTAAAACATATAATATATGACATTAATATTTATCAAATATAATCGAAAAAAAAAAACAATTCCTCCGGCTTTCCTTCCACCTTTGTGGTAACTGCTAGTATTAATTCCACCTGATCAGTATGGACGATCAATCGCAATACACTGCTCGGTGAAAAACATAATCATTTTGAAATGTTCGCTGCGAAATATTGATATTTTATTTGGCTTGCTAGTTGCCGCCAAAACGTGATTAAATGCTCGATCGATGGCCAATGGAAATAGTTAATCATTTGTTTCTCTTTGAAAATAAAAGGGAGCCTAAATTATTGTTGGGACTTTTCCCTCATGCTGTCTTCAGCTGGAGGCCAAGGCAAATTGCAATGACAGTTGTCCATTGAAGGTCAAGAAAATACAGCTGCAGGTTCTTGCTAGTGCCACATATAATGCTACGGTTTGCTTCGTTCAAAAACATTCTGGGATTTTGAATTTCCTGTACCGAATTACCCACTGCGAGCTGCATAGCTACTACGATTAACAAACTATTATTTTTGTCTGGCTTTTCCTTTTATGCATGGGACGAATACAATCTTTTGGATTCATGGAAAACAAACCTTTTGATGTCGGGACTCATAAGCGGTTCGTTCAAAGGCCACAACCGTCGAGAAGATCAATTATAATAGTTACAGAACATTAAGTTATATAATGACCCAAAATCATAACAAATGAAAGCTTCCATTTGACCTAAATACCTGTTTAATATTACAAAATACCACAGGCATACGAAGTCAAATTGTTTATCAATGTCTAAAAGCAGCAGCCATCCTCGCATCCATTGTCTGTAAACAAGAAACAAAAAGTAGAGAAGAGGGAAATCATTTTAGGATAAACTTTGTGTCCAAAGACAGGTTCCTTTTTTGCTTGTCTTTTTCCCCTCCAAGCCATTTTCCATTCCATGGAGACGTTCTATGCATTAGATCTATAGTTTTAAAGGACTTAAAATCAGGTTTTATTTAAAAACTATACGCGGACTTTTTAATTTGAAAAAAAAATTATGTTTAACTTTTTAATTAAAAAAAAGTTATGTACTTAAGAGAGTCCGAATCCCTCCAAAGTCTCGCATCTTCATGTTTTAAATGTAACTTTCTTGTACTCTTCTTTACTTTTCTGGTCACTATTTGATATTGATTATGAGAGTTTTTATGCTAATGAGATGGGATATTGATTTTCAAATGTTATCATGGAGTTTACTTAGGCTTCTCTCTGTACCATTTGAATTGTTATGAGTATAATCAAAAGACAGTTTTTTTTTAAGTTGTAAGATGATTTAAGTAAAATCTTTTGCATTGTATTTGATTGTTGTTTGGACGTGATTTGTAATGGAATTTCATTTAAATTTTTATTATTGCAATCCAGCCTTCAAGTAATATAAGAGATTGGTGGGATGAAAGCAATGCAATATACATGTTAGTTATGACTTCTAATATATTTCCTTGTTTTCAATTGAATGACGTTGAACTCATTTACTAAATTTCATATGTCGGACTATATCTTATGCTTATTGTTTGACTTACGTTCTTAATGAAATACACAAGTTAATTTTACAAGAACCCAAATCAATATCGAATATTGTAGGGATCAAATGATGCATGATCTGTAATTCCCTGTTTTTGAGCACAAATTTTCAAATTTCAATCAACTTGCTCAAAACTTCAGACATATCTTATAGACTATGAGACTGGAAACCATAACGGAGGAGTCCTCTGGCGATTAATAAAAGCAGATTGTAACAGAGAATGGTTATGAAAGTATCAAACCAGATTCTTCATAAAAAATAAAGGCCTCCGAATTAGCATTTAGAAGAGAACACATTTTGTTTTGAATTTACTCTTTTCTCGAACAATTAAGATAACCTGCTTCACTTGGATTTTTTAATGTCTACAGATAGAAATGGATATGGAATTCACCACTACTTTCACATTTTGTACACGTGTGTCATGACATACAATTTTCCTTCAAACTACGTATACCTCAACGTTTTTTTCAAGCAAATTCGCCAGTGCTTCCACATTTATTATGTCCATAATCTATTCGAAAGCTCTAATCACAGCATCTGTTGGGAAAATACCGCGAAAAAGTTTTTGAAATTCACTTCAAAAGTACCATTTTATTTGCTCACAGGTCTCTAAAGCCTTTTGTATAGACCCAATTCCTGCATAACTTGTTACCATGTATTTTATGAAACAACACTCACAACTATAACATTTGGTGAAAGATCTCCTTCGATTATGATTTCAAAGACATTCATCACAACTGTGAAAGTTACTTATACTTATTCCCACAAATAAATACTAAAAATACATCACAACCTTTATTAATAAAAATAATTAAAATTAGAACAATTTAAGATGTAGGAAAGGATAGTCAAATACACAAAATACGTTGGGTTGGGTAAAATTGTTTTATTATATGTATATATATTGACAATCATAACTTTTAGTTACATTCATTAAGTTAAATTTGGATTGCAAGATTTGATAAAGTGTGTAAAAACAATATTTTTTTTTCAATTTGTTTGGGGTAAGAAATTATATTTGTTGGCGGGTTTATAATATTTTGAATTTTCTAATTAAAATATTTTAATAATTTTTATATTCTTTTCATTTAAAATATTTAGGAAAATAATTAATAAATTAGAAATATGTTAAGATAATAAATATGTATATAAGAAAATAACTAATAAATTAAAAATATTAAGATAATAAATATTTATAATAAGATTGTGTGTGTGTGTGGGGGGAATATAAGTATGAGGTTTTCAAATCTCTCTTATAATTATATCAATGTCATTAATATTATCAATAAATGTATAATTATCCCTAGTGTCACATCTATCATCATTGTCATTAATATTACTAACAAATGTATAACCATCATTAACATCTTTAATATTATTGACAACTTTAATCATCCAAACGATATTAATGACCACAACTGATTTAACATATCCAACCAAATTTGACCTTGAATAAATTGAGTATCAAATGACTTAATTAATTTACCCACATCTCACCAACTATATATATATATACTAATTAATGAAAAAACTATAAAAATTAAACAACCATATTTATTAAAACTAAACAAATAATAATAATAATAATATTTTTTTAATTTTTAATAAAATTATATTAATTATTATTAATTGCTACAAAGTTGAAATTACACCAATCATTATTATATATGAAAGTTGAAGTTACACTAATCATAATAATATTCCATACTTTAAGCAAGTAAGAATAATTTAAAAACAAGCCCAATTAAAAATATATGTATAAGAGTAAGTGAAATTTTAAAAACAATTTAGATTTAAATTTTCTTACAATTCTAAATTAAAATTTAAAGCCATCTAAACTAAAAAAATGTATACAATTCTAAACTAAAATTTAAAATCAATCTAAATGTATATAATTGTTCTTTAGATTTTTGTATTGTTTATAAATATAAATATTTATTAATATTTTGAAAAAATAAAATATTTAAATTATATAAATATTTTATATATGTTTATATTTTCCAATTTTTTATAAATATTTTTTCAACATAAATTACGATCTATTTATTATTTATTCTAAAATCTCATTTTGTATTTTAGGTTGCATATTATCCCTCCTTTTACCTTATTTAATATATGTCGATTTATTTTCTTTTACCTTATTTAATATATGTCGATTTATTTTCTCTAATAAATTATGTTATTGTGTTAACTTTTTTCTACTTTAATATTAACTTTTCCCTTTTTTTGCAAAACTTGATTTTATTAATTTATAATAAATTGGGCTTCTCGATCTAAAAAAAATTTAAACAAATAAAAAATAATTAAATATAAAAAAGTTCTCTTATTTTTTTTCAGACAAATGGCAATGCCGACTAATTGCTTGAGTGAAATCTATAATCATGCCAAACTGATTGTCTTAGACTATAGCACTATAATTGTGCTATAGTCATAGAATACAAATTATCTTGGATGAATTAAAGAGTAGACACAAAAATGGAGTAAGTGCCATCCATACCAAAACAGAGATAAGCCAACCCTTTCCACAATACATTCTTAAACCAACAAGGGTTATGTTGTAGTTATAGTACCTATGGTAAATTCATGTAAGATTGAATGAATGTAGATCTAATATGTTTAAATGCAAGATTGAATGAATATAATTTTAATATATATTTGTTAGAATTTATGAAATATATGAAGCCATCATCATCTCTGCGAAAATCAGAATGTGCATTGGATCGCTAGTTACAAAACGGAATTAGAAAGGATAAAGCAAAACAATGCACGTTGTACCTGCAAATCTGTAACTAATAAAATTGCATAGGATGCGTAGGGCTTTGACTAAAACAAATAGATTTAAATGTTTCACATACGTTAAAAACATCTAAGATTTTACATAAAAATGATTCAAATTCATTCTTCAAACACTTAAAATTGAAATCAACATATTCTATATACGGAAAACAAGATAAAAAATGTTTTAAAACAAAACATTCAGTGTAACATTAATATAAAAATAGTATGTTAAGAATAGTCTTCTTCTATTACATTTCAATTGTCATCTACGCAAAGACTAAGGCTATAGAATTATACGTTGAAGATTGATTAAATATGAACCCCTAAAATTTCGTAGGCAGTGATGATTCACTTTATTAATGTTGATGGAACATACTTTCGTTATTCATCAATTATCTGTAAATTTATTTATGCCATTGATTTCTTTTATCTGCATTTACAATTATTGTTTGAAGGTTCATGCGAAAACCGCAAAACATATAGAATAGAATTAATATGCTCTATTTAAAATGTACATAACCTATAATGTATAATTGCAGCAAAGACACCATACCTGAAAGGGAAGTACAATTGAGTCTTTTTTACCATCTGCTAGTGGTTTAATAGCATGGCAAAAAGTTTGAGTGTTATATTTAGTTTGCACCGGGGATTGTGACAAGGTTTTACAATATTAAATTTGAAAGGTAATTAAACTGAAAATTTGAACTGCAAGTCCAACAAACAGAGCTTCCCTACTGTATGGTTTGGCTAAACGTACTATAGAATAATTTAATTGTAATGAATATGTATCGGTCCCTGGTGTAAAGAGCCGTAATGACCAAGCGTTGCACTGTCATGTCCCCTTTTGAGTTGACATGTTCAGAGTTGAGGATTAGCCTATTATGCGACCTTCGTACGCTGATGGGATGGATAGAGGGTCTTGATGGAGCTGGGCTTGCCTTTTTGTTCAGGTTTTTTGGATATGAATTAAGGGAGATATTAATATTTGATTGATTTAATCAAATATTAATTATTTGGTCTAATTAATAATTAATTATTAATTATTAATTAGTTGGTCTAATTTTAAGACCCTAATTCTAATTTAAGAATTGGTCTAATTTTAAGACCCAAGTTCTAATTTGAGGAATTCTAATTTAAGAAACCCAAGTTCTAATTTGAGGATATCTAATTTTAGCAAGCACACCTTTAGAGGGTATAAGGGTTTCTCATGGGAGAGAGTTTGGATTATGCATTGATTATTGATTATTGATATTGAAGAATTCTTCTGTGAAGACTGAGCCAAGGGTTCCAGGTTTCCATTGCAGTGGAGAACGTCAACTCTTCATTGTGTGCGATTCAGAGGCTGTGAGATATCAGCGGATT
Source organism: Torreya grandis (assembly GCA_037957365.1). Classification (NCBI taxonomy): domain Eukaryota; kingdom Viridiplantae; phylum Streptophyta; class Pinopsida; order Cupressales; family Taxaceae; genus Torreya; species Torreya grandis. The sequence goes on along the minus strand of JARHVA010004662.1, from coordinate 497,960 downwards.
TATTGCCAAATTGAGAGATAGCTTCATACAGAAGTTATCACAGAGGTTTACAGATTTGAGAGGTAACTTCATACAGAAGTTGTCACAGAGCTTTCCAGGTATTTCTTTATTTAGTTTTTATTCAATAAATTATACAGATAGAGATCTTCCGTATTAGAACCAGATATCTTGGGATCAGGGGTTTAGCAATCAAGGTGTGCTATATTTTATTGGCGGCCGTACGAAGTCCGTATAGATCCGTACAGATTCACACAGAGACCGACATCGGCAGACAGAGATCCTTAGTGACCGACATCGACCGACCTATCACCGACGTCGGCAGGTCAGCGACCCCAGTCGATCAACAATGGCAGTATAACCGACGTCGGCGACTGTGTTTTTGACACAGCAGGCCGAGACGCACAGATTCAGGGTATTTTTCAGATTATTGGAAGATAATCAGGGTTTTAAGACTGTATCTGAATATTTCTTTTTATGCATGACTGAAGACATCTATTGTAACCATCTGGACAATAATGAGATTAGTGATTTGCTAGTTAAGAGATTTACTGTGATTTATTTATTTATTTGAAATTATCTTGCAAAAATTATATCGTTGTTCAAAGCTATTTGTGTTTCTATATCTCTATTAGACGGGGATATTACAGTGGTATCAGAGCTTTTGACAGAAAAAAGGAGCCCCTAAGTAAGGGACATTACAGTGGTATCAGAGCTTTTGACGAAAAAAAAGAGCCCCTAAGTAAGGGACATTACAGTGGTATCAGAGCTTTTGACAGAAAAAAGGAGCCCCTAAGTAGGGGACATTACAGTGGTATCAGAGCTAAATCCTGCCATCCTGAGGGTTTGACAATCTTATGTAGCCACAAGAGTTGGGACCACACAAGTATAACACATCCAGCAGAGCCTTGCTTGAAGGTACCCAGGTGTTAAATCAGCCACCGATCATCATGAGTGACAGACGTGAGGGTAGCCCACCCAGGGGCCACATGTATGATGTTGATTAGGACACCAGAGAATTCCACCGTGCTATGATGTCACGCCAACAACAGATGAATCAGACACTACAGACACTTACTACTATGATAAGGGGGATGAACGCACCTGATAGACAGAATGGGGAACAAGGAGATAACAGGAGTGTTACTGTTAATCAGAGACCACAACTGACCCATTCCAGGACAGCGGGTAGACCTACACGTCTTACGTTTGTTCAAGAGGAACCAGAAGTTCCAGCAGAGGAGGAGGCAGGAGATTCCTCATTTGCAGATGTTTACCTAGCTGCAGATGATGAGTGGAACTTATTACCTCCTCATGTTTGAGAGAGGACGTCCTTTGATCATTTTGTTAATCTGAGGAGAGAGCACTACAGATTGGTTAGACAGGACAGGAGACCTAGACACCAGAACAATGATCTTAAGCATGCTACAAGCAGGCTCACACTCGCGATGTTTGACGGTAGTGGTAAGGTCACAGCGCAGGCCTGATTAGTAAGTTAGACACCTTTCTCACATTGCGACCGATGGCTGAGGAAGATGCTATCAGATATGCGACACTAAATCTTGAGGGAGTAGCTCACGATTGGTGGCACCACAGGATGGTGACACTCCATCATGATCGGATCACATCTTATCAAGAGTTTGTGGATAGGCTGGTAGAGCATTTTGACAGGAGGGATCCAGAGTCCTATTTTCAAGAGTTGGCACAGTTACGCCAAAGTGGCAGTCTAGAGTCTTACATTGGTGACTTCCAAAAGTTATCAGTTATGGTTCCTGACATTTCAGAGAGGCGACTTGTAGTACTCTTCATGGAGGGATTGACAGAACCATTGAGAGGTTGGATCAAAGGCTTTGATCCTCCTTCATTACAGGTAGCTATGAAGAAGGCACGTAGTATGGAGATGGCAGCCCCATCCAATAAATCTAACTCCAGAGGTACTTCTTCATCTAGAGACCATAAGTGCTCCAACGGAGATACAGAGAGACCGGATTTCAGCATAGATAAATCAGGTGTAAAGAATGATTCAAAGGCCAATCCAGCAGCACCACCTTTGCATCGTGAGGCACTTAACAATCTACGCAGGAAGAAGCTTTGCTTCTACTGCAAAGGTCCATATGATATCCATCACGATTGCCCTTTGAGGCCTAAGGGCAAGGCGAATTGTGTGACATGGGCATATTATGAGGATTCGGATTCAGAGGATTCCGAACAGTAGAATAGTTTTGAGGAGGTAGTGGCAGAGTTAGAGCTTCACATACAGGAGGCACGCCTATCCAGCATTCAGTCGGATGAGTCATTCAGACTTCGTGGAGTTTTAGCAGGGCAGAAGGTCATCACCCTTCTTGATACATGAGCCACACATAATTTCATAGATGCTAGATTTGTGGAGAAGCGTGGACTCACTACTGAAGATTTTGAGGGCATTAGAGTTAAGGTAGCCGATGGTCACACTCTTAGGTGTGAGCGTATGATTAGAGACCTCCCATTGCGCTTGAACAACTACGAGTTCAAGGCTGATTATTATGTGGTGAACATGGGGGATATAGACTTAGTCTTGGGTATGAAGTGGCTTCATTCATTTGAGGAAGTTACTCTTCATCTCAAGGACATGGAGGTTCACTTTGATGTTGATGGGAAGACACATATTCTTAAGGCAATATGGGGCAGCAGCTTCAGATATATGTTTTTTCATCGGATGGAGATGCTCATACGACATGACATGATAGAGTGTGATGACGAGTGCACATTGGCACCAACACAGGAGAGATATGAGGATGAGCTTGGTCTTGAGGTGAGTGTAGTTCAGGAGTTTTCACATGTGGTAGGGACTCAGCTTTCTGTTACAATCGGGTCACAGGTTGATGATGATATGACTATTTCTAGCCTTCACAATCCAGATTTAGATATTATTCAGGTAAGGAGTTTGCTTGAGTTGCTTGCTGATTTTCATTTATGGATTGGATGTTGGGGTGCTTATCTTAGTACTAGGGATGGACATGGCATGGAGTTTGCATTGATTGACAACAGGGAAGATCATGACTACATTTGGGATCCAGGTGGATTGATGGGTGTATCATTCAACGATTGCTTGAGGGCAAGCAATTTCAGGAGGGGCGGATTGTCATGTCCCCTTTTGAGTTGACATGTTCAGAGTTGAGGATTAGCCTATTATGCGACCTTCGTAGGCTGATGGGATGGATAGAGGGTCTTGATGGAGCTGGGCTTGCCTTTTTGTTCGGGTTTTTTGGATATGAATTAAGGGAGATATTAATATTTGATTGATTTAATCAAATATTAATTATTTGGTCTAATTAATAATTAATTATTAATTATTAATTAGTTGGTCTAATTTTAAGACCCTAATTCTAATTTAAGAATTGGTCTAATTTTAAGACCCAAGTTCTAATTTGAGGAATTCTAATTTAAAAAACCCAAGTTCTAATTTGAGGAAATCTAATTTTAGCAAGCACACCTTTGGAGGGTATAAGGGTTTCTCATGGGAGAGTTTGAATTATGCATTGATTATTGATTATTGATATTGAAGAATTCTTCTGTGAAGACTGAGCCAAGGGTTCCAGGATTCCATTGCAGTGGAGAACGTCAACTCTTCATTGTGTGCGATTCAGAGGCTGTGAGATATCAGCTGATTTATTGCCAAATTGAGAGATAGCTTCATACAGAAGTTATCACAGAGGTTTACAGATTTGAGAGGTAACTTCATACAGAAGTTGTCACAGAGCTTCCCAGGTATTTCTTTATTTAGTTTTTATTCAATAAATTATACAGATAGAGATCTTCTGTATTAGAACCAGATATCTTGGGATCAGGTTTTTAGCAATCAGGGTGTGCTATATTTTATTGGCTGCCGTATGAAGTCCGTACAGATTTGTACAGATTCACACAGAGACTGACATCGGCAGACAGAGATCCTCAGTGACCGACATCGGCCGACCTATCACCGACGTCGACAGGTCAGCGACCCTAGTCGACTGACGACGGCAGTATAACCGACGTCGGCGACTGTGTTGTTGACACAGCAGGCCGAGACGCACAGATTCAGGGTATTTTTCAGATTGTTGGAAGATAATCAGGGTTTTAAGACCGTATCTGAATATTCCTTTTTATGCATGACTGAAGGCATCTATTGTAACCATCTGGACAATAATGAGATTAGTGATTTGCCAGTTAAGAGATTTACTGTGATTTATTTATTTATTTGAAATTATCTTGCCAAAATTGTATCGTTGTTCAGAGCTGTTTGTGTTTCTATATCCCTATTAGACGGGGATATTACAGTGGTATCAAAGCTTTTGACGGAAAAAAAGAGCCCCTAAGTAAGGGACATTACAGTGGTATCAGAGCTTTTGACGGAAAAAATGAGCCCCTAAGTAAGGGACATTACAGTGGTATCAGAGCTTTTGACGGAAAAAAAGAGCCCTAAGTAAGGGACATTACATGCACAGGGAATAAAATGAAAGGCCAGGCCTTGGAACTCGCTGCAAGGTGACATGGGCTAGGAAGCAAATAACAGAACCAAAAAACAAGCCCAGGGAGGAAATAATAGAATAAAAAATTTGACTACCGAAATTTATTAAAATATTTAAAATGCATTTTAATAACCAATCGAGAGAGATTTTGATTCTATAGAATTGTGAACGTTGTAACACACAATTTATAAAAAAAAAATCCGTGAAAAAATAATCCAAAAATTTATATTAAAAAAAAAGACAGACAAATTGGTATTTCAGCCATAGGTTTTCACAACCTCCCAAAGCATATTCTTGGGCAGAGGCTTGGACAAATTAATAGTTCGCAAAGGCCAGGCTTGGAAACAGCTGCAACGTGACATGGGCCAGCATCCTGAATGATGCAAGGAAGTTGCATCAGAGCCAAGACCATAGAAAATCAAATGCTACGAAACATCAGCCCCTTGCGCACCTAGCCCTACATGAGCTCGAGATTCATCATTTATTTTGCCTCTTTATATTACCTTGCCCTTCCACGTGGTTTCGTACATGGCTTCCATCCTTTCACGCATTTCATACACACGGTTTCCCATCCTTATCCCAATGCTTGCCTGCCGTTCTCTACATAATAAACCACCTGTGGGTGCTGAAAGGCTGTTGCTCTGCTTCACAGGCAAGGTGAACTCTCTAATTCAATTTTGTCATCGGTCTGTTATCCCTGTTTAGATTTTGAATAACATTGTTATATTGAATTGTATTCATGCTTTTAATTTTTTACTTGACTCGATTTATTCTAGTTTTAGTGTCACATTACATTTTAACATTTGATTTTATTTTTACAGGGCAGTTTAGCTGGACAGTGCTCAAAGACACTGCTCAAAGACACTGTCCTACATTGAGTAGCAGAAAATTGAGTTACTAGGCTGAAGAAAGGTACATGGATAATAGTGGTTTTTACAAATTGGAGTGGGTTTTAATATATTTTGTCTGGAATTGGACTAGTTGGTTTTTTAGATATAATATTTTTGAACAAGTTATCCCTGTTTAAATTTTGAATAACATTGCCATATGAGGTTGTATTCATGCTTCTGATTTTTTACTTCCAAATCTTGTGACTCAATTTATTGTAATTTTAGTGTGAATATTACATTCTAACCCTTGATTTTATTTTTACAGGGCAGCTTAGCTGAACAGAGAGGTTCAATGAAATTTTAAAAAAAAGCTTAAAAAAAAAAAAAAAATAACAGCCAGGATTTCATCTATAATTTACTGAAAGTTATCATATTCACCAAAATGTACATATGCTTCAATAATAAATCTCGTGGTTTCCCCAAAATTAAGCTATAATACAATGCTAAGAATTAACCAGTCATTGAATAGGATTGCCCCTACCATTCTATGCATATAAAATATTTTCCCGTCCTTCAAATTTTTAGTGGTAATAAATGTAGTCTCTAGTGAAAAGCAAATTCAAATTCATGTTCTCATGTTCCAATATTGCCTAGATTGACAGACCATTTATGTTCTCAAGTTCAAATTGTTGCTTTGTGCAAGTACCTTCAATAGGCAAAAACAAATTGCTAGAAAATCCATTTTACAATGAATTTTACGGATTCCCACTAGAGAAGATTTTAGCACTCCATTGTAAGCATTACAAATGGAAAGTATCACATTTGAGGGTAAAGCTTCCACCTACCTATCCTTCTAATGAATGCTGTGTCTATGAGGGAAGCAAGAGGATCGACTGTTAACGCCAATGCTGCTGGAAATGCAATTTGTGCAATCTCGCAACCAAGTTTATCTGGTTTCAGATCACTCCTGACAAAGCAGAATATTTTTTAAAACATATATCTAAGATTCTCAACATAGAACGAGCTAAAATTGAAGGTCATAAGACAAATAAATAAATGTATGTGGTTAATATCACATTTTTAGTATGATGATGAAATTGATGAACAACAATATACATGTTCAATTCCCTTGGGGTAGCAAGTGCAGTCGCATAACAATGGACTGGGACCATGTGTCACATGATTGTGGGTACCTCCAGAAAATCCACATTGATCAATCAAAACATATATATCTCATATTTAATATTGGGGTTGCATGATAAATACCACTTAACGGACATATTTTGTTTACAAGTTTTGCAGGTATAGGTAAGATTAAATAGGGGTAATATTTAGAAGACACTAATGAAAAAAGCATTGGTTTTTTTGGGAAATTAGTTACCTATAATCCTTAAAGAAAATTCTAAGTGGGTTCCAACTGCTCTGATTTTTTGATGGATTTAGATTCACCCTCTCTGAATTTAATTCAAATGTCATTTTGTTTGTTACGATTTTGCGAGAACGCCTTTCAAGTATGCATAAAAGAAAATAAGTCTGTTTGATGGAATCCAAGTTCACTGATAATTTGAGTCCCTGTTGATCAGCAAATAGAAATAAATAAGGCCAGGTTAGCATTGACATTAACTCTACTTTATCTTCAGCTCAAGAAGATTACTAAATCCAAAACATATTTGTGAAAAATGGTCATTTACTGCTATCATTCAATCAAATTACAGTAAAAACTGCAACACGTGAAAAGTAGAATTCCATTGAGGAAGATACTTTACAATTTGCAAGTGAGCCACAATGACACAAATTGGTGTCAACTCAACCCACCCCACAGACCATGTGTAATAATGAAAACGTTTTCTAGCATAGAATGCAAGAAGCGGCCATTAATAAGTCCCATAATCATCTCCAAGCTCCCCCAAATGCTATGTAGTTTTTGGCATTTCGTTGAAGCTGTGTCACATTACTTTCATGTGAATTAGAACACTTTTTCTTAAACATTTGATGGAATAACCCAAATTAATATAACTACTGGTGAATAGAAGGGGATTGAATCACGCTATTAGTGAAGAGAGAAGGATTGAATCACGCTATTGGTGAAGAGAGAAGGATTGAATCACGCTACTACTGCGCAGAGGTAGGTAGCCTCATCTGTCACATTTTTCTATTTTTTCTCAGCTGGGTCTTCTGCTTTCGTTGTTTTCAAACGATATGTTGCTTATATGGTAGAAAAAATTCCTCATATGCCTTAAAATGCATCTATGGCTAAAATTTTCAAAAATCATCAAACGACTTTAAAAATGAATAACCAGCGCCAACACAGGTTTGAGTCAGAGGCGAGAACAGGGATTTATATACATGTTAATGATACACCAAAACATTTGTTGAGCAGATAACATGTGTCGATTCCAGCTGCAACTGCATATAAGTCGGTTACCTTTGGTAGTCATAATAAATATCAGTAATGTCTGGGTAGTCCGTGAAAGGCTTTACAGGAAAATAAGGGAGATCAAATAATGTTATTGGCTGCATGACACAGATATTATTCCTTGTTTAGTGGTAACTAGGAAATCCATAAAACATTATTATTGCATAACAAAACTTCGGATATGCATTCTTTAATTTGACCCATTGCCAATTTTTATTGGTTGTAGATTGCAAGCAACATGATTTATTCGCAAGAGGCGGAAACAATAGTACCTCCGGTACTAATAAGGGAAATGGAAACCCATATATCTTAATTAGTATAGGAAAATATGAGTAGACCTTAAAATCATAGACTATATCCCATGGCCAGAAGCAAAACTATCCTCTTATCTTTTTTTACATTTTGCAGCAATGAGTGAACGTTGACATCTCTTCTATTTTGGAAGCGCAGGAATTGGATGAGGAGTGCTAGATGGCACACACTTAAGGTGAGGCCCTTGTATTAAACATGCAGGTTCCTGCACCCGTGTGTCCAAAAGGAGGTTGACTAATTTTTATCATCAACCAAAAAAATTTCCAATTCCCGACACCACTGTGATGTGCACACATTTAATAACATTCCTGACTACATTTTATCTTGCTTATAACGTCTTTAAAATTCATTTTTTGACATTATGTACATAGTAATGTCATTGTTTGACATTATTGTGGATGTAATGTCAAAACTAACAACAAACATCCTTGATTGTAGTTTATTGGTGATATTATAAATATTTTATTTTCATCACAAATGTTTGATAAGCCCAACCCCTAAGGTGTTGAAAGAACCATTGAGAACAAGAACAAGGGAAGTGAACGGGGAAGAGGAAGGGTAAAGAACTTTTGCAATAAAAAGTAATGGAAAATTATAATTGAGTGTTTGAAAGATAAATATAAAATGTCACGATCTCACACATTTTGTGTGCATGCAATTTGCTGTCCACATCCTTAACTTATTAGGGAGAAAACATGAATGTATAATCATGAAGTCTAGGTTTGGGTAAAGGTGAAGTAGTCATAGAATGAGAAATGACCCTTGCCTCTTCAAAAACAATATTATCTAGGCTTTTCAATCTTCATGGAAGCTGGTTGGTGATTTTTTACTCCGTCAACCTTATGGTTGGCCAAGAAGTATAATACACGACCACACTCCTTATATATATGTAAGTATGAAATTTGTTCGAAGTTGGAAGCTAGAATTTTGGGTTCCTCCAAGATGTAGTTGAGCACCTAATCTTGCAACTTAATTTTTCTATAGCATCCACTGCAATTGTTTCCACTTGCTCATTATTTTTTCCTTGTTGTGAAAGGGGGCTAGGGTGAGACATGAAAATAAATTTCCACTTGATAATTATTTTTATCCTGTCGTGTAAGAGCTTTCAAAGTTAGAATTGAGACATTGGTGACTTTGGAGAGAGTTCCTTCAATTGCAACACCCACCAATTTGGTTAGGTGAGAGAAATTTTGAAAATTTATGTTGTTCCTCTCCTTCTAGATGTGGTGAATGTCAAGCACTATAGATCCAAAGAGTTGAAAGTATTCTTAATCTAAGAGGCTAGGAGGAAAAGTGATCACGGATCTAAGGGGATGGGGAGGTGGAGGGGATGCAATCCCAATAAAAAATGAGACAAAAACGGAATTATAGGTTTCCTTCACAAAGGGAAAAATAAGAAGCAAATGATTAGAAATATTGGCAACAACTTTGTAAAAAATGCATTGACTAGGCCAATCTAACCCCTTCTAAGTTGAGAATAACCACTAAAAATATAATCTTATTTATATTAAACTTATAAATAAGAAATGGATAAGATGTGTAGATATGTGTGGATAATCCAAAAGATCAAGTGCATCTTAGACAATATTAAATTTTATACCTATATCTACTAACATCCCCTTTAAGACACATTCTGATAAAGGGAAAAATAAATAATTGCACTAATATAAGTAAACTTAAAAAAAAAGTGTTGTGTGCACCAATACCCCTTCTTAAGAGCAACTTAGAGAAAGTGAGTGAGGAAAACCTTTGATATCAGTCTTGAAAACTAGGCTGTGTTAGGCATCCATTCAAAATACTTAAAAATACTAAAAAGTGAGTGTCTTTATTGATGCCAATCCATCTTATTGGAATGGATGGGTGTTGAGCTATTTTAACTACAAAGTCAAGAAGGAAATGGTGTTGAATACGAGGATCACTCTAAAATTACAAAATCTCATAAAAATGACAAGTGTTAGGGATACCAATATTAATCCTTAAGAAGCAGTCAATCTGTTTGTAAAAAAATTGCATGAGTGGTCTAAATCCACTATTTGAGTACCAAAAGGATGATAGATGCTAAGGCTACTATACATTTCTCCCTATAAGGAAACAATCACTGTGTCCAAGCGTCAAAACTAAATAATAGGTGATACATAGTAACAATGAAATAATATATCTTCATGATAGATGCTATATATAATGGCACTAATATTACACATGGTTTTTTGAGGATAGCTTGGCTATTCCCCTTGCCCGATTTCCCCCTTCGTATTTGATCTCAATGTGGTTTATTGTACATGGGGTATGGTTTTGATTTTGTAAGCCTTCCACTTGGTAAAATGACATGCATAGACAATTAGTAAACCTTCTTAGACAACCATAGGTGCTTGCATAAGAAAATCAATCACACAATTAACCAAGACACATCCACAGGCAATACACAAGGCCACAATGTAGCCCTATTTTTCCTAGTGTGGCCTTGTTCGAGTACAATTTGAATTTTTTATTTTGGTTGTGACATAGTTCAAGGGTTATTACAATGAGTTTCCATCAACAATCATCTTGTATAGTTAGCATAAATTTAGTTTGAGTTAGGTTTTCATATCTACTTATCAATTTACTATTTATATCTCATTCCAAATTCTATATTTTAAAGTTATATTATATATATTTTGTATATCTAAATCAGTTTTCAATAGCTTGTTGTTTGTTAGATTTCATTGTTAAATAAAAAAGAACATTAAACAATATCGGGAATTCCTATTTTATATATAACACTACTTGCTATTTGCTTGATTTTTGTCCTAAGATTTCATACATTTTTTGGTAAATTCCTGACATTGAAAATAAAATAGCCTTCAACCTTGGATATAAATTTGAAACCATGAGTCAATCTTCTTCAACCTTGGATTTTAACCCGACATTGAATAAATTGTTTTATCACTTCAGAGAACACCTGACACTGAAGCTCTTTCCCCATGTTTAAATTTTTTGATCTCTATTTGCTTGATATTTATTTTTAAAAACCGGGTTCCGACAATTTTAAAACTACTTAGTGACTATCAATATAGGGTAAGCGGTGATTTATTTTATAGACATTGTGGTGTGAGGGTTACTGTCCCAATACTCAATCCATTTTACAACACTAAACACAGAGTTTAGTTTCTTGTACCTCATGGCATATTATAAATGCTTAGGGCCCTTTTTTCATGCCATAGGAAGCCTCTTTTAGCAATTTGATTTATGGTATACCTAAGAGGAGTGTATCACCTTGGGAAGTTACTCTCACCATAACCTCATAGATAGGATAATGGGATACAAACAAAATTTAGCCTTTGTAGTTAGTGTTCTAAAACATTGAGCCGACATTAATATACAAATGAACAAGTATAATTGAGATCCCACATAATCACTTAAACCCTTGCCTAGATCAAACTTTTTCCCTTGATTTTTGCTTGTATTATATTCATAATGGGATCAATGAGTGAAAGTTTATCTCATATGTTAGATATGATTATGAAATTCATTGTTGCATCTTGTATTCCATTTCAACATGTTATTTATTATGTTCAAGCATGGATGAAATATAAATAAAATGAAGAGGATAACATGTATAGTATAAAACCTCAAACACTTTTTTATTCTTATTGTTGAAATGTTACATCCTATAATAATTCTTGCAAAATATTACCAACATCAAAATAGATTTTTGGCACAATTTGGAGAAGATTTCAAATACATTTCACATAATATTAAAATAAGAGATCTTGGATACAAAAAAGAGTGTACCTCTTGTGAATAAACACAACCTAGACCATATCCGAAGATCATACTTGTTGATACTACCTATTGTATAACATCCAATTTGAGTTATTTCCTATCACAAATAGATGAAAAAGAGCATGTGCACAACCTTTTATGATTCCTCCTCTCTAATCTCAACCTAATTTTATTCACGTATCTATTCCTATTATTCATCCAAGGCTCGTATTAGATTCCCTTGTTCATGATGTTCAAACTAGAAGAGGATAGACACCTTTACCTTCCCAACCCAAGACTTATAATAAAAAATTTACTCCTCTTCCACCTAATTCAAGTAAAGTTTCTCAACTCAATGGATATGATCTTATTGACTAATTGTGTAATACTCCATCTAATATTTCTATACCAGAGCTATTAAAGAAAGCACCAACTTACAACGATATCTTATATGCAATGTTGTGAGATACCACTCTTCCTATGGATACAAACCTGACTTCATTTACTTCTATTATGAATACCTTCAAGGATATTAACAATTATGTTATTTTTGATAAGGTAGATAAACCTCCCAAGTATATTTTTGACAAAAATGTCATTATTCATTCAAATTCAAATACATTGAAATCTAGTCAAGCATGCATTGGTTGGCAATGGTCTCGGGATAAATATTTGTAGCTATGACTTCAATCATAAACTGGGATTCGATAAGAATAATATTAAAAATTCCAAAGGACTTAAACATGGCTTTGATATCACTCCGAAACAAATATTGGGAACTATCACATTGGATTTACTATGAGGCCCTAACATGATATCCACCATTTTTCAAGTCATTCTTGATTAGTTACAATATAATCTACTCTTGGGTTGGCCTTGGATTCATGCGATGGAATCTACAACTTCTACATTCCATATCAAATGTTTACATAATACACATAAACATATAATTTCAGCTGATGATGCAGCTTTTCAATACTGCAAAATCACACAATCACATTTTGGTAAGGTCTCCATCATACCACTTGAGCAACCAATTACAATGACATAAATGCATACTTATAAAGTGGGTGAATCAATTAATCAATGATACCCCATAGGTTACTCACATTCTTATGTAAATAAAAGAGCTTATCAAGGAAGCTACACAAAAGTGCAAATTTATACACAAATAGAAGAGCATATCAAATAAGAAACACCATAAGTGTCAACTCCTACAGAATTAGATGAACCTCTTACAAAACCAATATTATTAGTCAAATATAAATATTCCTTTTATCAGATTGAGGACTACTATAGCATTGATGCTGAAGACATGCAAAAACTAATAGATGATCAAATGTATAAGTTAAATTTCAATCTCATTGATGATGATGAATGATTATCTCATTATTTATTTGCACTTGTTAGAATGGGAAAATATAGAGATATTTATTGTACATGAAATGAGGGTAAATCAACCATTTCAAACTAATGGGATATACAAAACACTTCAAACAAATACAATACTATGTCATAATTAGTTGAATCAAATACTTCTCTTAGTCCAATGATCATAATTCCTAAGGAAAAGGTGTAAAAGGAGTAACTTACATTAAAAATAGAGAAATATTTAGAGGTAAATCAACCAAGGCAATCTCAAACTATTTTCAAAAAAGTATTTCTTATTTAAGGCATTTAAAAACAATACTCAATATCTAAGGTTACTCAAAATATGGTTAAAAAAGATGCAATAAAGAAACAATCCTCATATGTAGAACCTCTCATTATTAAGGCACTTATGGATGGTAAAAAATGCACTAGTGTTGCAATTAATCACTTACAAGAAGCTAATATATGTAGCTTATCTCTTCTTAGATATATTGGTTATGATAAACATCATCTTAATAAAGCTACAAAACCAAAATGTTGCATATGATCTATCACATTACCAATTACTCTTAGTCCTAAATCTTGTTTAACACTATTTTGATCCCACTTTAGAGAAATACAATGCAATCCTTAGAATATCACAAAAAAGATTAATGGGAGAAATAATCATTACTAATTATGATTCTCTACCATTTCAACAAAATAATGCAATGATCATCATTTCGGGGAACATAATCATAACACAAGAACACAAAACAAAGAATACTCCAATTAAAACATTTAGTACATTTATGACTGATATGAATCATACAACACCTATGATATAGTATAATGGATTAGATAAATCTACACAACACCATCCTACTACAATTGGTGCATTATCACAAAATTAAACAAAAGAATATACCCTTTATGCATGAACTCTATAGGAACTTTCATCTAATCAATTTATTGGTTAATTTCTTGCACTTTTCCTTGTACATAGATTCTTTGATTTTAATTCATTAATACTTATTATATCCCTTATCCAAGCAACATTCTTATCCCTTGGTTTTATTTTCACTTTGGGCAGTTTCCCTCTTGAATTTTCAAACCAATTCAAACAATCCAAAACACCTATCTTACAATTATTTTAATATGGCAATCTAGTTGCTCATTGTTGCATATATTACATGCCATTGATTCCTTTTTCACTTACATGATCACATCTATTTGATCTTATGTTGGTAGTAAACATGGCTAAAAAATCATAGACTATAATTGATAGACACGTGTGTGATTTACACTATTTTGTCTTTTGTGTATATTTTATATGTATTTGACAGTTGAAAGCATGCCAAAAGTCTTCTGAATGTGAAGAGTCTTTATTTTGTTTGTAATTAAAGGTTGGAATATGAAGCAATAACACCTTGTAAAAGCTCTCTATATAGCACTTAGTTGTATCGTAAAATAATTTTGATGTGGTAGATATTAATATAGAGTTATGAAATGGTTTTCATTAATGTCTTTTATCATTGTTCTATGCATAGTGAATGCTCTATTTGTCTAAATATGTTTAATCATGTAGGGTAATAATGTACGTTTGATATTTTTTAAAATCATGTTCTCTTGCATAACTAACCCATATTTAAGTGAATAATATATTTATTCAGTCTATGACTATGTTTGAATTATAATATTATCTATATTTCATACAACTATCCCTATATTAACAAGTTTTGATGGGTTTTCTAGGAACCTCTGCTAACAATGGTGTGGTAAGCACATAATATTAAAACATGATGTGATGGTTACTAGGAAAAAGAGACTTGGAGAAATGGTTTGATGAATGAATTCAAAATTTCATAGAAGAGGAAGCAAGAAGAATAGGGAGTTCTATGCAACAAGTTATTCGTGAGCACATTTATGGAAAAATATATGAGATTTTATGGTGCAAATTTCCTGGACTATTAGCTATGTGGTTATTAATATTGAAATAATATTATTTTTGATTGAGGACATAATTTATATATTGGATAAAAGAAATACCAAAAAACCTATGAAGATTAGACACCAATTGGAATCATGTGATAGAACATTGTAAAAAACTAATATCAATAGATATATTACATAATTTACTATACAAGGATATCTAGATTTTGAGGCTATGCAAGATTTGTTTTTGAGAGGCATACGAGGGAAGTTTATTCAATGACTACCTACTCTTATCAAAATGTTCATTATTTAAAAGGAAATGGTGCCTACCCCTACCAACATGGAGTAGTCACTTTGGGTGTTATAGGGGTGCATGTGATATAGGAGTGAATGATGATGAGCTAAGTAGAGGAAATTGAACCCAAACCCAAAATATAGAGGATGGAAATGAGTAAAATGAGAAGAAAATTTTGGGGTTGGAAACAGAGCTGCAACAACAAATAAGGTGGAATAAACATGATAACTGAAATGTAACTAGAAATAGAAGTATGAGTAAAATAAAGGATGTAGAAGAGAGGGGATCTTAGAGAGAGGCTACATAATTTATAGAAATTGGAGATTATGTAGAGAAAGGAATGAAATTCCCTAAGAAAGAAGAAGATAAAGATTGGGATATATAAGATATGAAATAGATCAAGGAGAAAAAGGAAAGTATAGTACTAGTAGAATAGTTAGAGGATATTGGCAGATCATAGTTACAAGGAAGGATATCATTTGAAACAATTACATAATATTCTTTGGAAAAAGTTGTGCAAAATCATAGGATTATTGTAGTTTTAAGGTCACAAATAGAAGAAGTCAAAGACAAATAATTCATTTCATGAGTATGCATCCCCTGAGCTCATTTTATCATCAAAAAGGAGAAATTAAAATGCAGAGGTTACGACAAGTGAAAATTAGTTGGATTCATTTACAAATAAAGTTGGTAAAATTACTGTAGAGACTTGAAAAATTATAGACATGAATAAGTTAGAAGACTCTGGGTTTTGTTTTACAACAAGTTTTAAGATACCAGTAAAGACTATTTCATAGGAGCCAATAGTAATAGTTACAAGTGCACAAAGCATGTAAATGAATGAATTATTGTTCGTTGCTTTGACACCATATGATGGTTATTTTGACATTGAGAAATATTTGTTAACCTATGACATGAAATGGAAGGTTAAGGGAGTGAGCATTGAGGATGTAAAAAAGTTGGAGCTCATCTGGGACTTAACATACCAAGCTCTGGAATTTATATTCAGAAGGGATGTTTTTTCCTTAAGTTTTGAATAGGTCAAGGACCAATTAATCACATTATTTAAAATGACGAAGTGTGCTATCTTGAATATTTAAGATCTTAAAGAGATTCAATAGAAAAGTGGAGAATCATTATGGGTGTATGATTACATATTCTTAGATGCAATGGACAAAGTCAAATTCATTTTAGAAGATAAAGATAAGGTTGCTTGGTTTGTAGAGGGACTATGATCAAGGATTAAGTTCTCCATTATGTAGTAATAGTTCTTTACCAAGGTTGATACATGAGCAATTATACTTTAGGTAAAACAAATTGATGATTATGGAGATGTTCCATCGACTGATTCTAAAATTAAGATGAAAATAGATGATTTTTTGAGAAAAATAGATGAGCTTCATGAAAGCAACAAACCCAAGTTGGGCCTATGGTGTATGGAGTGCAACAAATAATGGCATCATAGGAATGATTTCCATAAGATCAAAATAGAGTTCTATGATATATGCAAGGTAGTAGGACATGTGACATCAAATGTCATCTACTAAAACTAAACATTAAAAAACCATAGAATATGTACTACAATTTTTGTAAGTCACAAATCATGATGAGAAGAGTTACTGAGCTCTAAAAGAGCTAAAATAAGACATCATTAAGTGTAATCAAGGAATCCAAGGATAATGTTAGTCTATGCATTAGTAGAGTGAAAAAAAATAAAAAACACATTGAAGACTAGCATTTCAAGCCTAGATACTTGGGAGAACAAATATCAAGCAAACAAAAAACAATGCAAAGATAAAAGCAACACTCTTTACCTTCCTTGTGAATTGAAATTACAAGTTGGCTTAGTGGGGATTGTGATTGAATTTGTGGGCAAAGAGTCTTCGTCAATGGTGTACATGCATCATCTTTCCTTGTTCACCTTGGAATTTAGCTATGGCATTTGTTGGTTGTTGAATCTTTTTATAAGTATTTTTGAATAATAACATTACACCAAAAATCTCTTTTAAATTATGTGAGGATCCTCCTATTTATAGGTTTTCAAAAATGAGGAAACTAATTTGTGACCATCCATCTTAAGATCAAGATGTGTGGTCACAAATCAAGTCAAATTTGGAAGCCCAAGGCCAGAAATGAGGCAATTAATTATTCGCTTATGAGGCATAGCTTGCATAAATTGATATTTATTTACATTGAATTTTGAGTGCTTGACAATTTTCAACCTATGTCATGCACGATGCCATCTTTTTTGGATATTTTGGATGAATTTTATGAATTTATAGTTTTATAACTTCTCTAATTATCCATGGGTGTTTTAACCAACCATTTAATTGGATTTAATCATTTGAGAAATTTTGATTAGGTTAATTTCCTTTCTTAAGTTTAACATGGTCATCTTTCACACTTAGTCAAAATTGATGATTTGTTAGGTCACAATTTGACTAGGTTGAATTAGTGAGAGGTATTGTTACGTACAATGTATTACCCTAAATAGGGATGGATTAACATGATTTAGAGGATGAACGTTAGGTGTAAAGATGAGTGTTTTAGTGATTTCTAGGCTTAATTTGTATTATTTGCTATAAATTAATCTAACATTATTTAGACATGAAATGTGGATGAAAAGGAGTGTCTACATTTTCCCCCTATTTGATAAGGAATTATGATACACATGCATAATAACATATTTCCAAAAAATGAAAAATTCATTAAGAATAAAATTTCAATGATTGAAAAATGAAGGGTTGACAACCATAGGTTGTTACGAGCTAATAGGCACAAGTTGATGCCCTAGAGGGCAATTAATGAACCCTATATGACCCATCAAGGGAGCATGAGACAAATAGTGTCATTGAATATGTCCTTGGAAAGAGGACAATGACATGGTCTAATGGTAATAGAGGCATAAATAATGATTTGTCCTAACAAGGCAATTTTAATCATTGACACAATGCTTTGCTCCAGTAGGGCAGATTGATCATTTGATAAAATTAACTAGTCAAAATAATTTACACTGATAAGGCGAATTAGAAATGGGAGCTCAAACAAATAACCCATAACAAAGATTAGTAATGAGCTGGCACATAAGAATGGTACAAGTTTGGGGGACCTCCTAGTATAGAGATGCACGTCTTAACTAACACACAGTATAGTCATTATGATTTGGTTATTATGAGTTTGGATTGTTTGGGTATGCTTGTTGTGAACAAGGAGCAATATTACTAGTACCATTGTTTGATATATCTCTAGCTTGATTTTTATTATAGCATGGGACATTATTCATCATAGTTATAAACAAACCATAATAAAAATGTATGTCTTGTTGATACCTAAAACTCTCGCTTCAGGTCTAACAACTTCTATGGGAAGCTGTACAGATGTGGATTGAGTGTGGTCTGTAAAGCAACCTTTGAGATTTTAGAAGCTGAATCTTCATTCTAATTTGGGGGTAAAATGGGATAGAATAAAAGAAACTAATAACATGAAAAGCAAATTTAGTCTAAGGTGATACACCGAGTGGTTTGAAATGTTTATCAATACTTGCATAAAATAACATAAACCTTTAGCACTATAGACCATAAAGGAGCCTGAATCATGAATTAAGATCTATAACGTGAGCAAAGATCTACACTATAGAAGTAAAATAATAGAAATAGCAGACAAAGACAATTTTCCACTCCAAATTAACATAGAACATCACGTCCTCTTCATTGATAGATGGGGAATAGAATATAGAAGGCCACAATAGGCACATACAAAATGTTCACTAACATCTATGAGGTGCACGTGCTAAGGTTATAGAATAGGAAAATGCTAGCTACTACTATTCTAGTCTATTAAAATGGTTGTAAAAATGAGATTGTGAAAAACAAAATGATCACCAACCCCTTTCAAAAGGAAAGAGCTCTAAATAAATAGGCCATGTGAATGTCTAGAGAAGAGACACCTAGAGATTCCCTCTCCTTCCCATGATGGCTTCGTTGTAACTAAAAGGAAGTCTCAAGATCATGAGTGCAGTTGGCCTCCAAATCTTGGATATGGTGAAACTGTATTATTTTATTATGACCACTACGCTTGGGAGAAGTGGGGTGGCACCACATGTATGCTCCTGGAGACGTCCTACTTGTGTTGTGTTCAAAAAAATTGGTTTTCTCAAAAATCAAAAGCTCTAGTAAAAAAGGGGGCCCACACCATCATCCAATGGCACTCCTTTGCACACTGTCAAACCGACACTACTCCTGGGTGAGCATAGAGGCAACATGCATCTTTCTAGTGTATCTTTGAAAAGGTTAGGGCTTTTTTAGTAAGGTTGAGAATGGGGGTGCCATGTGTTAATCTCACATTCCTCTAGATAAATCTAGGCTTTCTCATGCTCAAAATGATCATGAGGGTGCCACATGTCAAACAACACATCACCTTTTTATATACCATTTAGTGGGGCCCATCCTTTTTATCGACCAATAACATTGCTTGGAGGCCTAACTCAAAATGAAAAAGATTTAGAGAGCACAAGGCCACCACGTGTCGAGCTTGCACTCTACCTGAGCAAAAAGAAAGTCTCCTAAAGTTAGATGAGCATTGTGCTACCAAGTGTCGAAAGTGTATGAAGGATAAGACTTAGGCAAAACTAAAAAAGGGGCCCAAAGAAAGAAGGCCCAAAAGGGGATCTATTGGAAGGTGCCCAAGAACTATGTATCTATTGAGTGAACTCAAAGAAAGAGATGGACTGTTCCTCAATATCAAATGTGGGTTATTGATCCATAATTCTTGGTGACTCACAAGGGCATTTACTTGCAGGTAGAACCCAGAAGCTCTGGTTCTTGGACTAGTTGAAATAAAACTACAAAAATAAAGGGGAGGAAGGTGAAGAAACCTACAACCTTTAGAGGGATACTAGCAAGGGCACCCACTCTTCCTCCTTTGGTTGGGTCTTCTTATTAAGAGCCTTGAAGGCTCTATCTAGATCAATTATCTCCTTAAAGGAGATATTTCTCAAGCCTTTAACCATTACTAGTGTCTAAAACTCTAACTGGGCAAGTGGATGCAAAATTTTCTCCACTTCAGAGATGTCAGGTGATTGATGGAGAGCCATAAAGATGGTCTGGTCATTCTACCTTTGCTCAACCAGATCCTTGATTTGGTCCTCGAAGAGGATGTTGTTATCAGCCAAGAAAGGGGAGGGGGTCCTAACTAGACTAATTGTTCTATGAATCCCCATCTTTCTTGGACTATTTTCTCTAAGGCATTGAGGAATGTCTTACATTTATTTGATACCTTATTGTGGCCTAGAAACTCATTCACATTCACCACTACCTATCTCTAATCGACCACCCTGCTATTACTAATGCTTCAGGAGAAGCGTTTTAGAGATTTAGATAAGGCTATGTGACTCTGGGACCTTTGGGGAGATGACATAAATCATCTGATCAACATATGTGATTACCTAAGAGGAAAAATTATACATGTCTATGATGAAGGTCAATGCTATCTTCAACTTTGCTACCATGATCTAAATCAATTCCCAATATGACTTGTATAACTGCTAGACTATGAGAAGGATTGTGGTGGCTTGTGGGTGAGCGATGAGGTCATTTTTTAACTTTTTAATATCTTTCTCCTTGATTAAGGAGTCCTATTGTGCCTAGTACTATAATTTTTGATATGCCTAGTTTGTATTGTGGAAAATTTGGTGCATCTCATCTAGCTCCTTCTCCTTCTCTTCTAGTTTGAGTTTGACAACTAATCACAGGCTAGCTTTTGCCTAATAGATTTTATTCATGTTGTTGTCCTTAAGGTTAACCCATGCCTTATTGAGGTTGGTGTCCTTTTCCTTAACCTCAACATTTAGGTGGTCGATCGTATCATTCACTTTTGAGAGCTCTGACTTGGTCTTGTCCAGTTGACGGGCCACCTTAACATAGTTCATAATCATAGAGTTCTATGTTTCTTCCATGAGCTTGAACCTATCAGTGGGCTAAGCTTGACTAAGGTTAAGGCCAATAACTTGGATAGAGAAGTCTTTTATTTGCATCTGTTCAAGGGGCTTGACCACTTGGGGGGTCAGGTGAACAACCATGAGAGATTTATGCATAGGGTCATAAAATGATCACATGTGATCTTGGGCATTGGCCTTGGCTTGTTTTTCCCTTTTCTTCTCCATTTGGGCCTTTCAGGCCACCCTTGTTATGTCCACCTACAACTGAAACTAGTCCAACATTTGAATGATTTCTCTCATAAAGGGGATTTTCTATGTAAGTGCAAATGAAATAGCCAATTACTGCTACAAAGCAACAGACCCTACTCCTGTGGAAGCAAGTGAATGAATGGCAAGGGTTAAATGGGATAAAGGTGGGAGTCTAAAGGGTGGGAAAATGGGTACGACGTCATGAGGGAGGATGAGACAGATGATGAAGGTGAGGGAGTGAGGAAATGTTGGATGGTGGAGCCTAATCTTATTTTAATGCCCAATTTTTGATAGAGGGGGTGTGAAAAGTAACGCCCCCCACTATGGTCACCATGGGGGTCTAGGTGGTGATGACCTATTTTGGAGCCCTCCTAGTGGGGGTTTGGGGGTATCACCTTGAAGCAAAATTTTGTGAAAAATGCATTATAAAATATTGTAATTTTGTAGTTAATCTGGACCATTTACTATTAGGTTTTAGATCTAATAGTAAAAATTAAGTTAGTGCATTGTAATTAGGAAAAATGTGTGAGAGTGAAGAAAATATTACAGTGGGTGTATTGTAGATTTTTCCCCTCATTTGTTGGATTGAATAATAAATGCTAGTAATTTCTATCTGGACGTAGCCCATATTGGGTGAAACACATTAAATCTGTGTCTCTATTCTATTATGTTTTCTAAATTTTAATTCTATCTTTATTTCATTATTATTACTCTACATTCTATATTCCTAATAATTGGTATCAAATCCAAAGGTTTATTTGGCAGATAAACTCATGGGAAAAGAGGTTTCCTGGTTCGAGTGGGAACAATGGTAGAAGAAGGCAAGTTTAAGGTCGAGAAGTTTAACGAACAAAACTACCATCTATGGAAGATACAAATGGAGGACTATATATATATATATAAAGGATCTTTTCCTACCATTGGGTAGAATAGCAAAGAAGCTGGTGACTATGAAGGATGAAGACTAGGATGTTCTTGACAAAAAGACACTAGAAATAATACAATTATGCCTGGCAATGTCGGTGGCCTTTAATATTTCAAAAGAAAAGACAATAGTGGATGTGATAAAGGCATTAGATATAGTGTATGAAAAACCCTTAGCCTCCAAAAAGGTATTTCTTATGAAGCATTTATTTAATATATAAATGTTAGAAGGTGGATCTGTTGCTGACCATTTAAATGAATTTAACATTCTCACAAATCAGTTAAGCTCTGGAGGAGTAAATTTTGATGATGAGGTTAGGACTCTTTTGATTTTGTGCTCATTGCTAGAAAGCTGAAATGGCTTGGTTATGGCTGTGAGCAATTATGTCTCTAGCTCAAACACTTTAAAGTTTGATGATGTTATTGGTGTTATCCTTAGTGAGGAAATGTGATGGAAAATCACAGGTTAGACATCAGGTAATGCTTTGAATATGGAGAATAGGGGAAGAAAAAATGATAGAGGAAAGGGCCTAAGGAATTGTGGGAAGTCTAATAAGGGTAGATCTAAATCCAGAGGAACATTGGTGTGTTCGATTTGTGGGAAGAAAGGACACTTGAAGAAAGATTATTAGTTTCAAAAAGGAAAACAAGGATATGATTAATAAGATAAAAACCAAGAAGCAAATGTAGCAGGTGATGTGTTACAAGATGATTTAATCCTTTATTTAGATAATATTAATGATTCTTGGGTGTTAGATTCAAGGGATTCATTTCATGGTACACCCCATAAGAAATATTTTCAAGACTTTGTTCAAGGTGATTTTGGGTAGGTTTATTTGGGTGATGGTAAACCCTATAAAATTGTAGGAAAGGCTAAGATACAGATAAAATTATAGAATGGAAACAAATGGTTTCTGAAAGAGGTGAGGCATGTTCCTGAGTTGAGAAGAAATCTAATTACAACAAAGCAACTAGGAAGTAAGGGCTGCATAGTTACATTCACAAAAAATTAATGGAAGGTCACTAAAGGATCATTGGTAATAGAGAAAGGAGAGAAGGTAGGTACATTGTATTTATCTAATGGTGATGTTGAGTCTTCTATTTATTTAGCTTCTATAGAAGTAGATACAAAACTATGGTACCATAGGCTTGGGTACATGAGTGAGAAGGGTATGCAAGTTCTCCACTCAAAGAATTTATTGCTAGATTTGAAAAAGGTGTATTTGGATTTTTGTGAGCACTATGTGTATGGAAAATAGAAGAGAGTTAGATTTCTTAGAGTTGGGAGGATAAAAAAGGATGAAAAGTTAGAGCTTGTTCATACAGATGTATGGGGACCAACTTAGGTATCATCCCTTGGTGGCTCTTCTTATTATGTGATTTTTATTGATGATGCAACCAAAAAAACTTGGGTTTATTACATACAAAAAAATATGATGTTTTTGATACTTTTAAGAAATGGAAGGACTTGGTTTAGAATGAGATAAGAAATAATTTGAAGTGTGTCAGATCAAACAATGGAGGTGAATATTATAGTAAGGAGTTTGATAATTACTGTTCATCCCATGGGATTCATAGAGAGAAGATGGTTTCAAGAACACCAAAATAAAATGGTGTGTCAGAAAGGATGAATAGGACAATCATGGAGCGTGCAAGGAGCATGAGATTGCATGCAGGGTTGCCCTTACAATTTTGGGTAGATGCTATAGATACTACTGTTTACTTAATAAATAGAGGGCATTCAAGTCCTTTGGATGGTGGCATTCTAGAGGAAACATGGATAGGTAAAAAGGTAGATTATTCTTTTTTAAAGACATTTGATTGTGAAGCATTTGTCCATATTGATAAATGAAATAGAACCAAACTTGAGGCAAAATCCAAGAAATGTACTTTTATTGGATATGAAGTTAATGATTTTGGTTACCGTTTATGAGATATTGAAAATCACAAAATCATTAGGAGTAGAGATGTGATCTTTAATGAAAAGGTCATGTATAGAGATCCGTTGTAGGAAAAAAAATAGGAAAAGTCAAATACAAAATATGTAGTAATTGATGAAATAATTGGAAATGAAATTCCAAAAGTGCCAAAAAATTAGAATGTGCAACAACTACAATACGTACCTCAAACTCCTAGAAGTGTAGTTAGAAGATCTACTAGAGTAAGTAGACTCCCTAAACGTTACTCTCCTTCACTTTATTATTTATTAATGGTGGTGAGCTAGAAAGCTATGAAGAAGAAATGCAGGTAGAAACCAGAAAGAAGTGGGAGGAAGGCATGAAAGAGGAGATGGGCTCCTTGGTACACAACTAAACTTGTGATTTGGTTTAGTTGTTATAGGTAAAAGAGAATTGTAGAATAAATGGGTTTATAGGTTGAAGGAAGAAGATGGAGGGAAAAAGAGGTATAAGGCCAGACTTGTTGTAAAAGGGTTTGCACAAAAGAAAGGTATTGACTTTGACAAAATATTTTCTCCAGTAGTTAAAATGACTTCTATAAGAACTATTTTAAGTTTGGTAGTAGTCAAAGATTTTCACCTTGAACAATTAGATATGAAGACTACATTCCTTCATGGTGATTTGGAGGAGGAAATATATATGGAGCATCCAAAAGGATATGAAGTCAAAGATAAGGAGAAAATGTTGTGTAGGTTGAAGAAGAGTTTGTATGGCCTAAAACAATCTCCAAGATAGTGGTATTTGAAATTTGCAATGTTTATGATAGAACAAGGTTATAGTAGATGTCAATCTGACCACTATGTTTACTTTAAGAGATTAGATAATGGTAAATATATTATCTTGTTATTGTATGTAGATGACATGTTTATTGCAGGGTCTAACATGCATGATATAAATGAGCTGAATAGAAAACTAGCAAATTCATTTACAATGAAGGATTTGGGTGCTACAAAGCAAATCCTTGGTATGAGAATAAAAAGAGATAAGAAAAATAGGAAATTGACATTGTCTCAAGAAGAATACATCAAGAAGGTTTTAGTCAGGTTCAATATGCAAGATGCAAAACCTATGAGTACAGCTTTAAGAGGGCACTTCAAATCAAGGAAGGAATAGTGTCCTAAAACATAGGAAGAAATCAATTACATGACCAAAGTGCCATATGATTCAGTAGTTAGAAGTTTAATGTATGCTATGGTTTGCACTAGAACAAATATTGCTCATATAGTGGGAGTTATCAGCAGGTTTATGAACAATCTAGTAAAAGAGCATTGGGATGCAGTGAAGTGGATTTTTAGGTACTTGAGAGGGACCACTAATAGACATTTGTGCTATGAAGGTTCATATGTTACCTTACAAGGATATGTTAATGCAAACATGGCTAGAGATTTAGATGGTAGGAGGAACACCATAGGTTATGTATTCACTATTGGTGACACAACAGTTAGTTGGATTTCAAAATTGTAGAAGATATTTGATTTGTCAACTATAAAGGCATAATATGTTGCATCTATATAAGCTAGCAAGGAGATGATATAGATGCAATAGTTCATGAAAGAGTTGAGGCACAAGTAGGAAGATTATAGGTTGTACATTGATATACAAAGTGCAATTCATTTAGCAAAAAACTTGACATTCCACTGAAGAACCAAAAATATACAACTCAGGTATCACTTCATTCATTCAGTTTTGGAGGATGGTCAATTGAAGTTGGAAAAGATCCATATGAGTCAGAATCTTATAGATATGCTAACAAAGGTAGTCACTAAAGATAATCTAGAGAATTGTTCAACTTTAATAGGTCTTTAAGGATAACAAGGAAGATGAGAAACATGTCAGGCTCAAAGTTCAAAGAAAAGTCCAAGTAAGAGTTGTAGTGGTGGAGTTGCAATAATCAGTATCCAAGTAGGAGATTGTTGGATGGTGGAGCCTAATCTTATTTTAATGCCCAGTTACTGATAGGGATGTGGGGGGTTAACACGCCCCCGCCCCCCCCCCCCCCCCCCGCCCCCCCCCCCCCCCCCACTATGGTTTTCATGGGGGTCCAAGGGGGAAATGACGTTATTTGGATCCCCCTTGCCAGGGGTTCAGAGGTAGCACCCCCAAAGCAAAATTTTATGAAAAATACATTATAAAATATTATAATTTTGTAGTTAATATAGACCATTTACTATTAGGTTTTATATCTAATGGTAAAAAATAAGTTAGTGCATTTTTTCCCTAATTTTTAACCCTCCTTTGATATGAGGGCATTGTAATCTAGTGAAATGTGTGAGAGTGAAAAGGATATTGTAACAGATGTATTGCAAGTTTTTCCCTTCATTTGTTGGACTAAATAATAAGAAGGATTGGTAGTTTTTGTGTGGACATAGCCCATATTGGGTGAACCACATTAAATCTGTGTCTCTATTCTATTGTGTTTTTTGAATTTTAATTCTATGTTTATTTCATTATTATTGCTCTACATTATATATTCCTAATAGAAAAGGTATACATGAGGAAATGGGGATAACAGAAGAGAAAGGGTCAGCCCCTTATAGAAAGATGAGTGGATGAAGATAATATTAGAGCCAGGGTGGTGTTAGGTTGAGAAACGAGAGGTGCCACAACCTATAGTGGGACTACTAGGGTAGGTGATGAAGTGACAAAGGGAGCTTAAGCACTTGGTTAGGTAGTAGATGATGTCATAACTAGTAGTAGGGATATAAAGAGGGATAGGATAATAGAGAAGGAAGCAAAGGTGGAAATAATGAGATCCATGAAGTGGATCTTCTTCTTGGGAGGATTTGATGGAGGGTTAGAAATGAGTGCCTTAGTGTGCTTGAGTTGGGAGGAGCCAACCACAAGGTGCTTGAAGGGATTCTGCTATTGCTATGGGGTTGAAGGATAAGGAAACATGGGAGGCAGCCATGTTGAAGGCACCTAGGTGGTCATAGCCTTTGCTTTTGCTACCTAATTCTCTTGGGGTGAGTCCCTTATCTCCTCTTTGGGAGTGTCTTCTTCTTCTTCTTCATCTCCTCCCACTACAATTTTAGGAGTGGATTCCTCTTCAAAGATGACCTCTTCTGGGTGAAACTTATCCCATAACTTCTCAAACTTATTATCCTAGTCTTCCTCATATAAGCTTTTGGTTGTCTTGTTGATTTCAAACCCATATTTGGTGAAGGCAACTTTTTTATCTACGCTCCAATCCATTTGGGTGAGCTGTTCCTTCTTCCTTTTTGATAATTTCTTCATCGAGTCATAACTTTGGACCTTGGTATTAAAAAACCCATGGTTTAAGGACATCTTTTAAATTTTGAATTAGATCTACATAATTTTGAGGAACATCCTCTATAGGTGACTTCCTTTCCTCTAGGTAGGGCTAGGGGTGATGCCTAATGGATATGATCTTTAGGTTGGATATGTATTCTATTGGATCATAGTCCCATATATTGGTTATCAAATCAATGCTGAGCTTTACAAAATTGGCTTTGAGGAGGTGTCTCTAGTGTTTTTTTTACACCGTGATGTTGTCTCTTGAGAAAGGGACATCATACACCCCATTTTTATTCTTCCCTTCCCTGTAGATGAAGTCCACTATATCAAGTTGGAAAGCCAACTCTAGAGCAAGGATTTTGTTAGTGAGTGTATAGGGAAGCCAAAAGGGTTCTCCATCGAATCCATGCACTTGAATGAAAGGAAAGTGAGCTCCCTAGAACCAGTCAGTGAGAAATTTGTTGCCTATGAGCCAATCTTATATCCAATCTATCATTTGGGAGATAATAGCCTTATGACTGAGGTCCACAAGAAATAGAGCCATGAACCACTTAGAGAAATCATACTAATCCATAGTATTTGATAGGATGTGATTTCATATAGTGATAGGGGATAATATGTGGGGAAAAAACTTTGTATCAGAGGTGTTGAGTTGGAGGTACCTAGAAAATAACTGGGCATTTTGATATAACATTAAATTTATAAGGAAGAAAGGGTACCTAAAGGTACGCATCAATGAGTAATTTTATAGCTCGGTCCTTATGGTAGAGGTGATGGCTTTGGTGAAGTCCATCTCAAACTCCTACCCCTTCTCAACCATGATCATAAGGTAGAGTGTACCAAGTTGGAAGTTGTTGACACTATCATTGACATCCATGCCCAAGATGAAAGTCAACATGGATAAGGTGTCCTTTAACTACTGCATAGGGAAGGTCAATAAGGGCAAGTGAAAAGGAGGCATCTCCATTCCCTATTATTTGAGGAGATCTCTGAACAAGCATGACTTACCATTCACTAAGGAATCCTAGATGTTTTGGAGGCTCTTTATGTTGTAGATAGTGTCCTTTACACTGTATCTGAGTTGGAACATTTACCTGAAGTGGTTTGCATTGATCTTCACCCTTAGATGGACATTATGAATGATCACTTTGGTTTTGACATCATATCTCTTTGGTAGAGAGAGATAATATTGGGGCATGGGTGTACATCTGGCACCATGTATTGTGCCAAGTTATAGTCTCACATCTTGCATCTCAAAGAGCCAGACTCCTTCTGGCTGGTTTTATCCATCATTGGGTGTGTGTGCCCTCCATAAAATTCTTAGGATTTTGTGCTAACTTTGGGTCAAAAATGGCATCTATAAAGTCAGTTTCCAAAGCTTGGTCTTTACATGTTCCTTTGGTTTGCAACTAGGTATTCAACACCTTCTCCCTTGCTTAAGCAGGGGACAAAGCATAGGATTTGCTTATGGAATGTTTGGGGGGAGGATCTCCAACACTACTTGAACTATAGGCTCTTTGATTTTAGGAGTCTCTATAACTCTTGAATGAGGATGTAAAGGCCTCTATATATCTATCCATTCCAATGATCCTTCTCTATCTTTGTGTGGAATATTGAACTAATGGTTGCAACCTTGTTTGACTTGAAACCTCTCTTTTTCTCTTCTCACAATCACTTAATGCTCTATCTAAAATCACAAAGTGTCAAGTTTTTAGCTTAAAAAGAGAGAAGGGATATTTATGCACTAGTGCCACTAGGCAGGCACATCAAGAAAATTCAAAAAATTAGCACCCTTATAAATCATAAGAGTGGCACACATGCTCGAATAGACATTAGTAAGATATTTACGATGATCATTGTGGGTAATCATGTATAATGGATAAAATGACATTAATGGTAGGTAATGTGGGTAAATAATAGTCTTTCAATGAATGTTTCAAAGATTTGGGAAGATGGGGGTAAGACGCCATGGTGATCAGATCGGCCACGTGTGCCAACGACACTTATTTTTTTTAAAAGGAAACAACAAAGGGAAGGAGAAAAGAAAGAAAGGGAAACACACAATGTAGAAAGGAAAACACACAATGAAAGGGAAACTAACTAATTATGTATATGGGGGGAGATGGGCAAGTTAGTTGAAATGCTTTAAATCAATTTGATTGATAGGGATCTCTAATGCGTTTCCCTCTTGGTATTCTAATTCAAAAGCATTCCCTCATCTATCACTAATAGTGTAAAATGACCCTCTCTAAAGGGAGTCAAACTTTGTGTGTTGTCCTAGTTTCATGGATCATTGGTCATATTTGAGAACTAAGTCTCCTAGTTTAAATCCAGGGTCTGACAACCTTTTATCGAACCATCACTTCGCTACTTACTGTTGAATGATCTTCACATCACTTGTCTGCTCCCTTATCTCCTAGTGTTTGAGAAATTCATCAAGCCAAACCTCCATCACTCTATTTTATTTAATTTTAACCACCTTTAAGAGCTATCATGACTAATTTTTGATGATATTGGCATAGTCACTTCCTTCCCATACACAAGCTCATATGGGGAAATCTTTAGGATATGTTTGGGAGTGATGCAATCAGCCCATAGGGCCATCTTTACAGGTAAGTTCCACTCCCTCTGCTTGTCATCTCTCATCTTCTTGATCAATCTAATCAAGTTTTTATTTGTAGACTCTTTCAACCTATTTTATTATGGGTAATAATTAGAGGAAGCCTTTAGGAATATGCCATTCCAAAGCACAAATTTGGGTATTTTGGATCTAAGGAAGGCCTTTGCATTATCAAAGATGACTATTTTAGGCAGGCCAAACCTCATGATGAGCTCTTCTAAGAAGCTGAGGATTAAATTTTTGGTTGTCTCCCTTAGTGGGGTCACTTTGGTCTATTGGGTGAAGTAGTCAGTGGCCATCAATATCCATATATGGCCCATGTTGGAGACTGGGTTAATCATTCTGATAAAGTCTACACCCCATTATGCAAAGAGCTTATTAGTCATGATCAAATTGAGAGGCATGGCTAGATTTTTCCACTTCTCAATGAAGAATTGACACTTCTTGACTGTTTGGTGGTAGTCTGTGAACATGGTTAGAAAATAATACCCTATGTGCATGATATTCATCATGGTGGTTTTTGATGAGAGTGACCAGCAGGGGGAGCAAAGTGCATATCTTAGAGAATTTTATCTGCTTGGGGCTTATCCCTATACCTTTTATATGCAGGGAGGTCATTGGGATGCCTACCAATCTATAAGAAGCAAATTCTATTAGTCACCTAAGATCCGTATAATTTGAATTGGTTCACTAGGACTACTTCAGATGTGTCTTGATTCTCCATCAAGACATCTATGTTCTGAGCTAAGTACTCATAGATTCCTCTCCTTTTGATTATATTTATCAACCTAAATTATACATCATATTTTAAGATTTTAGTGATCTATTTGGCCTTTTTTTCTATAATTTCTCCTTCCATGATGTACTCGCAAATAGTGGAATGTGTCACGTACACCATTATCTTGCTTCCTACCACCAGGTGTCTAAAATTCTTAAGGCCCTTGATGATGGTGAAGATTTATCTCTTTGTGAAGTTCTATTTGGCTTTGTACCCATGTAATTTTCTAGAATAGAACATGATTGGGTAATCCTCTCTCCCTTCCTCTTCTTTTTGAGTCAACAAAATTGTGAGGCTATGCTCACTCCCATAGGCATACATAATAAAATATTTGGAAAAGTTAGGGTTAAAAAGAATGGGTGTGGTGGATATTATGCTTTTTATCTCGTCAAATGCTACTCTCTCTTTGGGTGTCCATTTGAAAACTTGATCTTTCTTCAGCATCAGGAAGATTGGTCGAAATAATCCAAAAAAGTTTGATATGAATCTGATGATGAAATTAATCTTTCCAAGGATAGATTGGACCCCTTTTTTATTTACTTATAGAGCCAAGTTTCTAATAGCCTTTATCCTCTCTAGATCAATAGTGATCCCATATTTGGATACCATGTTTTTGAGCAGCTTCCCCTGGGGGATTCTGAAGACACACTTCTTGGGGTTTAAGGACACCCCAAACTCTTGGCACCTTTGGAAGACTTTTTCTAGGTGGTTAAAGTGGTATTTTTTATTCTTGGAAAATATAGTGAGATCATCCAGATAGATAAGGATGATTTCATTAATTATCCCTTTGAAAGCTACATCCATTACTCACTGAAATGTCACCCTAGCATTAGAAAGTCCCAAAGGCATTTTTGCATATGCAAAGGTTCCCCACTTTGTTGTGAAAGTGGTTTTGTGTTGATCATCTTCTTTCACCCATACTTGGTTATACCCAAAGAAACCATCTAACAATGAAAACATGTTCGCTCCCACTACCATTTGGAGGATTTATTCTATGAAGGGGAGAGGGTAATGGTATTTTAAGGATGCCTTATTTAGATATTGAAAATCTACACATAATCAAATTTCCATGCTCTTCTTTCACATAGGGACCAAGTTAGATACCCAAGTTGAATTCTTGATTGGGTATATGATCTTCAAGTCAATCAACTTCCTTAGCTCCTAGGCCATCAAAGACTCAATCTTTCAGTTCACCAACCTTTGTTTTTTTTAGACTAGCTTGGTTCCTTTTATTATATCTATGGTGTGTTAAATGACCTCTTGATCATATCATTTTAGGTCATCTTAGGTCCATGTGATGACACCTTCATATTTATCATAAAAGAATACCAAGCACTCCTAGTCTCTTTGAAGAACCTCTTTTTTAACCTTCAGTTTTCTTACCCTCCCAACATCAAGCTCACAATAATCACCTATATTCATAAAAAACTTGTGTTTATCCTTATTTGCACCATCAGAATCAAAGAGATTATCCAAGGTGATGAGACCCTTCAAGAGCTTATTGGTTTTTAAATGTACAATCTAGTCTCTATAGGATTCCTCAATTATTAGCTATAGTTGCTCCATGAAATCACATGATTACTGGAGGAACAACACAATTTGAGGATCATTTTCAAACACTTTATAGTTTTGATCATTATATAGGATATTTGATATGATGATTACCTATACCACTTACTCATTCATGAACAAGTCCATTATTGAGTCAAATTAAGAGCCCACCATTGCCATCTTATCGACCTTTGCATTCATGGCTCTCAGCATAATCTAAATATTTAAGGCTTTAAAATCCTTGATTAGGTCCCATATGCAATGGTGGTAAGACCTCATTTGCACATTATTCATGGCCGCTAACCATCTTACCTATCTTATGACTAATTCAAAATCATCAAATACTCTTAGTTGATTGATTCCCATTCACTTAATGAGGTCGAGGCTATAGACAAAGGCCTTGTATTTAGCCTCATTGTTTATACATGAAAATTGGAACCAAAAGGCCTAGAGGGTCTCTTTTCCTAAAGGGGACTTGAGTTGGATGCTTACTCTAGAGCTAGTCTTACATTTCACACCATCAAAATGTAGTGTCCATAATTTAGACTCATCATCAAGTTCTTCACTCTGATCTCCTTATTTATTTTCAACCTCAGGGATGACCTAGTATTAATCATGTATAACATAAGTTCTAAGACCCATGCAATAAAAGTTTTCAAATGGGCCATTATCAATGAACTCATTGATTAGGACTTCTTCTTTAGAGCTTCTATTGTCAATTATATTTTCTTCTTCAATTATTTCAATGTAATGCATCTCTATCTTTGAGAAGGAGGTGTGTGTTGCTTCAAAGTTTGCCATTACTTCATCCACTATATGTTCTAGATGAAGAATTTTAGACAACACCTTCAACTTTGACCCATATTTGGTCCTCAAAATCAAGTGAGACTAGTCTAATGATAGGCAACCTTCAATCTTGGTGGTAAAATATCTTGATAGATATAGCTCAAAAATAGGTGGGATGTCTATCAACATAATATCTTGAGGCACAATGATGCTCAAGCAAGAATAAAATGTGAGGGGAAGGGCACAGATGATGCCTAAGGTCTAGACCTTCTTCCCATTTAACTACATCACCCCTTTTTTTAAGGGCTCATATTTCAGTTGTAGCACCTCAACTATCTATTTTGGGCATCATCATGGTGCTTTCACCCGAATCAATCATGATATTGTGTAAGAAATTTTTACCCATAATCAAAGTTAAATAGAATGGGGTGGGTTTTATTTTGATATCCCTTTATTTAATGTTGGTGAAGGTAGAGGGTACTTGGGGCTATGAGACTGTGCTAGTTTTTTTTCTTTTTATCTTTGTAGGTTCTGTGGTTGGTTTGGTTTATGTGAGCTTCTCCTTCTCCTCTAGAGCTTCCTTTAGTAGAGTCTTCTATTTGGGGATGGACAAGACATCTCAAAGGGAGACATTAGTTAATACTTTCTTCAGATGTTCAAACATGTTGTATAAATTTGAAGGTAGGACCTTAGGGTATTTTGCCTTACTCTGTACTACCTTGCTTTGTCTTAGTTAGATCATGGGTGGAGGTTGTCACACTGAAGTTATTTCAAAGGTTACCTTGAACCTTGTAGAAATCTCAAGGTTTTTGGTAAGTGTTTTCTTAGAGCATGTATAATAGTCTGATTGAACCTATGGAGCTCTATACATCGACACTTCATTAGCAAAGACTGTGTCCTCACCTTCCATCTAGGAGATAAATGCATGATATAGGGCTATTTATTCTTCTTACTCTAGGTACATGCCCTACATTTATGCCATCAACACAACATATTCAAGCCCTAGGGATTGGTATGTATAGGCCTAGTTTGGTACATTCCCTTGTCACTTCTACTCGGTGATCTTCTCTTGTAAGTTACCCCTTGGATAATTTTGGGTTACATGGGATTCATTTAGGAGAAACACCATGCATTGGAATCATCCACCAAGTTATTCTGGCTGGCCACCGGTTCTCTATTTGCACTTGGCAACACTGTGTGTAAGGGGCCAGGGACTATGACCATTTAATTGATGGGTTACATCTGATGGTTTGGCATTTGGTGGTTTGGAGTCTAGTTATTTGGCCTTTTCCTTTCTTGGTATTGTTTTTGTTGGTAAGGTGGCCTTCTTTATTGATAGTTTTTGTAAGAGGGCCTTGGAGGCACAACTTGTTTCCTCTTGAGATTAATTATCTTATTGGATAAATTCCTTAAAATGCTCTTCATATCATTCATCTTGATTGCCAATGATGACATAATAAAAGTACTCATCTGATTAGGTGGATATACATACAGGGAAGGGGGTAGGGTTCTTGAGGTGCTCGAGATCTATTCTTGCAGGGGTATAGATATTTTAAGGAACATTTACATTGATGACTGAGGAGGTAGTCTTATTGCATCTACTAGGTTGTTCTTAGTCCTTACCACGATGCCATATGCATCCAACAACATTTGACCTCTAAGTGACTAGATCATGATTGTAATGTTTGAATTGAGGGCTTTGAGATAGAAAAAAATTTCCATGCCCATAGGTGGTCGAGCCACCAATGGGATCCTTTGTTAGGTTCTTTTGAACTTGGTATTAAAATCAACCATGGCCTGTTGTGGGGCCCTCTTAATGGTTATAAATTACTATATTAATGATGATTAGTCTACCTTTTCATTCAAATGTTCAAAGAACTTGATACCTAGGTCATCCCAGGTTTTGATTGAGTTGGCTAGTAAAGACCGATACCAGTTAATATCCTACCCTTTGAAGGAGGATACTAGTAGCCTTAAGGCTACATTCTATGTGTTGACATAGTGCATGGTGTACACATTAGCTACATTTTGGAGGTGTTTAGTCACCATCTTGTAATTGTCTCCTGAAAGCTTGAGAAGTGCCTTTAGAGTGTTTACAAGGATTATATCCCTTATGACTAGGGGTGTTAGGGTCATAAATGGGATACCACTATCCCATGACATGAAGTTCCTTGGTGGGCCTGGATGTGTCATTCCCTGTTGTTGTTGTTATTGTGTAGTGAAAATCCTTAAAGCTATTTGAAAAGTGGGGGATCCCAAAGGCGGTTTTAACAAATTTGGATTATTTTCAGTTTGTGACTTGTTTATGGGTCTATGGATTATAAATGCCTCTAATTAATAAGACTAGTAGACTGAGGTCCCACTGGGCATTCTAGAAAAGAATTGTTGATACCTAAAACTCTCACTTTGGGTATAATGGCTTCTATGGGAAGCTTTATAGATGTGGGGTTGAGTGTGGTCTGTAGAGCAACCTCTAAGATTTTAGAAGCTGACTCTTCACTCTAATTTAGGGGTGAAAAGAGATATAATAAAAGAAACTAATAACATGAAAAGTAAATCTAGTCTAAGGCAATACACCCAGTAGTTTGAAACATTTATCAATACTTGCATAAAATAACATAAAACTTTAGCACTATAGACCATAAATAAGCCTGAAACATGAATTAAGATCTATAATGCAAGCAAAGATCTACACTATAGAAGCAAATTAATAGAAATGGAAGACAAACAATTTTCCACTCCAAATTAACATAGAACATCACATCCTCTTCATTAATAGATGGGAAACAAAATATAGAAGGCCACAACAAGCATATGCAAAGAATTCACTAACATTTGTGAGGTGCATCTGCTAAGGTTGTAGAATAGGAAAATGCTAGTTACTGCTATTCTAGTCTATTACAATGGCTGTAAAAATGAGAATGTAAAAAAAAAAATGACTGCCAGGCTCTTTCAATAAGAAATAACTTTGAATAAATAAGCTAGGTGAATGTTTGGAGAAGAGAATTTCCTACCCGTGATGATGCCATTGCAACTAAAAGGAAGTCTTGGAATCATAAGTGCAGTTGGACTTCAAATCTCATATATGGCATAACTACATTATTTTGTTGTGACCATTATGCTTGGGAAAAGTGGGGTGGTGCCATGTGTATGCTTCTAGAGACATCCTATCTATGATATGATCAATGAATTTAGTTCTCTCAAAAATCAAAAGCTCTTGTAAAAGAAGGGGCCCACACCATCACCCAATGGCACTCTTTTGCACACTGTCAAACCAACACTACTCCTGGGTGAGCATGGAGGTGACATGCATCTGAATGTTGTTTCTTTAGAGAGGCTAGGGCCTTCTTTGGTAAGTTTGAACATGGGGTTACCATGTGTTAAGATTATGCTCCTCCAGAGAAAGTCAAGTGTTCCCATGCTTCACATGAGTAGAGGGTACCACATGTTGAACAATGTGTCACCCTTTTATAAACTATTTAGTGGGGCCTATCCTTCTTTTCATCGGCCAATGATGATGCTTGGAGGTCTGACTCAAAATTAAAAAGCTTTAGAGAGCATGGGGCCACCACGTGTTGAGCTTGTGCTCTACCTAAGCAAAAATAAAGTCTCCTCGAGTCATATGAGCACTGTGCTGCCAAGTGTTGAAAGCGAAGGTTGGGACTTAGGAAAAATTGAGAAAAGGGGATCCACCAGAAGGTAGCAAAAAACTTTGTATCTATCGAGCAAGCCCGAAGAAAGAGATGGACTACTCCTCAATATCAAATGTGGACTATTGATGCACATGTCCTAAGCATGATAAAACTCAATTTAAATGCAAGTATAAACAATTTAGGCATAAGATATGATTAATCAAATCCCAAGTGTAAATATAATGAAATAAACTAAGTTTAGGAGTAAATACAAATACTCACAACTCAAGTACAATATATAACAAATCAAGACTTAAGTGTAAACATAATGTAATAAACCTACGACAACTGATGATAAGGGAGGCACACAAAAATAAGTTAGTCAACAACTAATTAAAAATAAACAAACTTAACAAATAAACTAAAACATAAGTAAATAACTAAAACATAAGCTAAAGTAAATAAACACATAAATGACAAATAACATAATCTAAATACAAAAAGTAAACAACTCAAGCCCAAGTATAGGCAAGGCTTAAATGTAAATTAATTTTCCTTAGACACATAACACTCAAAACAAATAAATATAAAACTCCTAACTAAAGGGCAACAAAATGAATAAAATACCTACAACACAATGCAACAAATGAATGAGTCTAAGGTAAATGCACCAAATAAACTAATCTAAGACAAATGCAATAAAAAATTTAATCTAAGGAAAATACAATAAACAAACTAATCTAAGGCAAAAACAACAAAAATAAAATGTATAAAAGTAGTGAACTAAAACTACTTAATGAAAGTGGTTGTGCATGTGTAAGAGAAGTGTTACACTTGGCAAAAGGTTGCCTCTAAGATATAGGGAACACTGGTAAATGTATGAAAATACAAGAATGGAAAGAGGGAATTGAAGAATAAGGAAGGGGTGGCTGAGCTGACTCCAAATTCCCTAGGTAAGTGGACATTGCTTACATAGTCCCATGGACACCATATCTAACATGGATTTTGGGCCAAATGTAGTTCTCCATGGAATTGGGAAAAGAAGAAAAATTATGATAAAGAAAAGAGATTGATTGTAAAGTAAAATAGGAAAGGTTGTACTCATAAAATGGTGAGAGCATTTAAGTAATGGGAATGGATATCTATTTATCGATCACATAAGTTAGGGGAATGGCTTACACCCACTTAGTGAAATATTCAATGGTGGTAAGGATATGTTTATGGACATCTAAGGATGTAGGGTTAATCTTTCCTACGAGGTTGAGTCCCCACATTGAAAATGGCCATGGTGCAGTCATGGGTTTGGGTGTTTAGGTAGGAACACGTATTTGATTAACATGTTTCTAGAATTGTACACACTTTTTAACATATATGAAAACATCAGATTCTATAGTTGGAAAATAGTAATTGGTACATAGTAAATTTTTGGTAAAGATGGCCCCGCTAGTGTGGGCCCCATAAACCCCTTTTTAAACTTTCCTCAGCACTAATCTATATTCTACTAAGGTTAAATAATGAAATAGAGTTCCATAATAGTTTCTACGATAAAGTGTGGGTGCAAGTAATGTGTAATGAGAGTCTTGATGGATTAAGGCTTTTTTCTTTTTATGAAAAAGGCTAGGTAGAATGATTTGGTAATTAAGGTAATTATACAGTTCAAAATACCAAGAATAAATGGGATCAACAATATCAAAAATCATTTCAACATCTGAATGTTCATGAGCAGGTGCTAGAAGATGTTTAACAAGGAACTAAAAATCTTTGGCCTTATCTATGATTTGGATCATAGAATCAATTACGGCCATGTCATCCTCTATTTTGTTACTAGCATGAGATATGTGCTCAAATTGAAGATGGACAATTTATTATTTTGAGAGTATCTACCATGCCTTTATAAGGCACAAGATTCTCATCCTTGGTCTAAAATTGGTCTATAAACTAATTAGTAATAAGTTAAGAGTCTCCATGAACCAATAAGTATTTGATATTCCATTGTACTACTAGGCAAAGTCTTGTAATGAGTGATTCATACTCAACCATGTTATTGGTATAAAGAAAATTGATACAAAAAGACTTGGGAATGAGATCCACTTGAGATGTTATGATATAATTCTTACTCTCGAGCCACAAAATGTGAAGGAACCATCAAAATAAAGCATTCAATACTATGTTTTAGGAGGTACTTATGCTATAGTCATGATAGACTCATCTAGAAACCCAAAAGTGAGTGGCTAAGTGTTAGATAGGGGAGCTTCAACAAGTTGGTTTGTAAGTACCTATTCCTTGATGGCCTTCTAAACAACATATTTAATCTCAAATTCACTAAAAAGTATGATCCACTTAGCCATGTGGCCTTGTAAATCTATTTTTGACAGTAGATAATTGAGTGGATATACCACGGCAATGACAATGGTCTTATTGTTGAGCATGTAGTAATGCAACTTCTAGGCTATAAAGACCATGGTTAAATAAGCTTTATCTATTGGCGTATAGTTTTATTCATATATGACCAATGTGTGTCTCAAATAGTATAATGTATGTTCTTTTCCCTAATTATCATGTTGTGCCAAAAGTGACCTCAGGGCATGTTCAGTTATAAATAAATAAAGTAGTAATAAATTTTATGATACAGGCAGTAATAAAATATGTGGATTGACCAAGTATTCCTTCAGCTATTCAAAAGCCCTCTGAAAATTGACATTCCATGAAAAGGTAGTGCCTTTTTTCAATAAGTGGGTAAATCGATGACATTTATTGGCTAGTTATGCAATGAAGCATTTGATGGATTGTATCTTGCCCTAAAAATTATGGAGCTGCTTCAAAGTAGATGGAGGTGGCATCTCAAATTTCCTTAACCTTGGCTAGATCAACTTTAATGCTACTGCAAGAGACGATGAAGTCTAGTAATTTTCTTAAAGTGATGCCAAAGATGCACTTTTTAGGGTTAAACTTGACTTTGTACTCGTGAAGTATTCAAAAAATTATTCAAAGTAATAATGGATGGTTTTCATGGGTCTTAGATTTATCAAAGATATAATCAACATAGTCTTCAACAATGTCATTCATAATATCATGAAAAATAACTATCATGGCTCATTGGTATGTTGCCTCGACATTTTTGAGACTAAATGACATTACCTGATATTAAAATTTTATTTAAGGAGTGGTGAACACTATCTTGTGTTGTTCATATAGCATGATCCTAATCTAATTATACCCGAGCCATCCCATATATAGTTGTGGAGTCCACTATCATGTCAATATTAGGTAAAGGAAAGTCATCTCTTAGGTAGGCCTTGTTGATGTTGTGAAAATTGATACATAACTTGATGCTTTCTAGATTTTTGCTAACTGGCATGATGTTTGAGATCCACTCTCAATAGTCGATGGTATGAATGCATCTTGCCTCTAGGATTTTTTTTAATTCTTTTTTGACCAAAACAATATTATGAGGGCACATCTTCCTTAACTTCTACTTAAATAGCTTGGCATCAAGATGTACTGCAAAATGATGTAAAAATAAGGAGGGATCCAAACTTGGCATATCAGAATAGGCCCATGCAAAAAGATCAATGAATTCCATAAGGAAAATAACAAGGACTTTAGTTCCTCCTTAGTGAGGGATGTGCCTAGTTTTATCCACTTTGGATTGGACAATATTATAATATTGACTTCAAAAGTGTCCTCCACAAGGATTGTAGATCCATATTTAAGGATAATTATTAAGTAAACTGATTAGAAATATCATACTCCTTTGGCCTAATTAATTCATCAAGTTCATGCATATAGGATGAATCAAAATCACTGAATAGTGGCAAAGGCCATGTAATAAATACCTCCAAACACTCTTGGGCAATCTGATCAAAGCCTCGCTACTCTTCTTCACTAATCTTAGACCTAAATATGATCTTTGGATTGGTGGCATCCTGAGCTTCATTTAAAGAAAGGTGAACATCTCCATCTAATGGTGCTTGAAACAACTTTTCACCAAGAGACTAGCCTTTTTCTTTACTATTACCTTGATCCAAAAGCACCTCAAAGAGTTTTTTACTTTAGGACCTCAATGTTTGATTTTATTTTAGTTTATGGCTAAGGAAGTTCACCTACTCTTTGAAATAGGCAACATGATCTAATGTGATAGAAAATCCATGATTATAGTCTCCTATAGGAATACTGTCTCTTAGGCCCATGAACTATAAATGGCCTCATTATTTTCAAACTTGTCAACTGATTTTATGTATCCTTGTTGGTCCTAGTTTATAAGTTGAGGATGATGGAGGAAAATAGGGGAATGATGAATAACACGCATAATGGTATATATGGTATTAGGGTCAAATAGATTAGTATTGGATAAGTCATTATATACACTAGAATTAGACTCTGCATCACTTTTGTCATAATTAACACTAGTCATTGGCATAGGAACATAGATAAGATACGTGGGGTCACCCCTAGGTGGTTTAAATATGATACCATGAGCTATTTTATATTTGGTTATGGAGATAGGCTGAAGAGTTCCTTATTGATTTTTCCCCAAGCCTCTACACTCATAATATTGATTATCCATAATTCGATTAGGGTTGGGATACTTTTTGCTCTAGTATTAGTCAACTAAATCATCATTATAGATATAAGAATCATCTTCTGTGGCAAGTGGATCTTGATATTTTCTAGTGGCTAGTGTGAATATAATACATCTTTGGGCATTAGATTTTCCTTTATGATGCCATTCCATATGAATGTCTTTGGACTTAGGTATTACATAGGAATTAGGGGCCTTTGGAAGTTTAAGTATGTGAAATGCATTGCATATTTAGTATTCACTTGGACCTTTGTTATAAACAAAAAAGTGATTGGCTATTTTAGGAGGAGGTTCATATGAAATGGAGGCAAGGCTATCTATGTCTATGTAGTTAGATTTGGAAATTCAAAGAATACATCTTTATATTTTATAGGTGTAGGGTCTAGGCCAAAGCGGTAGTTATAACTCTCATATTCAATTTCTATATGCTTTCAAAATTGATACGGATAGGTCTACATCCGAGAATGGGGAAACTTGACACACTGGTGTAATGTAAAAGGTATTCCATGAATTTTGTATATCCATGGTCGGCCCAAAAATAAGTTATATGATAACTCTAAATCAAGAACATGATAAAATGTGTCATGGGTCAGAGGCCCAATGACGATAGGTAAACAAGTTATACCCTATAACTCTATTTATTCATTATCATAAAGCCTTGATAGTAATTGTGTATGGATGAAGGTTAGGTACTGTGTGTCCAAGATACTTGAATAACTTCAAAGACATAATGTCAAGGCCTTAGCCATTGTCTATGAGGACACATTTAACTTTGTGCTGGGATATGATAACTTCAATATATAAAGGGTTATTATATAGAGGGACAAGGAATGACATGTCACTTTATGTAGACACCAAAATATAGTCAACCCCCCCTTGGTCCCTTTTCTAACTTCAACATGCCTAACCTATACTTTATTAATTTAGAATACTTATTTTAAATTAATAATCCCCCCTAGACACCTCACCTTGGATTCTTATCTCCTAGGCCATTTATCACCCTATGACTAATCATAATTACCTTAGACCTATTTCAACTCCCCCACTAATCCTCATGCCTATTAAACCTGCCATTTGGACCGTTTAACGACAACAATTAAAACTTGGCAGATGGAAGAATGGGCAAAAGGCCAAAAATAGCCTTTTTTCCCATTCCTTAGCTGTTGACATCGGTCAACAGCGGATCGACACCGACAGTATCGCCGACATCGATTTCTTTAAAAACTAAATTCTAACCTCTGCTGCACCACCTGAATGCAAATTCTCTTGCTCCTCGACTCTTTGTAGGCATCAACATTCCATCAGCACTCTCCAGGCTAAGAAACTCTGCATCAGTCACTCCACACCTGATTGAAACATTGCATGAGGTCTTCGGCATCAACCATAACAAAAACAAGTCTTCTGCACTTCTGGTTTTCCACCAAGAGCTAAGTATTCTTTTGGTTTTATATTTTAGTATTTCTAAAAGGCATTG
Source organism: Torreya grandis (assembly GCA_037957365.1). Classification (NCBI taxonomy): domain Eukaryota; kingdom Viridiplantae; phylum Streptophyta; class Pinopsida; order Cupressales; family Taxaceae; genus Torreya; species Torreya grandis. Next base: position 454,853 of record JARHVA010004662.1, on the reverse strand, counting down.
GTAATTAGTCCATTGGCTATTTCTTGAGTACTGTTGATAGACAACCTGACTTTCTTCTTGGAAAGGCTCAGAAGCCTTCCTCTCATTCTTATTCCCTTTCCACCCCTACCCTCTACTAGGACCCTTTTCCAGACCATATTCACTACCCTGCAAATCCTGCACAAACCATTAAACTCCCACAGACATCCCAGACCATTCTATTGACCATAGATAGACCTAAAACTCATCCAAAGCCCATTGCCCCCACCAACATCAGCATTCAGGCCCATTGCCCCTACCGACATCCGCAGCATAACCGATGTCGGCATCCTTGACCAACCAATGATGGTAGAACTACTGACGCTGGTGACTGTGGAAGACAGATTGCAAGATTCAGGTACGCATTATCTATTTCTCTTTCTTTAAGTCTTTCATTATTTCTTTCCATTACGACATTCTTTTTCTCAAGTGGACTGTCATCCCTCAAGGGAGTCTTTGCACTTCTGGGACCGAGCTTTGCTTGGCAGTCCACCATATATCTGTCTAACATTTTCCTTATTTAAGCCTTTTTTATCTATAGGTGTCATCCTCCATAGCCAAAGAGGAGCTCCTTCAATCATTTGGATATGGTATGTAAACTTCATTTGGGTATCATCTAACCCCTAACCATTACTTTAGTTTTTTATTCCTTTTGAATGTGAAAAAGCAAAAATGAGTAGAAACATTCTGGCATGCCCAGTGGGACCCTGGAGTTTTCCTTAGGTTCATCATTTCTTCTAAAAGGCAAACTTTTCATATAGGTGCATTAGGTTTTCTCCTTGCATCCTTCTTCTACCTCTTTATTTTGAAACAAAACCATAAGCACAAGTTAAAAAGAACCTCTTTTTTTTTTTTCTTATCACCTTCTTCCTACATTCTAGAGTAGTGAAGTTCATACTCTTAAACCTCTTCCCACTTGTCTGCATTCGAACAAACATTTCAATTTGGGTTAAAAATATATTGCATTTCATTCCTACCTAAATGCATATTTAGCTCATCTAGTAATTAAAACCGCATTATGAATAAATCGTAGTGCACATATGTTACACATCTAGACCACATTCACAACTAAACATCTAAACATACCTGAGACAAGGTCTGACTAGGATTTCATCACCTAGCGGATACCTTACCCTTCTTGGTAATCCTACTTGGACTTCACTACCAAGGGGAGAACCCACTTTGTTTTCTGGCAGAGTATAAACTCTAAGGGAAGTATATACTAGTTAAGCGACCTAGCTTGTCTCTAGGCTTGTGAAGTGAGGGGAGTAAGCTCTTAGCACCAGGCCACGTACGAAACCTAAGATAGATTTTGAGCACCAAAACTTAACTTGAAACCAACCTTAGACTGCTTCTTCTAGGACCTGTTCTAAAAGCCCAACTTCCCAAACACACTCTTCTAAGGCATAATCCAACACGACTCTAAAACTTATTCTTAGGAATTTAACATTTAGGGTTTGCTTGCCTTCATCTAATTTTCTATTTTTATCTGGTTTTTTGAGCTAGTAAGGATGCATTATTTTGAGCTCCAAAAACAACTCAAAACTTTCCTCTTTCTTCCAAAAACTTTTAGTTCTCTAAGTTTCTAGAAATACACAGTAACCGACATCAGTTTTTCCATCGATGTTGGCAACTACCCTCACCGACATCAGTTATCTGACCGACATCAGCAACTTATTTCACTAACATTGGTTTTTCTACCGACATTGGTCACCATCCAAAAAATTCTCTTCTCAAATAGCAAGCTAAAAACTTGACCTTTTTGCTATCAAAAACAAATTCTAGTTTTCTGAGGCTGGAACATACAGTTTTAGAAATGAAATCTATTTTTGCCTTAGATGGTTTTGACACGTAGTCAAACCAAAACTCTTGTTGACCACACAAGGCAACAACTACTCCCACCTTCGCCTTCCATATCAAGTCCCCAAATGGAGTATAATTTAGAAACTGAACAAACTCCTATCCAACCAACCCCAACTCAACCCCCTATTATTCCTGAAGGGGACCAAGACTTTGAAAGGTTCCTTGACCTCAATGTCAAGGCCCTTCAGCACTATCTCACAAGAAGTCAAACATGAGACTCTTCAAGCAACCTAGTTTATGGGTTGCCAACTTCTTTAGTTGATACAACAATCATATCAATGGCCTCCATAACTCACCCCATAGATACCTAGGCCATTGCCTCAACTAATAACCTGACCATGGCCAATCTTCAAAGTGTGGCCTTTCCTTCTATTTTTGGACCTACCTCCATTGGGGTTTTGATACCCCCTCAACCACAAACTATTCAACAAAGTTCTACACCATTCCAGAACCTAATTGTCTCCATCCCACCTACTCTTGCACCCATGAACATAAGGGTGGCTACTCATCCTTTGGCTAGCGTTGCCACCATCCAACCACCTCTAGCGACATCAAGTCAATTTGTGCCTTCTAGCTTCATGACACAACCACCCTTGACTTCAACATTAGTCCTTATGACTAGTTACCAATATGTTGTGCCTATACAAGCGCAACCAACTACGTCATACACCCCTCCTAACACCTTCCAAATGCCTTACAACCTAGGGGGCACCCCACCTACAAATCCATCAACTGATCTAATCAAGATGTTGATGGACAAGATGTCTAATCTTGAGACATCCATTTTGGGTTCAAGAAATGTTCTCTCATATGAACAAATCTGTAATGAACCTATTCATCCTTCAGTCCCAATCCGACTATATCCTAGTCAGTGGGAACTTCCCAAGTTTACTCACTTCTAGAGTAAGGAAGACCCACAGCAACATCTACGAGCATTTAGACATGCTTATTACCTTATAGCACATGATGATGCATTATTACTACGCACATTTTTGATGTTGCTTTTCGGTGTTGCCCTCAATTGGTATAGTTCTATTACCAGTCACTCTCTTTTTACATTCACTCAACTAGCTCAAATTTTCCTTGACCACTTTTCGATCAACATCACCAAAAAGGTCTCCATCACAGACCTATACTCTATCAAACAATTCGATGATGAATCAATAGCTAATTTCGTTGCCCGTTGGAGAGGCTTAATGAACCAACTCTCCTTTTCTTTACCTCAACCTGAGCTCATTGAGCTCTTTTCACAAGCGTGTGCCAAACACATCTCATCTACTTTGTGGGTCTAAACATTCCGCACATTTGACGAAGCTTTCACCATGGCTAGGAAACTTGAACTCTGTGTTGTCAAAGAAAATAAAGTCAAATTGCGTAGTAAAAACCTCAACGCAAAATAAAATGACCCTTCTTCCAAATCTTCTTCCTCCAATTCCAAATCTAAGGGATCAACAAATGCTATGGTACTGAGATCATCATCATTGACCACAACTAACCAATCTGAACCTTCCACATCTCAAAGCATTACATGACAATTCCAACAATGATACGTACATCATCAATATACTCCAATAGGAGAATCATAGACGTCTATGTTGGATAAACTTGTCAAATAGGGAGTCCTCAATCTCTGACAAATTTGACCACCCCCTCAATTTGATTCCTCGCGTGCCATCCCTACATGGTATAGGGAGAATGACTTCTGTAATTATCACCGTGTCAAAGGCCATGACACAGACAATTATAAAACCCTAAAGAATATCATTCAGGACATGTTAGATAAAGGTGATCTTGTCTTGGATAACCCAAATGCACCACCTAACCAAAACATAAACATCTTTAGACAACCTTTCCCTAGCCATCCCCCTAGTCAAAACAACATGCAGACCATGGCCGATGACTCCCAAGAGTGTGATATACACATGGTCAACATGGTCTCTCCTTTTATGCCTAACCAACCTCTCTCATAGTCTAAAGAGGTTAGCCAACCTATTTGTCCATCACAGGTGGAAGAGTCTTTTTCTCTTATTTGTCTATCATAGGTGGAAGGGCCCTCTTCTCCTATTTGTCCATCACAGGTGGAAGAGTATTCTTCTCCTATTTGTGCATCACAGGTAGAAGAGTCCTCTTCTCTATTTGTCCATCATAGGTGGAAGAACCTTCTTCTCCTATTATTTCTCCATCGACCTCTCTTATATTGGAGGACACTTTAACCATACCAGCACTGCTAGCCCCACCTTCATCCTTCCTACTACCAATGGAGGACCTTACCTTTCCTGCTTCTCAACCACAAGTAGAAGGCACAATCATCCCTGCCCTCTATCCTCTTGAGGAGTCACATTCTCCAATTCCTTCTCCACCAAGAGAAGAACTTGTCTCTTCACCTACTTCGGCTAAACATGAACTAGTGATGACTCTCTCTCACCTTTGGCCTGAGATTGCCGCATCTAACACATTTTCACTCACACAGCCACCCACATCTTCTACAAAACCAAAGCCTCATCCAACATCTTCCAAACCATTCTCTCGATTGGTGTAGAACTTAGGATTTCTCCATTTGAAGAAATTAGAACATGAGGCATTATGGGAGCGACTCAAAGCTCCTTATCTTACACGTCCAGTCTCATCTCATGCTGTCGACCCTCCTGTGACAAAATCTCCAAAAGTCTCTAACGAGGACCAGGCTTCTACTTCCAAACCTTAAGAAGCTCAACCATCCACATCTGAATCTAAACCCTCACAAACATCCACCATATCAAAACTGATTAAATCCCTCGGTGTTCACCCCATATCTAACCTCACTCACTCACAAGTGAAGGTAGATTTGAATCTCGCCCCCCAGAATAGTAGTCCTCAAACCAAACTAAAGAAGGCTGCTAAAACACATCGGTGAACTCCTCTCCCACCATCATAATTGCCCTACATTTTAGGCCCACATCCTTTTACCTTAATAGGAGTGCTCCCTACTCCAACTTAACGAAAACAAGTTGCCTCCATTACTCCCTTTACCCACCACAAACCTACCTCCTCTGAAAAATTTGGCACCCCTCACAAAGAAAGTGCCGTCTACATGAGTGGTCACACCACCAACCTAAAAGGTGGTACGAAAGTCTCCCTCAACAACTCCCAAACAAAATTCATCAACACTTAATGCATCAACAAGCACGGACCCCTTAGTGGGTTCATACGCTTTGATACTACGTCAACTTTTGCAAACTTCTAGCATCACTCTTCCACCTATTAAACCATTTCAACCTCTCGGATCAAGACTGTCTTAGTTTGATGACACTAAAATTTGCCTATATCATCGCACACCTAGACATGACACTGAAAATTATTGTGCCTTCAAGGTTGTCATTCACCAATACATGGAAAAAGACACCCTTCTTCTTGAGGATACTGTCAACAAATCTCCAACACCATCTCATGTCTCTCAAACCTCTTCACCTCCATTAGAATCCCATCAATAGACTATGGTCCCTTTACCTCCTTCACCCCCTTTATTTGAGATTAACACTGTCAATGTAGCCATTAGGTCACAAAAAGATAAAGCAAAAGAGAAATTTGCTATTCCTTGGACCTACCCATTTATCAAACTTTCTCAACCACCCAAACCCAAGATTTCTATCTTGAGTACATCCCAACCCACTTCTTCAGAGGCAATCCGTGATTCTATGATGAAACAACTTCACCAAACTCTCGTGAAGATGACTTTATATGACCCAATTCAAAGCTCTCCACAACATCGTCAAGCTTTAATCAAAGCTTTACAAGCAGTAGAGGTCCAACCCGAGGACCCCCAACCACTAGCTGCCTTAGTCCAATCATTACCCACCATCGCCTCTATTACCTTTAGTGATTCTAAAATTCCTACCTCTAACTTGGAAGATCAAGATGCTTCCCTTTTCATCATAGCCTACATTGATCGAACTCGCATTAAGTGAGTTATGATTGATGGGGGCATCAACATCAATATCATTTCCACCCATGCCTATGACCAATTAGCCCTCCTAAAAAATTGTATGTCAAAGACTGACGTAATTCTTTGATCTTTTAATGACACCACTGCCACTACCATTGGCACCGTCATCTTACATATTCGTGTTGGCCCATGAACAATCCCAGAGCTCTTCTACATCATCAAGGGAGAGTTCCAATACAACATGTTATTAGGATGACCTTGGATCCGGGCCATGGCCTGTGTCCCTTCTACATTACACTGTTATGTCAAATTTGAACATGATGGTCAGGTCCATGTCATTCCCGCAGACCCCTCCCCTTTCAAGACATGAAACACAAGTTATCAACCCAACGATGTTCTCATTCCTTTAAAAACATCAACTCAAACACCACCTCCACCCACAGAAGCTTTAACAAGTACGCAAACAGTGATTACACCTACACCACCTCCTCAAGTGACAACAAAAGACCCCATAAAAGATATCTTCCAACGTCTTTCACTTGGGGAGTATCATTTACCTACCTTGGACATGTTTCAGACTCCTTAGGAGTATGGACAACTTCATCACAATCTTAGCTATGACCATTGGATCAGAATGGTCATCCCTTATGGTCCTCCCAATCTTCAAATGAATATCATCTATGGAGGGCTAGATCAAGCTCCCACTGATGGGAATCCTCTTTCATCACCCCAACTATTTACATCTGACTTCTCTTTTCTTGGCAATCTAAACTTTGCTCATACCTATCTTTATAGGTGTGCATGGAAGGGCTTTGGCTTTGGGTGCTACGAACAAGGCTCCCACTAGCTCATCAAACCACCAAATGATGAAGCCATAAAGAATGCCAAGAAGTGACATGGTCTAGGTTTTGAAGAACTTACTAAAACTTCTAAAAACCCTCACTCTAAGCCTATCATAGAACAATCACCTCCAAACTCACTTACTCCCCCATCTTCACCTACAGAGTCAGTGGTTTCCATCCCTCTTAGTTTTTTTTGCATAAACACTATTCAGGGTATCCAGGTCTCTTCCTGTCATTTATCCAAACATGATAGACGATGAGTCTGCTACCATCAACACTATCCAATGTGTAGACGATGATGCCATTCTCACCTACATGGGTGCCGATGACTCTTTCATTCAATGCTCCCTTCCTTCTGAAATGCAGGTTATGTTAAATGAATCGACCATTGACATTAACCTCCCATCTTCTGATGTTCCTCACGTCTTAAAGATTGGTCAATCTTTGGATGCCCAAGAACAAATTGACTACACCAAATTTATTTCAGACCATAGCAAAGTTTTTGCTTAGATCTATAGTGATATGCTCGGCATCGACCCTAACATCATCCTTCATAGCATCGTCACAAATCCAGAGGCTAAGCCTGTTAAGCAAAATCTTCACAAGATGCATCCTCGAGTGGCACTCCTTGTCAAAGAGGAGCTTCAACGTCTTCTCTCTATCTCCTTCATCCAACCCATTGATTATCTACAATGGGTGTCAAATATCATCCCTATCACCAAAGTAACTGGAGGGATCCGAATTTGTACTAACTATCATGACCTTAACCTGGCTTACCCAAAGGACAATTTTCCTCTACCCAACATCGAATAACTTGTTGATCTTACGATTAGTCATGAGATGCTATCACTCATGGATGAGTTTTCAGGATATAACCAAATCTTGATTACACCAGAAGATCAACACAAAACTACCTTCATCACCCCATGGGGGACTTTTTGCTATAGGGTCATGCCTTTTGGCCTAAAGAATGCAGGCGCCACATATCAACGCGCCATGACTTACATCTTCCATGATCTCCTCCACAAAATCATGGAGGACTATGTGGATGACCTACTAAGCAAATCTAAACTTTGTCGTGACCATTTAACCATCCTTAAGATAATCTTCACTCACCTTTTGCAATACAATGTTTGCCTTAACCCCAAGAAATGCATCTTTGGGGTTCTCTCAGGGAAGCTTTTGGGGTTCATCATTTCTCTTCGTGGCATTGAAATTGATCTAGCTAAGATTTGAGCTACTCTCAAGATGCCGCCACCTACCAATCTAAAGCAACTTCACAGTCTGTACGGGAAGCTTCAATCTATTCGTCACTTCATCTCACAGCTTTCCAACCGATGTCAACCCTTTCATCACCTCTTCAAGAAGGATGTCTCTTTTAATTGGGATAAGGATTGGCAAGAGGCTTTTGACGCCCTTAAATGCTATCTTGTCTCTCCACCACTCCTTATTCCACCAAAAGATGACCAACCCTTCTACCTCTACATTTAAGTAACAAACCATTCTTTAGGTGCCATGATTGCGCACCGAGATGAACACCATGAGCAAGTGGTTTATTATATAAGCCAAACACTCATTGACTATGAAACTCAGTATACTCATATCAAAAAACTCTACTTGGCATTAGTCTTTGCCGCTACCAAACTCCATCATTATTTTCTCAATCATAAAACTTACGTCATCACCCACACTGACCCCCTCAAATACATGCATTCCAAGCCATACCAAGACCAATGTATGGCTCGTTGGCTCATGCTTTTTGTTGAGTTTGACTTGAAATTCATCCAACAAAAATTTATAAAAGGGAAAACAATTGTTGACCAACTAGCAGATGCCCCTCTACCTGACAACTGACCTTTTCACTGTGAATTCTTGACGAATCTATCACCACACTTTTCACTGATGACATATTCTATCAAATGACAATGTTCTTAGATGGGTCTAAATGTCAACACGGTGGGGGTGTGGGGGTCATTCTCATTCCACATGAGGGTGAGCCCATGCCCCTATCTTTCAAACTTGACTTTGAATGTACCAATAATATGGCTAAATATGAAGCCTTAATTTTGGGACATCAAACCACCCTTTTCCTAGGCGTTAAGACCATCAACATATTTGGCGACTCATAACTCATCATCAATCAAATCAATGGTTCATATCTTTGTAAAAATGAAGTTTTACAAAGGTATAAACACCGTGTTGACACCCTGCTAAAATATTTTAACCATTACCTCTTACAAATTGTTCCTCGATTTATAAATAAGTTTGCTGATACTATGGCCTCTCTAGCCTCACGCATACCATCTTCATCCTCTTCCTCAAGAATTTATGTCACGGTACATCATGTGGCTTTGTCTTCATATATTTATACTAATATCAACCTCATCAACACCATTGACTCTAGTCCACAAGATGTTTGGTATAAACAACTTGTGGACTACTTAACTTATTCTACCATTCCTCCTGACCTCTCTAGCAATGCACGATGGGCTTTTATCAAGAGTACTACTCGATATACCATGCTAGGGGGTCTTCTTTACAAAAGAGGTTTTGATGGCCTCCTTCTTTGATGTCTAACCTCTACTGAAACATCTCATGCCATTAAACAAGTCCACGATGGGATTTGTGACGGGCACTTCAGTGGTAACTCAGTTGCCAAACGCATCCTTCATCTAGACTATTATTAGCCCACTCTTCACCAAGACTGCAATGATTATGTTTGGCATTACATCAAATGCCAATAACACGCTAACTTACTTTACATCCCTAGCCATGCTCTACAAGTCACTAAAGATTTTTGGCCCTTTTCACAATGGGGCTTAGATCTAATCAGCGAGATTAACCCTCATTCATCTCTCTGACATCAGTCCATTATCACCGCAACTGAATACTTCACTAAATGGGTGGAAGCTATTCCCCTCATCTCCACTAAAGCTGACAAATTTTTTGACTTCATCAACACTCACATCATCTATTATTTCAATGTACCCCACAAGATCATCACCAATAACGGAAAATCATTCAAAAACAAAACTGTCCAAAAACTTTGTGACTCATTTGGCATCAAGCTCAGTGTCTCCTCGCCTTACTACTCGTAAGCAAATGGGTAGGCCATGGCTTCCAACAAAATATTAACCAAAATTCTAATGAAGGTGGTCAACGACACTGGAAGGGATTGGCACATTGACATTCCCTTCGCTTTATGGGCCTACTGCACTAGCATTCAAACCCCCACAGGTGCTACACCTTTCTCTTTAGTGTATGGAATAGAGGTTGTCCTACCTCTTGAAGTACAAATAGCTTCTTTATGCATATCTTTGCATGACATTCTTTCTAATAATGACTTTCATCAAGATCGATTAGCTCAACTTGAGTTACTTGATGAACGTCGTCTTGCTGCTCTTAACCATCTCCATATTTATCAAAATCGTATCAAACGTGCCTATAACAAAAATCTAAAAGAGTGAGATTTCAAAATTGGGGATCTCATCATTAAAAAAAACCAACACGTGACCAACATAGAAAGAATAAAATGAGGCATGTTTGGTCCTAATTGGCTCAGACCTTATATCATAACTCACAAGTATGGATCAGGGACTTATCATCTATCTTCTCTTGAAGGCCAGCCAGAACCTGAGCCCCTTAATGCCTTGCATCTGTGACCATTCTACTATTAATCAAGTACTCATTCACTTGATATTTAAATTGAGCTCATCCCTTGAGCAATCCTTATCATTTTAATCTTCATTCCTTTCAACCCTGTTCCCCTAAACAAACACTATATAACCCTTTTATAAAGTATGAATGCTTTGTTCTAATAAAAGGGAGCCCTTAAACTTCTATAGTCTTGTCCATGACTAAAAATTCTGTCAAAAGTAAATTAGGATGTCAAACAAAATATCAAAAGGTTATAAACTCTAAATGCAGACTGCTCCCTCGAAGGACAGCTGCATCATCATTGCTATAGCTAATAGACTGCTCCCTTGAAGGACAACTATTCAAAGCCCTCAAAAACATATAAAGTAAAAATATAGACTAATCCCTCGAAGGATGGCTATGCCTAAAAATCTTACTACAAACAACACTCTCTCAAAAATATTCTCGCATCGATCAGCTTCACTGATGACCACAAAACAAAACAACATCCCTACGTAGACTTCCTGCATTGATCAGTCTACCAAAAAAAAAAAGTCATGGACTTGACCTATAGTCGTTCTCAGGGTCTCCTATAAAAAGGGGTGAAGTTATCCCTACTAAAAAGGGTTATCCTATCCTAACATATCACATCACCTCTTACCCTAACATACTCAAGGGATTTCGAGCTCATTTAATGTCAAAGTGATTCGATTACTTCTCTAACACAACCAATGGTCAATGACATAATGCATGAACAGGGCTTTTGTTTCCAAAAAACCCCCTACCTATGCTATCGTTATGGTCCTTGTCAATGAGAGAGCAACACATCTTTCACTTCTTACCTGACTTCGTCACATGCCAATCACACAACAACCAATCACATATTTCTACAACTATTAACATTATCATAGACCAACCACATTAGTTTCTATGGAAAACAATACACATGGAAACTAACAACCAAAACACAAACTAATGTTACAGCATACATCATTATACAATAATGGAAAAAGTTGTAACATAATCATCAACATCATCATAGCATACTCATTCACATCATAATCATCAACATCATCATTACATAATCATTCACATCATAAACATCATCATACATCCTCACATCATACCAAAGCATATATCATTAAACATATGAAAAATGCTAAAAACACTAGCATTCATAATGAGACATTTCTATAGCACATCAATAATCTAATCAAAATCTCATCATATATATGTGAACGCCAAAGTTTACAATAGTATAACATCTATCTCTCTCTCTCAAAACTATGTACATCTCGCATCAATAGCTCGCATGCCGATATATACATAATGACAAAAAATGGCCTCAAGGCTGTGGCTGTGGTGGTGGTGGCAGTGGCCATGACGATGTTGTATCATCTCCACCTTCTGATCGGCACCATCTATGAGAATCCAAAGTAGTCACACGTGACATAGATCTCTACCGGCTCTGCTTAGCTCTCATCTTTGAATACCACTGTATTTGAGGGAACCCCCTGATAGCTCCTTCATAATACATGATCTCATTTAAAGTAGTATTATACCTAGATATAGGTACAGTCTGTGGCAGACCGATCAATCTTGCCACTGCACCCTTCACTGAACCCTGTGCTGTGACTGAGCTGGTTGCTATGATGCTGATTGAGCTAGCTCCTATACTAGCTACTATGGTAGACACTGAATAGGGCCCTACCCTCTAAAAACCTATTCTGCCAAAACTTGTGCTTGGGCTATAGCCAACTACCCCTACAAAATGGTAACCTGGCTTGTCAAAGTAACCACTTGGCCTATCAAAACTATGACCTGACCCTATAATCCTGTGACTTAGCCCTACAAAATGGTCAGCTACCCTCATGCTACATCCCTCTCCTAAATGGTAGCATCCCTCTCCTATCTCATAGTGTCCCTATCCCTAGTGACTACTTGTAGATCAGGCTACGGTCCTCTCTGAACACGTAGTCAGGCTACGGTCCTCTCTGAACACTTGCGTACTGTCCCACCCACCAAGCTAAGTAGGCCTTTGTGCATCCTGGATCTACTACCCCAGGGCCTACTGGTATCTCCTCATAATCTAGCTACTCTATCTCCTCTGGTAGTGGAAGTGGTGCCTCTATATCATATCACCTATATATAGGGAAGGTAGGAGGCACATCTTATAGCAGCTCAAACTGGCACTGCACTCTCTCTGATGGCACTCTCTCGAGCTTGCCAACTCATCTCCCCCTCACCCATTTGAGACTCTGGACCCCCACAAGCTACTCTACCTAGTCTTTGAAGGCCAAGTATACTAGATACAGTCTCTAAATGATATTTGCTGGGATTAGGGCCTCTAGTACCCCTCTGTAGTAGTCGATATCCCTGACTATACCATCCATGTGCATCTATGCCATGACCTCCCTCCACCACCTAAAACCCACTCTGAAGCTAGCCTGAATAGCTACTGGCAGGCTGAGAGGTCATGTGATGATGATGTGCTCATACGCCTAGTAATGTAGAAGGTGGCCTACACATAAACTATACCGCCACCACCGACTGATACCTTACAACTCTCTATATAGCTGTGCCAAACAAATGGGCACCCAAGTAAACACCGTCTGCTACTCCAACATGTCTATCAAAAATTTGGTCATAACCACTAGAAATCTACCTCTCTCTACATCTAGAAGCACGTAGACTATGATCTCAATCATCATTAGGATGGCCAACTGATGTGCATCCTCATTTGCCGCATACAAGGGCTCATATGTAAAGCTGGCTAAATGGTAAGTTGCCTCAGCAGCATGCTCACCAAATAGATCACCATCTAGATATCATGCACCTCTCTCGAGCACACATATAACTCTGCTCCATGTATCGATAACTACAAAATCTAGTACACATCCTTGACTGTCATAGTCAGCTCACCAGTGGGCAAGTGGAAGGTGTTGGTGGAGTGATCCCACTGCTCGATCAATGCCACTATAAGGCTCACATCCCTCACTACTCGATAGTAGCACTGCAACCCACCTAATCCCATTGTAGTGATGTGGGTCCACTCCTCTCTAGTAATTTCATGATGCATCTACATCAACAATGTTAGGAGATGATCCCACAGCATCAGTGTTTACCTCACCTACATCCAACCAAAACCACAACCACGTTAACAAATGACTATTAACTTCTATGACCACTCTTCCCTTTTGGGAGAACTACATTGGCCTGAGGCCCCTAAAGATCGAGGCTATGTAGGCAGCACTCAATTGACATGGGGTCTTCTGAGGTTAGCTCAGCCATTCACTTATTTGTCTACCTAATTGACCATCTACCTACACTTGTATGCCTATCCCTCCACCCAAGAAGCTCTCAACATGACTTTGGCCCTTTGACTTATCAATTTTCCAACCTTTTCAGACCTAACAACCACTAACATCGATTAGTGTGCTAATGATGGCACTTATCTAACCAACGTTTGTACTTATATAATTGACGTCAATAGGTAAGTGACTGACATCGATCACTGGTTGGCTGACGTCGGTGAGACTGTTGGTGTCATTGACTGGTTCAGCCCTTGGGCCAAATGGGGAGAGCCCTAAAATTAGGGCTTCCCCCATTTCCTACCCAATCACCCCCATATCCCCCTAAAAACTACCTAACTTACCCTAATCAACCTACCCACCCTTATAACTACCCCTCCCCCTCAATTTCTAGCTAAAAACATAAAAAATTCAAAAAAAATAAAACAAATTCAAAACACACATTACACCTCCTACCTCATCCCGTCACCGCCACCATGGTGGAATGATTGGTGCCACTAGTGGTGGTCCTCCTACGGGGCCTCCTCTGCCCTCTACCATCTCCTCTATCTCATCTATTCCATAAATCCCTAGTGACCCACAATCGCCTTTTCAACTTCCAATCATGCTCTACTTCCTTCACACTCACAACCACTATTACTCCGACACCTCACGTTGCTGCACCGATCACCTAAAAGTCATTATCACACTATAAAATCTAGAGCTCACTTTTTTTAGTTTGTCACAAATTAGAAATGACTTTTGGTGGGCTACCAATCTGGTTTTGTCAGGTTTGGCAGGCTGTCGATGTCGACAGAAACATGCCCTAGGCCACTGACATCAGTTGATTTCCATAAATGTCAGCCTCTTTTTGATGCTGACATCAATTTTATAATCAACATCAATGGCCTTAAAACATCAATCTTCTTTTAAATGACCAAAATCATGCCCACAACAACTAGCCCTCATAGTAGAAGTCATCTTAGACTCCACCTGAGGCACACTTGAGATCACTTATATCTCAGCCTGACTCGACATAAGACTTTGGAGATTGCGACTATCTCCTCAGACCATGACCACTTTTTAGACAACTCTATCTTGATTTTTTTGATTGCATATGCTACCTCATGAATGGTTAGCAAATTGTCCACGACCCCCACAAGTATCAGATTGCGCTCTAGTTGATCCCCACTACTTGTGACATTTTTGTGTTTTCTAAGAGCACTTCCTGAGCCTGAGATACTTGGAACACGATGACCATTAGAGCTACAGCTTGGATCATTTAACCCAATCAGCTATGACTAAATGTTGGGGACTAGTTATTTCAATTTTAGCACTCCTCGACCTTACTCATGATAATTTGGCCAGACTATCACGTAAAGTGGTATACGCACAATCACAACTATTGTAGTGTGCACACTCAAACTTCACCATCCACCTCCACTTTCTATAAAATTGACACTCAATATCAGGTTGCCTTCCCTTGACTCCTACTTTGAGGGGGAATACCTCATCCCATTCTTGGGGTAACCTACTCCTATTTTTGTCTTGCAGTTCATCAAGAACAACTAACAAGACAAAAAGGGGCAAATGAAGACACCAAAATAGTGTCAACCCCCCTTGGTCCCTTTTCTAACTTCAACATGCCTAATCTATACTTTATTAATTTAAAATACTTATTTTAAATTAATAATCCCCCTAGATACCTAACCTTGGATTCCTATCTCTTAGGCCATTTATCACCCTATGACTAATCATAATTACCTAAGACCTATTTCAGCTCCTCCACTAATCCTCGCACCTATTAAACCCACCATTTAGACCGTTTAATGACAACAATTAAAACTTGGTAGATGGAAGGATGGGCAAAAGGCCAAAAATAGCCTTTTTTCCCATTCTTTAGCCACCGATGTCGGTCAATAGTCGACCGACGCCGGTGGTATCGCCGATGTCGATTTCTTTAAAAACTAAATTCCAACCTCTACTGCACCACCCAAATGTGAATTCTCTTGCTCCTCAACTCTTTGTAGGCATCAAAATTCCATCAACACTCTCTAGGCTAAGAAACTCTACATCAGTCACTCTGCACCTGATTGAAATGTTGCATGAGGTCTTCGACATCAGCCATAATGAAAACAAGTCTTCTGCACTTCTAGTTTTTCACCAAGAGCTAAGTATTCTTCTTGTTTTATATTTTAGTATTTCTAAAATGCATTGGTAATTAGTCCATTGGCTATTTCTTGAGTACTGTTGATAGACAACCCAACTTTCTTCTCAAAAAGGATGTGAAGCCTTCCTCTCATTCTTATTCCCTTTCCACCCCTGCCCTCTACTTGGACCCTTTTCCAGACCATATTCACTACCCTACAAATCCTACAAAAACCATTAAACTCTCATAGACATCCCAGACCATTCTGTTGACCACAAACAGACCTAAAACTTGTCTAAAGCCCATTTCCCCCATCAACATCAGCATCTAGGCCCATTGCCCCTACCAACGTCGGTAGCATAACCGACGTCAGCATCCTTGACTAACTGATGATGGCAGAACTACTGATGCCAGTGACTGTGGAAGATAGATTGCAAGATTCAAGTACGCATTATCTATTTCTCTTTCTTTAAGTCTTTCATTATTTCTTTCCATTATGACATTCTTTTTATCAAGTGGACTGTCATCCCTCAAGGGAGTCTTTGCACTTCTGGGACCAAGCTTTGCTTGGTAGTCCACCATATATCTATCTAACATTTTCCTTGTTTAAGCCTTTCTTATCTACAGGTGTCATCCTCCATAGCCAAAGAGGATCTCCTTCAATCATCTGGATACGGTGTGAAAACTTCATCTGGGTATCATCTAACCCCTGACCATTACTTTAGTTTCTTATTCCTTCTGATTGTGAAAAAGCAAAAACGAGTAGAAACACTTTAGTCAAAGGTAATTTATTGTCCACGATCTAAGTGTCCTACCAAGGCTTGAAATTTGTTTGGCGTAATATCATTTGACACTTTAAATTGGATTAAAATCTTGATAAGGATGTTATAGTGGATACTAGAGGTACACAACAAACCTAAGATAGAGATTTATGTAGGTGTCTTTTGTAGCTACTCCATAACAACATAAATTTTAGCCTTGATATTTGTATTTGGTTTACTTCTTACTAGTATGGTGGTTTGGATGGGCTCATTGGTAGAAGAAGGTTGTGGGCCTTGAATGGTAACCTTAGTTCATCAAGTTATGATTATGAAATTTGGATTGAGTGATGGGCCATCATAATTGGAAGAAGAGGGAGAAGGGTCTAGGATGGTAACCCTTGGGCACTAAGGAGATTTGTTTCTAACACAAGCCAAAGGAACATTACTGACATAGGGAAGGGGTTGGGTATTATTAGTTAATAGCCATGGGTAAATGGCCATTGGTCTAGGATTAATGGTGATAATGGCTATATGACTACCCATGATATGAACTAAAACATTTTTTTAGCTATGTGTGATGACATGATAGCCCCCCTAGTTAGATTGGTCATTCTGACCTTGGTTCTAAACATTCTATGGTTGTTACTACCATTATTGCTATGGTGGTGGTATTTATTGTTGTTTATTTGGAGTATTGGCATTATGTTATGGAAAAGGGTTCTGATTAGAAGTAGAAGCCCTGTTATCTAAATCTATTTCTTTATTTTCTAACACATTCTTAATGAGGTGACTTAATTTAAATCATGAACATATGTAATGAGTGTTAAATTGATTATATTCCCAAAATTATTGATCTTTATACCATGCGGGGAAAGGAACAACCTTAGGGAAAGGCTTTGGAATGGGCCAACTAATCATATTGGTAGCAACTAGTTTCTAGAACATTGATTCAATTGGTTCTCCAAGGTCACTAAAAACTCTATCTATAGGTGGTCCTCTTCTTAGAGGAGGTATTTACTAATGGGGAGGTGGTGGTTGAATGGGTGGAGTTTGTTAAACAGATGGTGTTTTCATCATTTATACATGGTGTGATTTGGTAACTCCATTACCAACAATGTTCTTGTTGTGATTATAGGTTTTATAAATCTTATAAGTATCATCTTGGGTTGGCATATGAGCTTGTGTTTGAATTGGGTTTTGGCTTAGATTTTGACCTTGATTCTAGTTATGGTTTTGGTTTTAGTTTGGAGAGTACAATTTTATTTTCCCTTTACTGATAAGGTCTCTCTCAAATTGTAGGCCTTTGTTTATAATTTATTCAAACATGTGGGAATACTGAAGCTCAAGGTGATAGGATATATCACTTTGCAAATTATGGGTGAATATAGTTACCAATTATTTGTTTGGTAAATTATGTGTAAATAGCTTGCAAGTGCCCTCCATCATTCTAAGTAGTTTTAGAAACTCTCACCACTCTTTTGTTTATCTTTGCCCAAATCGACCATGATAATATCATGTTCAATATTATAGAAAAAATAATGCACAAAATTCTTTGACATGTCATCAAATTAGGCACTTAATTATTTTAAAAGTTGAATAAGTCACTCCAAGGCTTGTCCAACTAAACTACAAGGAAAAAATAGAAGCAAATAAATGTCACTGAAGGCCACTACCTAGGAAGTAATATACAATTATTTTGGATGTTCCTGTGGGTCACCTTTGCCTTTGTATTTATCAAAATATGATGGCTCAAAATTTGAAGGGAATGGTATATAAATGTACTACATTTTGAATAGGTATGAACATATTTCATCTAACTTGAATTTATTTCCTTACTTTCTTGTTTGAAGAGCCAAAAATGCATCCTTCACTTATTATAATCTTTGGCTAGGGGTGCAAGATGAGAAGGAACAAATGGTTGTGGTTGGGTAGTCCAAGGTAAATTACCTTGACTAGGGTATAATGAAGTAATGAAATATGATGGAATGCTCATTTGGTTGGTCACCCGACTAGGAATATGCAACTGTTGATTAGGGTTATGTTGTTGTTATGGTACATCATGTTGGTTAACATTCTAGTTGGGATTTGTAGTACAGTTTTGACTTGGAGAGAACTATGGCTTGAAAAAATGTGTGTGGTTTTGAGGGATAACTTACATGTGGTGGGTTTGGAAGGGAACATGTTGAGGGTTATTCAGACTCTACAATATGAAAGGCATTTTTTGTTAATTAAAATCCTACTACATGAATTATTGCATGTTAGGCACGTGTTTTATATATGGTTGTATTGGGTGTGAGGCAACTATTGCCTATTAGGTATTTGTTATATATTAGGCACTTATTGTTGGTTGAAATCTTATTGCCCATTGGGTAATTGTTTTATGTTAGGTATTTGTTATATGTTGGTTATTTATTGTTGGTTGGCCACAAGATGTTGTTGACTAACAAGGGTACACTATTGATTAGACCTTATTTGAGGTGGATGATTTACCACTTATTATGGTGGTAAATTGTCTACACCTATTCAGGTGGAATGTTTATCTATAGTTGTTGGGGTGGAGTATTGTTATCACCTATTGAGGTGGAATGTTTGTCTATACCTGTTGGGGTGGAACATTGGTTATCACTTACTATGGTGGGAAATTTGACTATAATTGATTGCTTGCTCCCTGATATATATTTAAGGAATTAAATGGTTAAAAAGAGGTAGTGTCATGTTGTGGTTGTGAATTATTTAGAGGAATGTTATTTTTACATTACACTTAACTTGGTGCAGATTGGGTAACACCTGTGTGTTATCCACCACATTTGAAAAGAGTATCCTAAAGAAACCACTGATTTTTCCTTAGTTATAGGAATATTGAACATATTCATAACTAACATGGTTTGAGTATATATATATATATATTAGAATAGCCTAACAATTCATTTTGTAGTCCACTCGATGGAGTTAATTCTATAAGCAGTGTACTTAGAATGGTTATGGCATTAAAATTTTTAGATATATTAAGGTAAGTTTGATATGGATATTACATTTAGTCTAATTGGTCAAAATTTTTACCCTTTCTTTAATTAAGTACAAAAATATCTTGGTTAGGAATCGATACAAGGGCTTCAGTTTGACTAGAGAAGGCTTGATCAAACAATTTTACAAGAGGTGCATGACTAGATATTCTAACCAAATAATGGAGACTCTCTTATGGGAAATTTGATGGGAATTTGACACCTAATTAAACCTATATAATAATAATCTCATCTCTATTATCTAAAATATTGTGATCAAACATATATGGATCATAACTAGTACTAGACAGTGTGGTCACAAAGTATGGTTGTTGTTTGATTACTTTCATACTAGATGATACACTAGTAAGGTACCATACAAATGGGTCTTGTTCTTGTCCTAGGTTAGGGGTTGTGTTTGTGAGGTATTTCATGAAGTAGTGTTGCCTCTATCTTGTTTTAGGGAATATATACATGAGATATGGATCTACCTTGTACACTACATTATCACCATAAAGCTCATAATCAAAGGGGTCATTTGTGACAATATCCTCATAAGAAGGGTTATACATATCTTTGTTATGCATATACTAAGGCATGGTTAAATAAATTTTATTTACCTTGGGAAATTTTTGTCTAATGCTTCAAACTTTTTGAACTTAGCTTAAAAAGATCTTGGCTTGAAAAATAGAAATTGGAAATTGGTCTAAACTAACACAAAAGCACACTCAACCCTTGAAAAAAGGTCTAAAAAATAAATTTTAACCTAGTATTGGTAAAGGTATATGTATAAAAATAATTCTAAGTGAACTTTAATTTTAAAATGAAAGCTTTTAACTTAGTCTAGGCAAATATTTGAGCTAAATTAAAAGCAAACTAGGTCTAGGTCTACGGACACAACAGAACTAGGTCTTGGTCTAGGAACATGAGATTGGTCTCAGAAATGAACTTAGACTAGGCATGAAATCAAAACTAATTTAAGTCTAAGGATTTTGGTTTCAAATAAAAGGTATACTTGGTCTAGGTGAAATTTGGAAACGAGGTCAAACTTGTTCTTAGTCGAAAAAGGAACTTGGATTTTGAAATGAAAGCTTGAACTTGGTTTAGGAAAAGATCTTAACTAAACTAAAATCAAACTAGGTCTAGGTCTAATTTGCCTTTTGAGTGCTTGTATGCATTTTGATTTCTCTCAGAAGTTCCATCATCAATTGGGGTAGAACCGTCACTCAAATTGTCACCTGAATTATTGCCTGGATCAGTGGGCATTTTGATCCATAAACTAGGTAAATAGGTTTTCTATCAATAGATACTAAAATCTATCAATTCCTTATTTAAATAGAATTGGTATGGAAATCTAGGATTAAGTGAAATTAATCAAAGAATTTAAGAAACTCATTTCTTGCATATAAATTTTGATTTGTTGTCATATTAAACTTTCCCCTAATTTAATCTTAGTGCCTCATTAATTCTTTTTCTGACTGAATTAAAATGAAACATAGAATAATTAAAAGCAAAAATGACACCATAAGTAATAATGGAGTTCACCCATCAGTTGGGCTATGTCTCCAAGATTATTGAACCATAATCTGATCTATTATAAAAATGATGCAAATGTTAGCAATTACCAACTTAAATCAATATGGATTTAGTGAAATTTTAATAGTGATAAAATCCTGACTGCATAAATACTCTACAATTGATCAACAAAATGTCTTCTTCTAGTCTATAAAACCTTATCATCCTTCTCTATACATTCAGGCAATTCCCTATTTGATTGTATCTATAAACTCTTAAAAAGGGCACAATAATAAATAACACCTACATCTTTTGATAATATATTGGTAACTATTTACATACCTCCATAGCCACTGGCTTTATAAAATAGAGGCAATGAAAAGTATAGTCAATGGTTTCTCTATCTCTCTGTATTGAGATACAGAGGCACACAATACATTCTTCCTTTACTATCACCATACAATAGAAGAAATTGATTCACTCCTAAAAATAGGTATATATTTTACCTATAATGCCTTTAAATAATCCATCCTCAACTCAAATATAATTTTGATAATATCTCCACCCAAAGCCCAAGAGTATTTACAAAATGGATGAAGATAACATATATATCTATCTAAGACCAAATAAGCATAATGTAAAAAGAACAAAGACTCAGGATGAATTGCAATTATACAGTTTCCTCTTATGCTTACATCTTCCATGGCTAAGGCCATACAAAATAGAAGATAAATTAATAACCCCAATTTGAGTCTCTTGTGCTTATTTTCCATTCAGGATCTACATTAAAAATTATATCCTGCACATATATCCTAAATCATGGCTCAAAGGATTTTATCAAAATGATTGGATATTTAACATAGGCTTGGGTTGACTTTGCAATGCCAAATATTCACCATATTCATGATTGTGTCTTATTCAATAGTCATGCCTCAATCCAGTCACAACTATGCAAGTAATTTTTATAGGATTAACTTGACTCAGCCTACCAAATAGACACATAACTCCATGCCACAAGGTTGACCTACATCCTTATTCATACCCAGTCTAAAGATATCCATTTGAGAGTATAGATTTACCATATTCATCCCTTACATACTGAACAACTCCACTTCACAAAACCTACAAACAATTCTCACCAAGCATGGCACTGGTTAATTGTCTTCAAAATGTTTTTGTAGTAAAAGCAAAGGTAGAGGCACTTTTAAAATCAAAATGCTAATAACGTATGCTATATTATATATGCTATGGCTTACCTTTAGAAAATTTGACACCCACACATTTGACCATAGGCTTGATATTGGAAATTGATGCCTGATCCTCCTGGATTGGCCCAAATGCAAGCTTTACCATTCATAACTACTTGTCTATGTCCCAATACTTACACACTCTTTCAAATAGATGAAGTCTTTCTTCCCTTGGCCTTATATAATTGATGCATAGTATCACATGGTTTGAATTGTTGTCCTTTTCTTATTCCAGGCTTGAGAGATCTTTGTTTTCAATACAAACAAACATGGCAACCAAAGATGCCACAACCTTCGAAAATAGATTTTTAGAATAGACATAATCCGTTTACTACTAAATTCCATCTCATGAACCCTATAAAATCCCTACTTGAGACCTCTTTCTTTGCTGAGGATTCATACGCCTTCTAATAGGCATCTCCCTTCCACTCCAATGTTCCAAACTATGGACTCCCCTTTGCAAATAACATCATGCCAATAAAAAGACTCGTATCCCTCTCTTAGAATTGAACTTCTGTAAAGGGAATCAAATCCATTCTAAGTCAAAGTTAAACTAACTCCCAACAACCTGTATGTTCACGAGCCCTCTAATCTCAACAAACATTCTTTTGGAAAATAAACCTATTCAAAAATAACATCCACAACCATTTGATTGTTATGTTGATGCTATGTTTTGGCATGTATTCCTCAGGAATAAATAATCCATATTTCTAGATTGAACACAATAAGACCTTTAAATGGGCTTTGTTAAGATTATAACCCAAGGCCATCAATCCTTCTATATGTAAGTGGCTATCCACATAGGTGATAAAGTGTGCATGTTTACATGCTAAATATGAAACATAACCATAACTACCATGCATGTAGTTACACATATAACTTGTCAAATGGATATTAAAATAATATCTAAGATTTTAATAAATCCATTAAATAGGATATTGGGTTTAAAACATATCCCATGGATTTAATTTAATGGGATATTAAAATAAAAGAGTATTTACGGTGAGAATATTTTAAAAACCAAAAAAAATATCCTCTAGATCAAACCTCCCCACAAAGAGGTTTTTGTCCTCAAAAGCACCAAATATTCCCTACATCTACCAAATAATTCTTTGTACAACATCAACATACAAAAACCTTGCATAAATCAACTGTCCAACTATAGTTGTACCCTATACATGGAGAGTAAAATAAAATCTATACCCATTCTACCAAATTGACCTATTTACCAAAATAGTCATATTATTTGGTGGCTTATCTCAACCCTACAGTAAATGAAGGCTAAGGTATTCTCCTTTTTATTATTATCACACAAGGGAAAACAAATTGTGTTATATACACCTATAGGATTTATAAACAATTACACATACATATACTTAAATTTTACAAACATTGCCCATCTATGGGTCTTTTGAAAGTACACGTACACTGACATGATGTGACTGAAAAACATACATGTGTGTACAGAAAGTTTGTAATACAAATGCTTCCCATATTACAGTGGGACTTAAATGTGTGTCCACAATATAAAAATATGAAATACATTTGTTTATCCTAAGGTGACTAATGCATAATACACATCATAGCCGAGGATAATCAAGGGAACTGTAAACAATAAAATTAACTATTATGTCCCTCAAATCTTTCCCTGTACCTGTCAAACTCCAATGTTATCTTGGAAAATTTCCATAATAGGAGCTTCTTTACAACTCACAAATCTATAAGTAACTATAAGCAAATACCATATAAAGGTGAGAAGAAAACAAAGTATTTTAAACCTATCTTGAGGTTTCCTTCACCATCTGACTACTCCCTGATTCATACCTCCACAACTCATCCAACTGATTTAGTTTCCAAAATTTTACCACAATGGAAAATTGAAATAAGAGATAGCAAATTTAAACCCTTCCAAACACAAATTTAACAAAATTTCCTTCCCAAATTCAATAATTAGGAATTTCTCTGGTGTTAATGTGTTGGATGGAAACTAAACATAATATTCAATACTATAGTAATGCTTATCTAATACTATTCAAGTAAACCATTTAACCCATAATAACTACTTCCTTTTCATAGTTTTCACAAATGAATAGTAGTGGTTTCATCTTTTCAACTCTATCTCAAAGAGTTAGATGATCCATGTTATATTTCAAAAAGGCTTTAAAAATAATTTTGCATCAAGGAATGTTTTACTTATAAAATAACCCACACAAAGGTTATCCTATGCCAAGGATTCAAACCACAAATTGTGCAAATATAGTTACACTAAAAATAACTCATACCTCTTTGAGAACTATGAATTACACCTATTGAGTACTGGCTATTATACTATTGGTATCTTAAATAGCTTCCTATTTGTATCTTTTAACCCTTAACAAAGCTATGCTATATACCAATCTATAAACCAGTTAAAAACTCAAAACTCAAAACACAATAACCTGTTCAATACTTAACAATGCCTTATTGCCATTTCCATATCTTACCATGGAACTATTCTTTTCAATTGTTCCTATCATAAAGGACATAGGCATATATAATATGATTAGTAATCCAAAATATAAAGTCTACACAACTGGTTATCAAAGACCAAAAATATTGTGTTCATACCAATATGAAATCATGTTACAACCATACCTTAATCCACCCTCTATGTAAGACTGGTAATCAAATTGCAATTGATTCTTCTTGGATGTGCATCTCTGAAAGTGCCTTGCACTTTATCTAAATGCTTCTCAAGGAAGAAGGTTGTTCCTTTCACAATACCATGTCACCTCTCAAGTGATAATGGTTTGTTCTTTATGTGTGTTGATCCTGCAAGGCTAGTGGTTCTAGAACCTTAGATGTAATAAGCTTGTCTTCTTCCAACAAATTGGAACACCCAATTTACCTTTACACTAGCCTTCCTGCATGGTCAACTCATATAGAAGAATCCTAAAGCAAGAATTTGATAAAAAATCCAAACTGAAGTATATCATAATTGAAGCAAGGTCATGTAATCACTTTCTTTGATACCAAATTTGATCTATAAACTGGGTAAATAGTTTTTCTATTAATGGATACTGAAATGTCTCAATTCCTTAGTTAAATAGAATTGGTATAGAAATCTATGATTGAGTGAAATTAATCAGAGAATTTGATAAACTCATTTCCTACATATAACTTCTAATTTTTTTCCATATCAAAAATTCCCATAATTTAATCTTAGTGCCTCATAAATTCTTTTTTTTATTGAATTAAAATGAAACTTAGAATAATTAAAAAGAAAAATGACACCAAAAGTGATAACGGAGTTCACCCATCAGTTGAGCTATGTCTCTAGGATTGCTGAACCATAATCTAATCCATTATAAAAATGATGCAAATGTCAACAATTAATAAATTACATCAATATGGATTTAGTGAACTTGTAATAGTGTTAAAAACTCGATTGCATAAAGCCTCTGTAATTGATCAACAAAACATCTTCTTCCAATTAATAACACCTCATCATCCTCCTTGCATTTAGGTAATTCCCCATTTGAGTGTATCTACAAACTCTTAAAAAGGGCACAATAATAAATAACACCTATATCTTATGATAATATTTTGGTAACTATTTACATACCTCTATAGCCATTGGGTTTATAAAATAAAGGCAATCCAAATTATAGTTAGGGGTTTCTCTATCTCTCTGTATTGAGATACAGAGGCACACAATACATTCTTCTTTGTCTATCACCATATAATAGAAGAAATTGATTTACCCCTAAAACTTGGTATGCATTTTACATATAATGATTTTAAATAATATATCCTCAAGTCAAAGATAATTTTGCTAATATCTCTACCCAAAGCCCAACAGGGTTTACAAAATAGATGAAGATAACATATATATCTATCTAAGACCAAATAAGCATAATGTAAAAATAACACAGACTCAGGTATGAACTGCAATTATATAATTTCCTCTTACACTTACATCTTTCATGGCTAAGGCCATATGAAATAGAAGATAACATAATAACCCTATTTCAAGTCTCTCATGCTTATTTTCCATTTAGGATTTGTATTAAAAATTATATCCTATGCATATATCCTACATCATGGTTCAAAGGCCTTTATCAAAATGCATGGATATTATAGGCTCAGGTTGAATTTTTAATGCCATGTATTCACCATATTCATGACTATGCATTATTCAATAGTCATGCCTTAATTCATTCACACCTGTGCAAATAACCTTACAGGCTTGACTAAGCTTGGCCTACCAAATGGACACATAACTCCATGCCATAAGTTTGTCCTACATCCTTGTTCATACCCAGTCTATATATATATATATATATATATATATATATATATATATATATATATAAGACTATGTATTTACCATATCCATCCCCTATATACTAGACAATCCACTTCACAAAACCTATGGATAATTCTCACCAAGCGTGGCAATGATTAATTATCTTCAAATTTTTTTTCAACAAAAGCGAAGGCAGAGACACTTTTAAAATCAAAACAACTATACCTAATGTTACATGATATATATTATGGCTTGAATTTATAAAATTTGAAAACCACACATTCGATCATAGGCTCAATCTTGGAAATCAATGCTTGATCCTCCTGACTTATCCCAAATGCAAGTTCTACTGTTCAGAACTACCTATCTATGTTCACCTTGCCCAAGACACCCAATCTTTCAAATAGACAAAGTAATTATTCCCTTAAATTTATGTAATCAATGCATAGTATCACATGGTTTGAGTTGTCCTTTTCTCATACCAATATTGAGAGAGCTTTATTTTCAAGACAAATGAACATGGCAACTGAAGATGCCACAACCTTGGAAACTAGTTTTTTAGAATAAATGTAATCCTTTTACTACCGACTTCCATATTATGAACCCTACAATGTCCCTACTTGGGAACTCTTTATTTTTTGAGGCTTCATACACCTTTTAATAGGCATCTCCCTTCCACTCCAATTTTCCAAACAATGGGCTCCCCTTTGCAAATAAAATCATGCCAATAAAAAGACTTGTATCCCTCTCTCAGGACTGAAAAACTTATGTAAATAGAATCAAATCCTTTCCAAGTCAAAGTTAAAATAGTTCCCAAAATTTTTTATGCTCATGAGCCCTCTAATCTCAACAAATAAACCCATTTAAAAATAGCATCCACAACCATTTGATTGTTATGTCGACACTATGTTTTGGTATGTAATCTTTAGGAATAAAGAATCCACATTTTTTTACATTGAACCTAATGAAGCCTTTAAATGGGATTTGGTAAGATTATAACCCAAAATCATTGATCCTTCTATATGTAAGTGGCTATCAATGTTGGTGATAAAGTGTGCATGTTTACATACTAAATATGAAACATAATCACAACTACCATGCACATAGTTATACCTATAGCTTGTCAAATGGATATTAAAATAATATCCATGATTTTAATAAATATGTTAAATAGGATATTAGGTTTAAAACATATTCTATGGATTTAATTAAATTGGATATTAAAATAAAAGAGTATTTACAGTGAGAATACTCTAAAAACTAAAAAAAAAAAAATCCTTGGATCACATTTTGATGTCATCATATTTTACACGTGTGGTAGTTTTAGATCGAGTTGATCATATGGGTTTGTTCAATTTTGTGCCTACTTACTATGTGATAAGTTTTAGGTCATACAATGAAGCACATAAAAATATGTGCATATGCAAAGTTGGCCTTTCAAGCAGTTTTAGGCATAGTTGGGTCTATGGCAAAAAAAATTTGAGTGAACAGATTAATGGTGTTATATCTTGCATGTGCAAAGGTTTCACGAGCTTATTAATACATGGTTGGATTCCTCATTGAAAGGAAAACATATGGTCTAAATTTAAGAACATGAGAGTGAGTGAGATAAAAGATATAACTATTCAAAGGTGGCCTTCTAGGAAAATAACAATGGTCCCCATACTTAGTCTATTTTGCATGATGTTAAAGATTAGGACCAGATGGAGATTTAATGGCTCGTGGGTGATCATATAATGAATATATATGGTTTTTTGAGTCAAATGAGTCAAAGTGTTTGAAGTTTAACATTGAGTAGAGGTAAAGATCAAGATTATTCTAAGATATAAAAATGAGTGGATGTTCATACATATATAAATCAATAATGTGTATTGAGCAAGATGATTTCAAGGTGTCTAATGTTTAACATAGATAAACACTAAGCTATGTACATGAAATCAATGGAGCACATCAAGTCAAATAGTCAAGATGAAGATCCAATGATGAGCAATGAAAGGTAAATACTAACCTCCTTATAATAAGATTGATGATATGTGATTAATCTAAGAAATGAGAGCATGAGATGCATTTTAAGTGACCGAAGTTTAATTATGACCGTTTGAATTCAAATATTTGAAAAGAACAAAGGAAAAACTAGTGTCTGGGTTTTGGGCCATATCTTTTTGTTAAGCACAAAATATATTGAGAGGGGGGTGAATCAGTATATTATAAACCTTTTACTTAATCTATTTTCTTTTCTTTAACCACTTAATCACCCATTCAAGATATGTAATAAAACTAAAAAAATAACATGCACCACACAAGAAAGAGAGAGAGACACCAAAATTTTATGTGGAAACCCAAAGTGAGAAAAACCACAGAGAAAAATCTCAAGTATATGAATGAGCACCAACTCAAATTATAAAATTTGTAAGCACAAACTTGTAGGAGCACCAACCCCTTGTAAAGATTTGTGAGCACAACCCACAGGAGCACCAACTCCTAATGTGTATAAAACACAACTATCTCTTAATGTTTCTTACTCAATAAATGATATAACTCTACAATATCTCCTCCTTTTCTCTCCTCTTTTATTATATAAAACAATTACAAAACCATGCACTCTCTTGTATATAACAAATGGATTCCCAATCCTTTATTTATAGCTTTCCAAATGAACTTTGGCATTCACCCTTTATGGCCCTTCAATCCTCATGGAAAATGGTGGCAAACTAGCATGACCCTTTATATCCTTGCATTTAAAAAGTCACATGGTGACCCTTCATAAGCAAATGCATATTTTCCTCTTTTGTCTTTATCTTGGTGACTTTTCATATTATTTAAAGTGTCTCTTCATGAAAAAATATGCCATACCCTCTTTTATTTTCACTTGGTGACTCTTGAAATTCCTCAAGATGACTCTTCATGGGAAAATGCATCCCATTCCTCTTTTGTGTTTACCCCGTGACTTTTTGACTTCTCCATGGGTCCTCTTTTGACTTATATGCAACCTAAAATATATTCATTAATATTAAATAAATATTAACAAACATTAGCCAAGATATGGATATTAAAAACACCATTAAATGCAATAGGGCCTTTATCACCAATGCTAGACCTTTGACATCAATGACAATAATTCCAACAATCTTCCCATTTGTCATTAATGACAACCTAAAACTGAAATTGCCACATCTTAAAACCTATAATGTACATGTCAACCTACACATATTTCCATCTAAAAGACATATAGTAACTCCCCCTCATTATAGCAACCTGTACCTATTCCCTCTACTTGTTTCTACACTTGTACCTATACCTATACTTGTTTCTATTCTTCTTCCCCTTTGACATCAATGGCAAAGGGCCTATCTTGGAGCTAATACTTAGCTCCCCCTCAAATGATCTGATCCTCAATGGCAAAAAGTAAAATAAATTACTCCCAACTTCTCCCACAGATACTCAAATGTGTCTTTTGGTAGTGCCTTTGTGAAAATATCTACAATCTGCTTTGTAGTACTATTATATTCCATATTAACATGTTGATCTACAAGCTACTCTCTCAAGAGGTGATATCTGATAGGAATATGTTTTGTTCTTGAATGCATTATTAGATTCTTAGAAATATTAATACACTTGTGTTGTCACAAAAAATAGAAATAGGTTTATCATATTTTACCTTGATATCTTCCAAAGTTTGCTTCATCCAAAACACTTGAGTACAACATAATACCACTATAATATATTTTGCTTCATTTATATAAAGTGACACTGAATTCTACTTTTTTCTTAGCCATGATACTAAGATATCACCGAGGAAGAAATCTCCTCCACTTATACTCTTTTTATCATGCAAGCAACCTGTCCAATCTAAATTTGTATAAGCAACCAAAGTGTAATATCTGCCAGTGGGATACCACAATCCATAATCTAATGTCCCATTGATATATATGAATATTCTCTTCACCAACTAAACATAACTATCTTTTGGATCTGACTGATATCTTTCAACCATACCTACTACATGCATAATGTCTAACCTCGATGCTATCAAATATAAAAGACTACCAATCATAGATCTATACAAAGATTGATCTACAATAAGTGAATCTTCATCATTGCTCACCTTATTTCTTATACTTATTGGTGTTCCAATTGGTGCACAATCCTCAAAACCAAATTTATTCAACATTTACTTGGCAGATTTACTTTGAGATATGAAAATTCCTTTATCTAATTGAAATATTTGCAATCCTAAGAAAAATGATAATTTTCCAAGCTTAGACATCTCAATTTTTTTTACATATTATTAATTTTTTTTGGGTCATCTTTTCAATGTTTCTTATAAAAATTATTTCATCCACATATACCACAACAATCAATTGATACTCACCTTCTATTTTGATGTAGAGATTATAGTCAACAAATCCTATCTTGAAACCTTGATCCTACAAGTACTTATCAAGTCTTTCATACCAAGCTCAGGGAGCTTGTTTCAATCCATACAGTGCTTTCTTCAATCTACATACATGGCTACTAACATTTGAGAGAATAAATCCCTCAGGCTACTCAATATGAATCATCTACTACTAAAAACTTTGAAATAATCACAAGTTTTTCATTGGTTCTCTTTATGAAGCATCTGCTACCAAAAAGTCTAAAATAATCAACTATAACTGATTTATCTTTCCATAGATCATAAGGAGTCTTGTCACTATTGAATCTCAATAATGATCTATTTTTAATATGCACTACTATATCAAATGGCTCTCTGTAATATTAATCTGGTATCTTGGATTCATTTAGTATTGTCTTTGCCATCTCTTGAACAATTTTATTTATCTGTTCAAATATTCCATTTTATTGTGGAGTTATGGCTATTGAATAATGTCTATTCCATGGTCTTCAAAAAACTCAAAAATTGATCTAACATAAATTCTCTTCCTTGATATGATCTTAGACACTTAATCTTCAAACTGGTTTCATTCTCAACTAATGCTTTAAATGCTTTGAAATGTTTGAAAGCTTATGATTTTTCTTTAAAAACATTACCTGCGTCATACATAAAAAATCATCAATAAATAACATAAAATATTTCTCACCTTGAGTACTTTGAGTTCTCATAGGTCCACACAAATCAGTGTGAACAAGATCTAACACCTGAGTGGTTGAGTATTCTTTTGTTTTGAACCACCTTTTGGCCTACTTCCCATGCTCACAAGGTTCACAAAGTATGTTGGATGGCTTTATAATATTTAGAATATTTTTGACTACTTTCTTCTTACTGATGTTGACAAGATTATCAAAATTTATGTCTCTTATTATCCTGTGCCATAACCAACTTTATTCAATCTGACTCAAACAATATCTTTGACCTTTGATGTCTAATAACATATATAAATTATTACATATTCTTTGAGCATCTACAACCAACACATCTAAATATTTTCTCTTAATTTCACAACCTTATGCATAAAATTTTAGTTTTTGCCCCTAATCACAAATTTGACTTACACTCAAAAGATTATGCTTAAGACCTACATACAAAATATTTTTAGTTTTAGTTATACCATTATCCAAACTTAGTGTACCTTTTTTGGCAATTCTGGTAGTAGTATTATCTCTAAATTTCACTGTGCCACCATTTATATTATTCAAAGTTATGAACTTGATCTTGTCTTTTATCATGTGCCTCAAACATACACTATCAATAAACCATAGCTTTTCTTCATTTCTTGCATGCAAAGCTATCTGTACCAACATAGACTTTTCAAGTTGTTTCTTTTGCCATGAACCTATCTGAACTTTTTTCTTGATGAATGGAGTCTTAAAACTCTGGTCCTTGACTAACTTGAACACGCTTCTACAATACCGAGATATGTGTATGAAGTTATTTCAATTGTAACATATTATAGCCTCTTCATTAAAGCCTGATGGAGGAGAAAAAGAGTTATGGATTTTGCTTGACTCTACATGAGTTTCCTTCTCTTAATTTCCTTTTGTAGCTCTATTCCTTCCAACCTTCTTTATTTGGGATGTCCTCTATATTTTTAAATTCTTCTCTTTTTATTTCCTTTTCTGTAAGAGCTTCAACAAAGGCTTTTCCTTATTCTATGTTAATCTTGTCTATGAAAGTAGTGGCCTCTCCTTTCTTTTTTTCAAATATGATACCTATCTTATCTTATCTAACATTGATCTTTGAATTTATAATATCTTATTCAACATATTAGTGCTATTCTCAAATTTCAAATTATTATATGCTCTATCATTGATTGTTTTATTTATTTTCTCAAGATCTACTTTTAAAGAAGCAATTTCAATAACAAACCTTTCACATTCTTCACTTACTTTTCACAACTATGTCGTTAGATGTTTTTCATTCTTCTTGGCTTCTTAAATGTATGTTTATAGATCTTCAATTATTTTCTTTGATTCATTTTTATTTTTTTCACTCTGGAGCTTCAATCTTTAATTCTTCTTCTCAAGAGCTTTTAACTCTTCTAAGGCACAAACGAGTTCTCCTTCTAGATTCACTTTAGCTTCATCTTATTCTTCTTCTTAATCATTTATACTTTTGCTTACATATGCATCTTCATGATGGCCATGAATAGAATCTCTTTTTCTTCTGAATCACTGACTCCACTATCTTCAGTTGAGCTAGGATCTTTAGAATACAAACTCTTCTTCTCAAATCTCTTCTTGAATTTTCCTTTGAAATTATTCTTATATTTAGACTATCCTTCTTCATTATCACCTTTACCTTTATCTGGGCACTTAGTTGCAAAACATCCAATCTTTCCACAATTAAAACATTTAAAAGGTAATTTTCCTTGATATTTACCTATGCCCTTTTTTGGCTTATGAATGAATAAAGCTCCATTGTCATCTTCATCATCACTAGAACTATCACTTGATTCTTGAATCTTAGGCTTCTCTTTCTTTGATGTCTTGAAAGCAACTTCTCTCTTTGAGGGTTTCTCGTGTTTGCTCATATGCCGTAAGAATACCATGTAGCTCATCCATATTCAGCTTGGATAAATTTTTTATCTCTTCAATTACCAAAACTTTTGCATCATATCTCAATGGTAGAGATCTCAAATTTTTTTATACCACGATTGATTCTTCTAATTTTCTCCAAGACCTTGAGTCTGATTAACTATTTGATCAACCCAAAAAAGGTAAGTTGCTATATTTTCTTCCTTTTCCATATTCAAACTCTCAAATTGTATTCTAAAAGTTTAAAGCTTAGATTGATGAACCTTTACATCACCTTTGTAAATATTCTCAAGCTTTACCCAAGTATCATGAGCAAGTTTACATTACATAACTTTAATAAATTTTGATTCATATAAACCACATAAAATAATATTCAAAGATTTAACATTATTTTCACTTGCCTTCTTTTCTGCTAGAGTAGTTATAAATGTCTATGGCTCTTCATATTCCTCCACCACTACTTACCAGATGTCAAATCTAAGGGCCATCAAATAAGTCCTCATCCTTATGCTCCAAAAATCATAATTTGTCCCATCAAATAAAGGTGGCTTATTTGTAGAAAAACTTTCGTGTGATCTAGCCATCATACTTTTCTTGATCTAACTTCAAGCTATAATTTTTAAAAAAAAGGAACCTGCTCTGATACCAATTGTTAAGCACAAAATATATTGAGGGGGGGTGAATCAGTATATTATAAACCTTTTTATTAATTTGATTTCTTTTATTTAACCACTTAATGACACATTCAAGATATGTAATAAAACTAAAACAATAACATACACCACACAAGAGAGAGAGATATACACTAGATTTTTATCTGGAAACCCAAAGTGAGAAAATCCATAGAGAACAATCTCAAGTATATGAATGAGCACTAATTCAAATTATAAAGTTTTCAAGCACCAACTTGAAGGAACACCAACCCCTTTGTATAAAACCAACACAAAAACTATTTATGAGCACCAAATCATAGGAGCACCAACCCCTTGTAAATATTTGTAAGCACCAATCCATAGGAGCACCAACCCCTAATATATATAAAACAAAACTATCTCTTAATGTTGCTTACTCAACAAATGATATAACTCTACAATATCTCCTGATTTTCTCTCCTCTTTTCTTATATAAAATTATTACAAAACCATGAACTCTCTTGCATATAACAAATTACTTCTCAAACTGTTATTATATCTTTCCAAATGACCTTTGGCATTCACTCTTTGTGATCTTTCAATCCTCATAAACAATAATGCCAAACTTGCATGACCCTTCGTATCCTTACATTTGAAAAGTCACATGGTGACCCTTCATAAGAAAATGCATCCTTTCCTCTTTTGTCTTATCTTGGGAATTTTTGTATTCCTCAAAGTGTCTCTTCATTGAAAAACACCCCATACCCACTTTTGTCTTCACTTGGTGACTCTTGAAATTCCTTAAGATGACTCTTCATGGGAAAAGGCATCTCATTCCTCTTTTATCTTTACCTTGTGACTCTTTGAATTCTCCATGGGCCCTCTTTTGACTTATATGCAACCAAAAATATATTTGTTAATATTAAGTAAATATTAACACACATTAGCCAAGATATTAATATTGAAAACACCATTAAATGCAATGGGGCCTTTATCACCAATGCTAGACCTTTGACATCAATGACAATATTTCCAACACTTTTGATATAGGAAGAATTTGCTCATGGTGTAAAAATAAAATTTGTAGAGGACTCCAAGGTGCATATGGAAATATATATTTTAATTTTTGAAAGTGTGTATAGCCAAAGTTATGATGGTTGAAATTTGATTATGTTTTCATGTTTGCTCTACAAGTAACCTAAGAAGGGTAATTGACTTATGATTTTTAGTATCTCAATATTTAAAGTTGAGATAGCTATTGGAGTATATTTTAGACTCCATGATGACTATCTGTGTGCATTATGAAGGTTTGACCAATAATATCTAGTATGACCAAAGGGTTAAAAGTTGACTATGTTTTTATTCTTAATGTTTGTATGTATAAAATGGTGTTTGATTGAATTGAGTGTTAATAAAAGGGTGTTGTGATGGATATGGATACTTAAATGGGACATATAGAGCATGTGTCATGGGTCTATATACTTGGAAATTGTTCATGTGTTCTTAGTTTGAACAAAGAAATATCAAAGAGGTGAATGGGTCTCCATAGGACCTAAAAAGTGACTTAGGCCTATTTGAAAGAGAGTTGTGCTTAAGTGTGACCCATGTTATATGACTTAAGGGTGAAGGAATGTATTTTGGATGACAAATAAATATTATGGAATTAATGATAATGAATGATCTATAAGTAGTGAAACAAAATATGATGGTTTTTAGGCTAATGCGAGAGACTTGTGAGAGACTTTCGTGAGCATAGATAACATTGGTGTGAAGGAAAGAAGCATAGGTGAGTGACCTGTAGATGAGTTGATGAGTATAGTAGTTTGAGGACTATGTTTATGACCTATAGGTCATGTTTTTCATGTCATAATAGTGCTCTTATAGATTGAGGATGAGCAAAGAGGTCTAGGGTGATCCAAAAGGATGCTTTGGATGCTTTGAGGGTGAGAATAAGATAGATGCTATTTGTGTGAGATTCATGGATAATTTAAGAGATAAATTAGAGTATAGACTATGTGTATTACCATTTTTTAATGTTATTTATGTGGTGATAGGGTTGATGTTGAGAAGTGAAGAGTGATCCAAAACATGGCTTTGAATGTATTGAGTATACAGAGTTGAAGAGAGTTGATAGACTTTGTATCTCTATTAGATTGATAGGAAATAATTTTTCATGAGATGTTATATTCATAGGTGTTGTTATGGATACTCAACTTCTAGGGGGTTATAGCCTCTTTACAAGGTGAAACTTGATAAAGGTCTAGTTATTATGGCATCTCAGCTAGACAGGTGTAGTAGCTCCTTGTTAGATTGTAGTCTCACTAAAATAAGGGATGGTAGTTCCTTAATAAATTAAAACTATTCTAAATTAGTTCTAATTATTATAGGAAATTAGTTCAAGTGTAGTTTCTAGTGGGTTTTCTCTCTTAACAGGGTTTTCCACATATGTCATGTGTTATATGCTTGATCTTGCATTGTCTCTCTTGTTAATTGCTAGGAATGATGTGTATGCTTCATGAATTCTTGTGGTAATTTATTAAGAGTTTTGAAATGTTTGGAATTAAAGTTGGAATATTTGGGATCAATAGTTCACCCCTAGTGATTCTACCTCTAATAATTGGTATTAGAGTAGGTCCTTTGGTAAAGGCTTGATAGCTTGAAGGTAATCCAAGGTTACAATATGGGTAGTCATAAAATGAAAGGAGGTTTATTTACTATGTTTATGACCTATAGGTCATGTTTTTAATGTCATAATAGTGCTCTTATAGATTGAGGATGAGCAAAGAGGTCTAGGGTGATCCAAAAGGATTCTTTGGATGCTTTGAGGGTTAGAATAAGATAGATTCTATTTGTGTGAGATTCATGGCTAATTTAAGAGATAAATTAAAGTATAGACTATGTGTATTCCCATTTTTTCATGTTATTTATGTGGTGATAGAGTTGATGTTGAGAAGTGAAGAGTGATCCAAAACATGGCTTTGAATGTATTGAGTATACAGAGTTGAAGAGAGTTGATATACTTTGTATCTCTATCAGATTGATAGGAAATAATTTTTCATGAGATGTTATCTTCATAGGTGTTGTTATGGATACTCAACTTCTAGGGGGTTATATCCTCTTTACAAGGTGAAACTTGATAAAGGTCTAGTTATTATGGCATCTCAACTAGACAGGTGTAGTAGCTCCTTATTAGATTGTAGTCTCACTAAAATAAGGGATGGTAGTTCCTTAATAAATTAAAACTAGTCTAAATTGGTTCTTGTTATTATAGGAAATTAGTTCAAGTGTAGTTTCTAGTGGGTTTTCTCTCTTAAGAGGGTTTTCCACATATGTCATGTGTTATATGCTTGATCTTGCATTGTCTCTCTTGTTAATTGCTATGAATGATGTGTATGCTTCATGAATTCTTGTGGTAATTTATTAAGAGTTTTGAAATGTTTGGAATTAAAGTTGGAATATTTGGGATCGATAATTCACCCCTAGTGATTGTACCTCTAATAATTGGTATTAGAGTAGATCCTTTGGTAAAGGCTTGATAGCTTGAAGGTAATCCAAGGTACAATATGGGTAGTCATAAAATGAAAGGAGGTTTATTTACTATGTTTATGACCTATAGGTCATGTTTCTAATGTCATAATAGTGCTCTTATAGATTGAGGATGAGCAAAGAGGTCTAGGGTGATCCAAAAGGATGCTTTGGATGCTTTGAGGGTGAGAATAAGATAGATGCTATTTGTGTGAGATTCATGGCTAATTTAAGAGATAAATTGTATAGACTATGTGTATTACCATTTTTTCATGTTATTTATGTGGTGATAGAGTTGATGTTCAGAAGTGAAGAGTGATCCAAAACATGGCTTTGAATGTATTGAGTATACAGAGTTGAAGAGAGTTGATATACTTTGTATCTCTATCAGATTGATAGGAAATAATTTTTCATGAGCTGTTATATTCATACGTGTTGTTATGGATACTCAACTTCTAGGGGGTTATATCCTCTTTACAAGGTGAAACTTGATAAAGGTCTAGTTATTATGGCATCTCAGCTAGACAAGTGTAGTAGCCCCTTGTTAGATTGTAGTCTCACTAAAATAAGGGATGGTAGTTCCTTAACAAATTAAAACTAGTCTAAATTGGTTCTTGTTATTATAGGAAATTAGTTCAAGTGTAGTTTCTAGTGGGTTTTCTCTCTTAAGAGGGTTTTCCACATATGTCATGTGTTATATGCTTGATCTTGCATTGTCTCTCTTGTTAATTGCTATGAATGATGTGTATGCTTCATGAATTCTTGTGGTAATTTATTAAGAGTTTTGAAATGTTTGGAATTAAAGTTGATATATTTGGGATCAATAATTTACCCCTAGTGATTGTACCTCTAATAATTGGTATCAGAGTAGATCCTTTAGTAAAGTCTTGATAGCTTGAAGGTAATCCAAGGTACAATATGGGTAGTCATAAAATGAAAGGAGGTTTATTTACTATGTTTATGACCTATAGGTCATGTTTTTAATGTCATAATAGTGTTATTATAGATTGAGGATGAGCAAAGAGGTCTAGGGTGATCCAAAAGGATGCTTTGGATGCTTTGAGGGTGAGAATAAGATAGATGCTATTTATGTGAGATTCATGGCTAATTTAAGAGATAAATTAGAGTATAGACTATGTGTATTACCATTTTTTCATGTTATTTATGTGGTGATAGAGTTGATGTTGAGAAGTGAAGAGTGATCCAAAACATGGCTTTGAATGTATTGAGTATATAGAGTTGAAGAGAGTTGATATACTTTGTATCTCTATCAGATTGATAGGAAATAATTTTTCATGAGATGTTATATTCATAGGTGTTGTTATGGATACTCAACTTCTAGGGGGTTATAGCCTCTTTACAAGGTGAAACTTGGTAAAGGTCTAGTTATTATGGCATCTCAGCTAGACAGGTGTAGTAGCTCCTTGTTAGATTGTAGTCTCACTAAAATAAGGGATGGTAGCTCCTTAATAAATTAAAACTAGTCTAAATTGGTTCTTGTTATTATAGGAAATAAGTTCAAGTGTAGTTTCTAGTAGGTTTTCTCTCTTAAGAGGGTTTTCCACATATGTCATGTGTTATATGCTTGATCTCACATTGTCTCTCTTGTTAATTGCTACGAATGATGTGTATGCTTCATGAATTCTTGTGGTAATTCATTAAGAGTTTTGAAATGTTTGGAATTAAAGTTGGAATATTTGGGATCAATAATTCACCCCTAGTGATTGTACCTCTAATAATTGGTATCAGAGTAGGTCCTTTGGTAAAGGCTTGATAGCTTGAAGGTAATCCAAGGTACAATATGGGTAGTCATAAAATGAAAGGAGGTTTATTTACTATGTTTATGACCTCTAGGTCATGTTTTTAATGTCATAATAGTGCTCTTATAGATTGAGGATGAGCACAGAGGTCTAGGGTGATCCAAAAGGATGCTTTGGATGCTTTAAGGGTGAGAATAAAATATATGCTATTTGTGTGAGATTCATGGCTAATTTAAGAGATAAATTAGAGTATAGACTATGTGTATTACCATTTTTTCATGTTATTTATGTGGTGATAGAGTTGATGTTGAGAAGTGAAGAGTGATCCAAAATATGGCTTTGAATGTATTGAGTATACAGAGTTGAAGAGAGTTGATATACTTTGTATCTGTATCAGATTGACAGGAAATAATTTTTCATGAGATGTTATATTCATAGGTGTTGTTATGGATACTCAACTTCTAGGGGGTTATAACCTCTTTACAAGGTGAAACTTGATAAAGGTCTAGTTATTATGGCATCTCAGCTAGACAGGTGTAGTAGCCCCTTGTTAGATTGTAGTCTCACTAAAATAAGCGTGGTAGTTCCTTAATAAATTAAAACTAGTCTAAATTGGTTCTTGTTATTATAGGAAATTAGTTCAACTATAGTTTCTAGTGGGTTTTCTCTCTTAAGAGGGTTTTCCACATATGTCATGTGTTATATGCTTGATCTTGCATTGTCTCTCTTGTTAATTGCTATGAATGATGTGTATGCTTCATGAATTCTTGTGGTAATTTATTAAGAGTTTTGAAATGTTTGGAATTAAAGTCGAAATATTTGGGATCAATAATTCACCCCTAGTGATTGTACCTCTAATAATTGGTATCAGATTAGGTCCTTTGGTAAAGACTTGATAGCTTGAAGGTAATCCAAGGTACAATATGGGTAGTCATAAAATGAAAGGAGGTCTATTTACTATGTTTATGACTTGTAGGTCATGTTTTTAATGTCATAATAGTGCTCTTATAGATTGAGGATGAGCAAAGAGGTCTAGGGTGATCTAAAAGGATGCTTTGGATGCTTTGAGGGTGAGAATAAGATAGATGCTATTTGTGTGAGATTCATGGCTAATTTAAGAGATAAATTAGAGTATAGACTTTGTGTATTACCATTTTTTCATGTTATTTATGTGGTGATAGAGTTGACGTTGAGAAGTGAAGAGTGATCCAAAACATGGCTTTGAATGTATTCAGTATACAGAGTTGAAGAGAGTTGATATACTTTGTATCTCTATCAGATTGATAGGAAATAATTTTTCATGAGATGTTATATTCATAGGTGTTGTTATGGATACTCAACTTCTAGGGGGTTATAGCCTCTTTACAAGGTGAAACTCGATAAATGTCTAGTTATTATGGTATCTCAGCTAGACAGGTGTAATAGCCCCTTGTTAGATTGTAGTCTCACTAAAATAAGGGATGGTAGTTCCTTAATAAATTAAAACTAGTCTAAATTGGTTCTTGTTATTATAGGAAATTAGTTCAGGTGTAGTTTCTAGTGGGTTTTCTCTCTTAAGAGGGATTTCCACATATGTTATGTGTTATATGCTTGATCTTGCATTGTCTCTCTTGTTAATTGCTATGAATGATGTGTATGCTTCATGAATTCTCGTGGTAATTTATTAAGAGTTTTGAAATGTTTGTAATTAAAGTTGAAATATTTGGGATCAATAATTCACCCCTAGTGATTGTACCTTTAGTAATTGGTATAAAAGTAGGTCCTTTGGTAAAGGCTTGATAGCTTGAAGGTAATCCAAGGTACAATATGGGTAGTCATAAAATGAAAGGAGGTTTATTTACTATGTTTATGACCTGTAGGTCATGTTTTTAATGTCATAATAGTGCTCTTATAGATTGAGGATGAGCAAAGAGGTCTAAGGTGATCCAAAAGGATGCTTTGGATGCTTTGAGGGTGAGAATAAGATAGATGCTATTTGTGTGAGATTCATGGCTAATTTAAGAGATAAATTAGAGTATAGACTATGTGTATTACCATTTTTTCATGTTATTTATGTGGTGATAGAGTTGATGTTGAGAAGTGAAGAGTGATCCAAAACATGGCTTTGAATGTATTGAGTATACAGAGTTGAAGAGAGTTGATATAATTTGTATTTCTATCAAATTGATAGGAAATAATTTTTCATGAGATGTTATATTCATAGGTGTTGTTATGGATACTATACTTCTATGGGGTTATATCCTCTTTACAAGGTGAAACTTGATAAAGGTCTAGTTATTATGGCATCTCAGCTAGACAAGTGTAGTAGCCCCTTGTTAGATTGTAGTCTCACTAAAATAAGGGATGGTAGTTCCTTAATAAATTAAAACTAGTCTAAATTGGTTCTAATTATTATAGGAAATTAGTTCAAGTGTAGTTTCTAGTGGGTTTTCTCTCTTAAGAGGGTTTTCCACATATGTCATGTGTTATATGCTTGATCTTGCATTGTCTCTCTTGTTAATTGCTATTAATGATGTGTATGCTTCATGAATTCTTGTGGTAATTTATTAAGAGTTTTGAAATGTTTGGAATTAAAGTTGGAATATCTGGGATCAATAATTCACCCCTAGTGATTGTACCTCTAATAATTGGTATCAGAGTAGGTCCTTTGGTAAAGGCTTGATAGCTTGAAGGTAATCCAAGGTATAATATGGGTAGTCATAAAATGAAAGGAGGTTTATTTACTATGTTTATGACTTGTAGGTCATGTTTTTAATGTCATAATAGTGCTCTTATAGATTGAGGATGAGCAAAGAGGTCTAGGGTGATCCAAAAGGATGCTTTGGATGCTTTGAGGGTGAGAATAAGATATATGCTATTTGTGTGAGATTCATGGCTAATTTAAGAGATAAATTAGAGTATAGACTATGTGTATTACCATTTTTTCATGTTATTTATGTGGTGATAGAGTTGATGTTGAGAAGTGAAGAGTGATCCAAAACATGTCTTTGAATGTCTTGAGTATACAGAGTTGAAGAGAGTTGATATACTTTGTATCTCTATCAGATTGATAGGAAATAATTTTTCATGAGATGTTATATTCATAGGTGTTGTTATGGATACTCAACTTCTACGGGGTTATAGCCTCTTTACAAGGTGAAACTTGATAAAGGTCTAGTTATTATGGCATCTCAGCTAGATAGGTGTAGTAGCCCCTTGTTAGATTATAGTCTCACTAAAATAAGGGATGGTAGTTCCTTAATAAATTAAAACTAGTCTAAATTGGTTCTTGTTATTATAGGAAATTAGTTCAAGTGTAGTTTCTAGTGGGTTTTCTCTCTTAAGAGGGTTTTCAACATATGTCATGTGTTATATGCTTGATCTTGCATTGTCTCTCTTGTTAATTGCTAGGAATGATGTGTATGCTTCATGAATTCTTGTGGTAATTTATTAAGAGTTTTGAAATGTTTGGAATTAAAGTTGGAATATTTGGGATCAATAATTCACCCCTAGTGATTGTACCTCTAATAATTGGTATCAGATTAGGTCCTTTGGTAAAGGCTTGATAGCTTGAAGGTAATTGAAGGTACAATATGGGTAGTCATAAAATGAAAGGAAGTTTATTTACTATGTTTATGACCTATAGGTCATGTTTTTAATGTCATAATAGTGCTCTTATAGATTGAGGATGAGCAAAGAGGTCTAGTGTGATCCAAAAGGATGCTTTGGATGCTTTGAGGGTGAGAATAAGATAGATGCTATTTGTGTGAGATTCATGGCTAATTTAAGAGATAAATTAGAGTATAGACTATGTGTATTACCACTTTTACATGTTATTTATGTGGTGATATAGTTGATGTTGAGAAGTGAAGAGAGATCCAAAACATGGCTTTAAATGTATTGAGTATACAGAGTTGAAAAGAGTTGATATACTTTGTATCTCTATCAGATTGATAGGAAATAGTTTTTCATGAGATGTTATATTCATAGGTGTTGCTATGGATACTCAACTTGTAGGGGGTTATAGCCTCTTTACAAGGTGAAACTTGATAAAGTTCTAGTTATTATGGCATCTCAGCTAGACAGGTGTAGTAGCCCCTTGTTAGATTTTAGTCTCACTAAAATAAGGGATGGTAGTTCCTTAATAAATTAAAACTAGTCTAAATTGGTTCTTGTTATTATAGGAAATTAGTTCATATGTAGTTTCTAATGGGTTTTCTCTCTTAAGAGGATTTTTTACATATGTCATGTGTTATATGCTTGATCTTGCATTGTCTCTCTTGTTAATTGCTATGAATGATGTGTATGTTTCATGAATTCTTGTGGTAATTTATTAAGAGTTTTGAAATGTTTGGAATTAAAGTTGGAATATTTGGGATCAATAATCCACCTCTAGTGATTGTACCTCTAATAATTGGTATCAGATTAGGTCCTTTGGTA
Source organism: Torreya grandis (assembly GCA_037957365.1). Lineage (NCBI taxonomy): Eukaryota > Viridiplantae > Streptophyta > Pinopsida > Cupressales > Taxaceae > Torreya > Torreya grandis. The sequence goes on along the minus strand of JARHVA010004662.1, from coordinate 411,009 downwards.
AAGGCTTGATAGCTTGAAGGTAATCCAAGGTACAATATGGGTTGTCATAAAATGAAAGGAGGTTTATTTACTAATCAAGCACTGATGTTCAATGGATCAAATTATGATTTTTGGAGTGTAAGGATGAGGACATACATTATGTGCCAAGGGTTTGATATATGAAAATTTTTTATGGATGGTTATGTTGCTCTTACTACTCCATCTAGTGATGCAAACAAGAAGCTATTAGAGAATAATTCTAAGGCAATGAATGCCATTAATTGTGGTCTTATAGAGACTAAGTTAACCAAGGTAATCCATTGTAAATTTTATAAAGAGACATGGGAAAAATTGTAGATCATTTATGAAGGAGATTCAAAGGTTAAGTTGGCAAAGTTATAGACTCACCAAAGATAATTTGAGAGTCTTAAAATGAAGGAGGAAGATTCTATGGCATCCTTTCTATAGAGAGTTAATGAGATTATAAATATCATTAGAAGTCTTGAGAGAACCTTGGATAAGATAATGTAATTCAAAAGTTATTAAGGTCTCTATCTCTCAATTTTGATCTAAAAGTATCTATTATATAAGAAAGTCATGATCTCACTTAGTTGAAGATGGATCAATTGGATGACACCCTTACTGCCTATGAGATGAGAGTAAATGATGATATACCACCAAAGAAGGAAGCCATATTCAAGACATAAATGAAACCAGAGAAAAATTTCCAAGGTAAGAAACCTAAAGAGGATGATAAATATGACATTGATGAGGATGAATTAATTACTTTATTTTATAGAAAATTGAAAACAGGCTCAGGAAAGTATAAGGTTAAACTACCCTTCAAATGTTTCAATTATGGAGAGATAGGACATTTTGCTCATAAGTGTCCTCATAAGCATGAGAATAATGATGATGAAGAGCATGGTGAAGGCCAAGATGGAGACAAGAAGTCATATAGGAAGAAATTATTAAAAAAATACAACAACAAGAAGAAGTCCTTCAAGAACAAGAAGAGTCTCTACACCAAAAAAGATTGCAGCTCATTAGATAAGAGTGAAGATAGTGACTCAGAGTATGATCATGAAGATGATGGTCATATTGAAGATGAATCCATGTTGATGGCTGAGGAAGGAAGTTTATTATATAAAAAGGAGTCTACTTGGAGTGATTCAAAGGTTGATAGAGATGAGGTGGATTATGAGACTTAATTGATGAATGCCCTTGAAGAACTAAAGATTGAGAAGAAGATTAAAAAGAAGATGAAGTCTCATATCAAGGAATATGAGGAGAAATTCAATATTTATGAAGCAAGAATGAATGAAAATACCAAGGATCATGAAGATATGGTCAATCATTACAATTGTTAATTGGAAATTTTGTCTACAAGTTAAAAGCTAAAGAAGATGAATGTTCAAGGTATGTAATTGAAAATGAGTCATTGAAATTTGAGTTAGAGAAGAAATATAGTAAGGTGAAGTCATTTTTGATATTTGAAAAGAGATCAAGTGATCTGGATAATATTCTGAGTGGTCAAACACATTCTAGTGATAGAATTGGTTTTGGATATGAAGAAAAACTAAATAATGTAATTCAAGACAAGATGAAGACTAATGTGAAAAAGGACAATCATACTTTGAAGACAAATCATTAGACAAGGAATTAAGGTACTAGAAAAATGAAGATAAATCAGATCAAACAACCAAATGCCATTAGGTATTCAAGTTTAAATGGTTACTATTACACATGTAATAAATCTGGGCATAAAGCTAGAGAATGCAAGAGACCTATTAGAAATGAGTTTGCATGGAAATATGATGGGGATCATTAGACAAAATGTGTGAAAAAATTTAAGTGATTCAACTATCTTGATGTGGACACTTTGCAAACCAGTGTCCACATAAGGTTAGACAAGGGGAGTCCTCTTCAAAAAGAGGAGGTTGTTTCATTTGTCATGACATATGACACATTAAAAGTTTCTATCCAATCAAGGTATGATAAATTATGTTTTCATCAAGGAGTATGGTTTGATAAAAATATGGACAAAGAGGTCACATTGATAGATTCTACAAGCAAAGGTCTACAAGTCAGAATAGGTTTAATTAGGCTCTTACAGTGTAAGGAAGAAGGCAAGTCAACTCATGAAAGCCAAAGGTTGTAAGTATGAGTCATGATGAGACTGTAGGTCTAAGTAATATGTTTTATATGGCAGAGAATACTATAGGATTTTAAGAGTGCTAAGGGCTCTCATTATTTGCTCATGTTGTGAATGAAGAGACTAAGCTCAAGGAGAAGACCAAGGTACTAGTTGAGGCTAGTTTTGAGGTATGGATCCAAGTGAACATCCTGCTATTGCTGAGCAAGTTTCATTCAAATAACATCAATTTTTAGTGTTTAGTGATGAGTTTCTAAGATGCATGAAAGATTATACATATGAAAAGGTATGTCATGAATCTATGTTATCTCCATGTATTGTCAATCCAATCATAGAGGAGAATATTATTGTAGATTTTCTTAAGCCTAAAAAGAAGAAGAAGAACTATAAGTATTAGATAAACAAGGAGGAGAAGGAATATGAGGAGTTGTGGGAAACTCTTGGTTTCACACTACTCTAGGACATTGTGAATTAGGGTGTCTCTATATATGCTTCTTCAGAGACTCTTTTCAGTGGAGAAGCAAGTATTGCTATGTATGCAGTGTCTATGGGGTCAAAATGGGTATTTTTAGGTGGCCTAATAAGATTGATGTAATATCAAGAAGATTTTGATGCTGAGAAATGTTTGTGCACTTATTTGTGATGTGTTCCAAGTGATTTCAAGCTTTGAAGATCTTTTGTGTGCAACTGGAGAATTTTGGTTTGATCTCAAGTTTCCCAATTTGTGTTTAAGGGTATGCAGATCTTAAAATGAGTTATAGGATGTATGGGTTCCAAAAGATGTGGAATCTCAATGTTGGGGGATCAATCCAACAATAGATTACAATTGTGAAAGCAATAAATGTAGAATTAAATCAGATTGACAAGTAATTAGAATGAGGTAATAGCAAGAACAAGAGATACAAGAAACCACCCTGAAAACTTGTATTAACAAACTCTTTACAAAAGGAATACAATTGAAGAAAGCTTCTTTCTTCCACACCTCTCCTAGATGTATAGATATCTCAATAGATCTCTATTCCTCAAGAGCTCTCTCTCTCAAGAACAATCAACTCCAACAAGCCTGGATTGATTCAATTTTGTACTGTTCTTCTCATACAATGAATTACAATAATTCACCCAACTACAATAATCCACTACAAAGCTAAGAAGATCTAATTCTACATATAGAATTAGGAGACTTGAGCATGTACTTCTAACAAGCAGTTAAGCCACTTGAACAAGGGCTCTAAAAATAGTATTGCCAATAATAGAGATGCGAGCTTGAGACTACAACTCAAACTTATCATGCAAACACTCACTTCTGTCCACGGAAATAGCTTTTTGGACACGCAGGTAACCAACGTCGGTTCCTGCTGTTTGTCTGTGACCACCGTTGGCCGACCCTCTGCTGACATTGGCATCTCTGCAACTACTTCTAACCGACGTCGGTCGCTCTTGACCGATGCCAGTGTCTGTGTAGACCCAAAACTAATAAGTGTGCTCCTTGGTGAAGCTTTTAGCTCCACACCCTAACAATCTCCCACTTGGAGATAAACAACTGCACTAGTACCTGTACAACAACATCTTCTAGCTTCTCCATCTTCAACTCAATCATGATGACCAACAAAAGTTGAATAAAGATTCAACTTCTCCTTTGTAATCGGCTTAGTTAACATATCAGCAGGATTCCTATCTGTATGGATCTTCTCCAGCTTCAACTCACCATCTTCCAATACCTATCATATGAAGTGATACCTTAGCTGTATGTGCTTTGTTCTTGAATGAAAGGCTGAATTCTTAGCCAAATGGATTGCACTCTGACTGTCACTATACAATCTGCAACTCTCATGCTCCCTACCAAGCTCATCCATGAACCGTGTCATCCACATCATTTCTTTGCTAGCTTCTGTGGCTGCAATATACTCTGCTTCTGTAGTTGACAAGGCAACAACCTTCTGCAACTTAGACATCCAACTAACCGCCGTTCCACCTACAGTGAAAACATAACCTATAGTGCTCCTCCTGCCATCCAAATCACCTACCATATCTGAATCTACATAGCCATGTAGAGAAGTATCTGAACCTCCATAGCACAAGTTCCTACTGCTGGTTCCTCTCAGATATCTAAGGATCCACTGAACTGCTTTCCAATGTTCCTTACCTGGATTGGCCATATACTTACTTACCACTCCCACTGCTTGGGCAATATCCGATCTAGTACACACCATTGCATACATCAAACTCCCTACTACGGAAGAATATGGAACCTTACTCATGTACTCTACCTCATCATATGAATTAGGACATTGTTCTTTACTCAACTTAAAATGTCCAGCCAAAGGTGTGCTTACCGGTTTAGCATCCTGCATATTGAACCATTTTAACACCTTGTCCACATAATCTTCTTGAGACAATATCAACCTGTGATTTTTCCTGTCTCTCTTAATGCTCATGCCAAGGATTTTCTTTGCTGCTCCCAAATCCTTCATAGCAAACGTTTGAGCTAATTTCACCTTAAGCTCTGAGATATCCTGCATGTGAGATCCTACAACCAGCATATCATCTACATACAACAATAGAATAATATATCTACCATTATCAAATCTCTTGAAATACACACAATGGTCTGATTGACACCTAATGTAGCCATGCTCAGTCATAAACCTATCAAATTTTAAGTACCATTGCCTAGGAGCTTGCTTGAGGCCATACAGGCTTTTCTTCAACCTACACACAAACTTCTCCTTACCCTTGACCTCAAATCCTTCTGGCTGTTCCATATAAATTTCCTCATCCAAATCTCCATGAAGAAACGCTGTCTTAACATCTAGCTGCTCAAGATGCAAATCCTCAAAAGCAACCAAAGATAATACAACCCTTATAGAAGTCATTTTAACAACAGGAGAAAAAATCTCACCAAAGTCAATACCTGGCTTTTGTGCAAATCCTTTTACTACTAATCTGGCTTTATATCTCATCTATCCATTCTCACCTTCTTTCAACCTGTAAGTCCATCTGTTCTTTAGTGTCCTCTTACCTGCTGGCAATTCAACCAAATCCCATGTTTGGTTCTCTCTTAAGGACTCCAACTCCTCAACCATGCCATGCTGCCACTGACTCTTGGACTCCACCTGTATTGCTTCTTCAAAACTCTCTGGTTCTCCACCATCAGTTAGCAATAAATGAAATAAAGAAGGAGAATATCTAATTGGAGGCGTACTCACCCTTTCTGACCTCCTGATGGGTGTCTGAGACTCGTTCACAACATGCTGTCCACCCAAATTCTCTGACAGTGACTGACCTTGATCACCTCCAGACCTGTTACTGGCTAACGTCAGTTCTGCCTGATCGACCTCGGAACCTGTTCTGCCGACATCGATCTCTGTACGGCTGACGCCAATTTCTGTACTGCCGACATCGGTTCCTAACCTACCGACGTCAGTCTCTGTGTTTTCCTGCAAGTGATTATTTATTTTTCCTATGAGCTCATCTTGGACTTTCACCTCATCTAATTCACCATTGCTCTGCTCAGATTGATTCAGCTTCCTTAGCTGATCACAATACATCACTCTTTCATTGAAAACAACGTCACGGCTCCTGATTACCTTGCTAGTTTCTAGATTCCACAATCTGTAACCAAAATCATCTGAGCCATAGCCAATAAACGTGCATCTCATAGACTTAGCATCAAGCTTATTTCTATTTTCCTTATCTATATGCACAAAGGCTTCACAACCAAAAACTTTGAGATATGAGAGATCAACCTTTTTACCTGTCCATGCCTCTTCTAGAATACCACCATCCAGAGCTGTAGAGGGTCCTCTGTTAATCAGGTATACTGCAGTGTCAACAGCTTGTGCCCAAAACTGTAAGGGCAAACCAACATGCAATCTCATACATCTTGCATGCTTCATTATTGTCTTGTTCATCCTTTCAGCAATAGCATTCTGCTGAGGTGTCCTTGGAACCGTCCTTTGCCTGCAGATTCCATGCATGTAACAATAATCTCTGAACTTATGACTGCAAAACTCACCGCCATTGTCTGATCTCAGGCACTTTAATCTTTTACCTGTTTCATTCTCAACCATAGCTTTCCAAACTTTAAAAGTCTCAAATACATCAAATTTTCTTCTAATACAATAGATCAATACCTTCCTTGTAGCATCGTCTATGAAAGATACATAGTACTGTGATCCTCCAATGGAAGCAACCTGAGCCGGTCCCCACACGTCTGTGTGAACAAGCTCCAACTTGTGCCTCTTCTTATTAGACCCAGTTTTGAGAAAACTAACCCTTTTTTGTTTTCCAAATACACAGTGCTCACAAAACTCTAGATCTATGCCTTTTAAATTTGAAAGCATACCTTTGGACTTAAGAATTGACATCCCCTTCTCACTCATGTGGCCAAGCCTTGAGTGCCACAATTTAGCATCCACATCTGAAGTAGATAATACAGAAGGAGATTTGTTAGTAACACAATTACACAAATAGAGAGTACCTTCTCTCTTACCTCTGGCCATAACAAGTGCACCCTTGGTCACCTTCCAAGATTCTGCTGTGAGAGTTACTGTACAACCCTCATCCCTTAACTTTCCTACAGAAATCAAATTTCTCTTCAAGCTAAGAACATGCATCACATCTCTCAACACCCATGTGTTGCTATTCTGCATCTTCAGCTGCACTTTACCTTTGCCAATTATTTTATAGGGCTCATCATCCCCTAGATACACTATTCCAAAATCTCCATGGATATAGTCACTAAAATATTCCCTGTTAGGTGTAGCATGAAAAGATGCACCAGAATCTAATAACCAAGATTCTATATTATTATGCAGAGAGAAAATTAAAGCATCTTGTGCAATACCTGCAATCTTGGCTTCTTCCTTTCCTTCATGCTGATTGTCCTCCTTAGGTTTTGACCAATAATCTCTGCTTATGTGCCCCATCTTTCCACAATTCTAGCATTGTGGCCTTCTGCCATTTCTGGATTTAGATCTGCCTTTCCCCTTAGATTTGGATCTTGATCTGCCTTTTTTGCTCTTCTCTTTCTGCCTTCCCTTGCTCTCAAAACTTAAAGCGTTCCCAGATGTCTCTTCTGTGCTTTTCTTGCGTATTTCTTCATTCAAGATAACACTAAAAACATCCTCTACTTTCAAAATATTTGATGCAGATGCAGTATTACTTACTGCCATTACTAAGCCGTGCTAGCTTTCAGGCAAAGAACATAATATCAAAAAAGCTTTTATTTCATCATCAAACACTATATTCACTGAACTTAACTGATTCACAATTCCATTGAAATCATTCAGTTGAGTAGAAACAAATCCACCTTCATTCATATGCAAATTAAATAACTGCTTCATAAGATATACCTTATTAGAAGCTGAGGGTTTTTCATACAAATTTGCTAACGTAGTCATCAACTCTACCGTGGACTTTGCCTGTGATAGATTGGATATCACAATGGATGTTAGACTCAGTCTTATAGACCCCAGAGCCTTTCTGTCAAGAACTTCCCATTCTTCATCCTCCATGTCTTTGGGCTTCTTTGCAACCCCACCTAATGGTAAGTACAGATCTTTCTGATATAGATAATCCTCTATTTGCATTCTCCAGTGTTGGTAATTTTTGCCATTGAACTTTTCCATTCTCAATTTACTTTCATCTGCCATTGCTTCTCCCACTCAAATAGAAATCTCTACAGAAACCCCTGTGAGAACCTGTAATCAATAGACACTACACATATCTGAACCACCTGTTAGTGAACCTGAGATTTGATACCAATTGATGGATATCAAGCTCTAAACCTACAACCAAGGCTCTGATACCACTTGTTGGGGGATCAATCCAACAATAGATTACAATTGTGAAAGCAATAAACACAGAATTAAATTAGATTGACAAGTAACTAGAATGAGGTAATAACAAGAACAAGAGATACAAGAAACCACCCTAAAAACTTGTATTAACAAACTCTTTACAAAAGGAATACAATTGAAGAACGCTTCTTTCTTCCACACCTCTCCTAGATGTATAGATCTCTCAATAGATCTCTATTCCTCAAGAGCTCTCTCTCTCAAGAATAATCAACTCCAACAAGCCTGGATTGATTCAATTCTGTACTGTTCTTCTCATACAATGAATTACAATAATTCACCCAACTACAATAATCCACTACAAAGCTCAGAAGATCTAATTCTACATGTAGAATTAGGAGACTTGAGCATGTACTTCCAACAAGCAGTTAAGGCACTTGAACAAGGGCTCTAAAAATAGTATTGCCAATAATAGAGACGTGAGCTTGAGACTACAACTCAAACTTATCATGTAAACACTCGCTTCTGTCCACGAAAATAGCTTTCTAGACATGCAGGTAATCGACGTCAGTTCCTGCTGTCTGTCTGTGACCGCCGTCAGCCGACCCTCTGTCGACGTCGGCGTCTCTGCAACTGCTTCTGACCGATGTCGGTCGCTGCTGACCGATGCCAGTGTCTGTGTAGACCTGAAACTAATAAGTGTGCTCCTTGGTGAAGCTTTTAGCTCCACACCCTAACACTCAAATCTTTGACTAAAAGTGTGTGATGTTTGCCTTTAAGTGTGTAAGAAGTTTTAGAGGAGGGCATTGACTAGAAGGAGGTTTGTTGACCTCATTTATTTTGAGATTTTAGGGTTTTGGGATTTGCTAGAAAAGTGGTTTGCCTTTTGAGTTGAGATTTTATGCTTATTAATAGGTTTAATGGGACAAATGGGTTATAAAATCAAGATTCACAAAGATTTGAAGGTTTGTGGATTTTTAGTTATTCAATTTTTTGTCAAGATGGAGGCCTAATTAGCCAGTAGGTTTGTGATGGAAGTATGTTGTAGACGATGATCTAGGTAATGTAAATTGGTTTGATTGAGGGGGCATATGAGAGTGATTTTGATATTAAGTTTCAAGTCTTGAAGGTGTGTTGAAATTTGTGGGCTCTAAATGTTCCAGGTAGGGATACAAGGAGTCTAGATAGGCCTAGTAATGAAGATGTGATGTTTTTGCTCAATTTATCCAAAAGAGAAAGGCATGTGTGTTTCAAAGATATTTCTTAGGTTGGTTGAGAATATGTGTCCTATTTGGTGAGTGGCATGAAGTTTTTTTAGAGGTCCTTGAGGTGGATTATGAGAGAAGTCTAATAAGCCTATGTGGTGATTCTTCATGGTGTGTGGAGATGTGAAGATTCTTAGAAGGTGAAATTACTCAAAAATATTATGGGGAATCCCTCTTAAATATTTCGTGGTGAGTTCCATCAGGTTTTATTATTTTTGTGTGTTATTTCTTCATTGGTTGGAGTGCTTGGTTGAAGAAGAGTGTTGGCTTGTTTCAAGAGAAAGGTGTCAAGACAAGAAGAGGTAGGATCAAGGTAAGGGGGGGTTTGTATCATATTTGTAAGGTGGTCATCTCCTGCTGGTAATATTTTTAGGCCCTTCTGATCAATTGGTGCCCACTTTGTCATTGTGTCAAAGGGCAAGGAAGTTCCTATTCTAGAATGCTTGAAGAGAGAGGAAGGTGAGCTGTATATTGCTATATGATGGTTATTGACATCAATGAAAAATGGGGATATTGTTGAAGATATTTTAATGATGTCATGGAGGTGTCTAGGTGATTAGATGAAGTGCCTTAATAGTCTAAGTGATAATGACAAAGTGTGTAATGTGCTTGTCCTAGTATATTTAAAGGAGGCTTGGTTGATCTTTGATTTTAGCATGGTTAGAGATGATTAGGGATGAATATAAAGTATTTATCATGTGAAATAAGTCCCATAAGAAGTTTTATATACTTTGAGTGCTTGTGTTCATGAGTCAATTTCATCTGGTTGATCATTATTTTCATCTAGACATTTTGGGTCTAGTGGCAAAAAATATAAATAGGCAGTTTGATGACCTCATAATTTACACATGTGGATGAGTTAGGGGGAGTTGGTCATATGGTTGTGATAAAATTATTCCCTAGTTTCTATGTGATAAATTTTAGGGAATGCGATGAAGTGAAATAAAATATATACAAGTGCAAAGTTGGGCTCCTAGGTAGTTTGATAGTGTTTTCCCATACTTGGCCAAATTTGCATGTGGCAAGAAAAGTTGAGTAGGCATTTTGATGTAGTCATGTTTTGCACATGTGGTAGTTTTAGAATGAGTTGATCATATGGATTTGTTTAGTTTTATGCCTATTTTCTATGAGCTAAGTTTTAGGTCATGCGATGAAGTGCATTAAAAGATATGCATGTGCAAAGTTGGCCTTGTAGGTAGTTCTAGGCATAGTTGGATCTATGGTAGAAAAATCTGAGTGAGCAGATTAATGGTGTTATATATCGCATATGTGAAGGTTTTAACATATTTTTAATATATGGTTGAATTCCTCTTTTAAAGGAGAACATATGGTTTAAATTTAAGAACATGCAAGTGAGTGAGGTAAAAAATATGACTATGTAAAGTTTGCCTTCCAGGTAGATGGAAATGGTCCCAATACTTATTCTATTTTGTAGGATGTTAGAGATCAGGACTAGATGGAGAACTAATGGCTCACGGGTGATCATACAGTGAGGATCTATGGTGCATGTTGATTCAAATGAGTCAAAATGTTTGAAGTTTAATGTTGAGTAGAGGTAAAGATTAGGCTTCTTCTAAGATCTAATGGTGAGTGTATATTTATACATATATAGATCAATGGTGCATATTGAGCGAGGTGATTTCAAGGTATCCAATGTTTAACATAGATAAAGACTGAGCTATGTACAAGAGATAAATGGAGTGCATTAAGTCAAATATTCAAGATGAAGATCCAATGATGAGTGATGAAAGATAAAAACTGAGCTCCTTATAATAAGATCAATGGTGCATGATTAATCTAAGTAATGAGGGCATGAATTGCATTTTAAGTGACTAAATTTTAACTGTGACCATTTGAATTCAAATATTTGTATTTTTCAAATGAAAGACTAGTGTCTGGGTTTTGGGCCATATCTTTTGATACAAGTAGAATTTATTCATGGTGTAAAAAGTGAATTTATAGAGGAATCCAAGATGAATCTAGAAATATAGATTTAAAGGTTTTAAAGTGTGTACAATCAAAGCTATAAAGTTTCAAAGTTGAACATGTTTTCATATTTGCTCTACAAGTAACCCGAGAAGGGTAATTGAGTTGTGCTTGTTGGTATCTCAATGTTTAAAGGTGAGATAGATATTGAAGTATGCTGTAGACTTCATGAGGACCATATGTGTGCATTATGAAGGTTTGAAAAATCATCTATATCATGATCAAAGGGTTAAAAGTTGACTATGTTTTCATTCATAATGACTGTGTGTAAAAAAAGGCGTTTGAGCCAGTTGAGTGTTAACATGAGGTTAATGTGATCTATATGGACACTTAATAAGGACCTATAGATCATGTGGCATGGGTCCATGTACTTGGAATGTGTTCCTATGTTCTTAGTTAACTTGAAGAAGTATCAAAGAGGTGAATGGATCTCCATAGGACCTAAAAAGTGACTTAGGCTTATTTGAAAGAGAGTTGTGCTGAAGTGTGACCCATGTTAGATGCCTTAAGGGTGAAGGAATGTATTTTGGATAAAAATAAATATTATGGACTTGATGATCATTAATTCTCTATAAATAGTGAAACCAAATGTGATGGTTTTTAGGATTATGTGAGAGAGCATTGGTGTGAAGGAAAGGAGAGAGGGTGAGTGACCTGTAGATGAGTTGATGAGTAGAGTAGTTTAAGGACTATGTTTATGACCTATAGGTCATGTTTTTGATGTCAAAATAATGATCTTGTAGATTGAGGATGAACAAAGGGGTCTAGGGTGATCCAAAAGGATGTTTTGGATGCTTTGAGTGTGAGTGAAGGATAGATATTGTTTGTGTGAGCTTGGTGGCTGATTTGAGAGATAGATTTAAAGTGTGGACTATGTATGACCATTTGGTGATGTTATTTATGTGAATGTTGTTACTAAGAAGTGAATAGTGATCTAAAAGGTGGCTTTAAATGCATTGATTGTCTAGAGTTAAAGAGAGATGATATAATTTGTTTCTCCATCAAATTGATAAGAAATCAATGTTTAGGATATGTTCTACTCATAGGTGTTATTATGGATTCTCAAAATCTATGGGGTTATAGCTTTTTTGTAAGGTTAAACTTGCTAAAGGTGTAGTTATTGTTGCAGATCAGCTAGACAGGTGTAGTAGCTCCTTGTGGGATTACTATCTCACTAAAATAAGGGATGGTAGTTCCTTGATCAATTGTAGCTAGTCTAAATTAGTTATTCTTATTAGAGGATAGTAGTCCAATTATAGGTTCTAGTTGGTTTCTCCCCCAAGAGGGTTTCCCACATATGTCATGTGTTATGTGCCTCATCTTGCATTATCTCTCTTGTTCATTACTATGAATGATGTGTATGCTTCATGAATGCTTTTGGTAATTGATTAAGAGTTTTGAAAGGTTTAAAATTAAATTTGGATTGTTAGGGCTCACTAATTTACCCCCCTCTTAGTGATTATCCCTGTAACAAACACTTCTTGGTGTAAATGTGTATGTATAATGTGTTTTAACATTGGACTTGTTTTGATTGTGTGAAATAATTTTGAACTCAACATGCAAATAAAAAAGAATCACATAAGTACATTCTCCTATTTTTAAAATATGCATAAGATTGCATCTTATCCACCAAAATATGCCAATATACTCATTCTTGAGAGGAATTAAGTGTTAATATAATATATACAAGTGCATGAAGGTAGAATGTTCACCTTTCCCCCCCCTCCCCCCCCTCTATCTCGTAATAACTTGTATGTGGTATGAGACTTATATTGTTGAAGAAAATTGACATTGGTAAGATAATCCATGGTAAGTGGGGTCTCTATATGGTCCTCGAAGGTTACTTTAGAATATCCATCAAATGAATGTGAGTAGAACCAACTTATTATGAAAGGGTCTTGTCCATTTCATAACTACTTCATCAATTAATTGCTCAGTAAAGTGTTTTGTGTAGTAAGTATATGATCTAAGGATCTATTCAACTTGTTAATTTAATTACTCAAGCACTATTCAATCAAATAGCATGCTCAATTTGTATAGCCCACCAGATAGTGGGGTTAGTACAATGTTAGGAGATTAAACCCCAAGTTAATGTACCCTTAAAGGACTTAAAAAGAGGATATAAAATATCACTCACTAAGTCAAAAAAAAAGAGAGTAAGAATAGGTTATTTCTAAATCATCAAAGTTCTTAAGAATGTGGAGAGAGCATACACAATTTTCTTTGAGTAGACACACAAGCAATCAAACTAAGTAAAACTATATTTTTGAGTTACCCTAAGAAAGGGTATAACATACACATGTTTTTACTAAATAAATTTAAGTAAGCAATAAATAAACAAGTTCTTGAAAAAAATAACATGAAATCAAAGCGCTCTTAAGAGCACCAAACTAATGTGAATGTTCTTTTGCTTAAACAACAAATGGAGGTGTGATTGAATTTTTAAACACCAAATAAAATGTGAAATATGTAATTTTTAGGATATAAATTTGTTTCTCCTTGCTTAAGAAAACCTACAATAACTAATTAGAAATATGATTGGACAAAAAGAGGAAGGGAAACCTATAAAATTAGTTTGAAAATCATTAAACTTTTACTCTATGGAATGATTTTGTAGTTGCACAAGAAAGGTAATATGTGAAATTGTAAATCAGTGTCAATCATGAAAAAAATAGTAAAAACATAGAGAAAACTTACAGTGATGATTTCATAATTCTATATGGTTTCACAATTGTACTTTGATTTGATTGTTTAGTTATATGGTTTCTTAGTTTTATGTGTTGATTTTGTAGATCTGGCTACTAAATGATTTCATAATTCAAGCATATCATTCCATAGTTTAGGTAATTAATTTTACTATTATATGGAATAATTTCAAAACTCTATTACATGATTTCATAGTTTCATAATCTATATGAAAAACATAGAAGATAGAATAAAAAATTCTATGAATACTAGGAATGATTTAATAATTAGTTGTTATAAATTCATAGTTTTGTAGGAAACCTAAAAAATAAATAAAACCCAAAGAATGATTTCATGATACCCATGATGATTTTGTTGAACAAATATCCAAATTTTTAGTTTCAAAGGGAAGGTTCAGAACAAGGATGATTTCATGATTTCCCACAATGATTTTTTAGTTTCCCTGAGTGATTTTGCTGATGATTCTTTTGAATTCATAGTTTTGTAGTGGACATTTTTGTAGTTCCACAGTCAATGCCTGAGAGTGATTTTTTTTCAATTTTAGAAAATTCAAGCAAAATTTAGCAACAAAAATTGATAGGATAATATGGTGAAAATTAGTTGGAATAATTTTGTAGGTTACACGGGTCCCACTAGGCATTCCATCATGTAATCAAGGAATCTAAGGAAAACATTAGTCTATGCATTAGTAGATGAAAAAAACATCAAAGACTAGCATTCCAAGCCTAAATACTTTGGGGAGAAAATAAAAAACAAACAACAAATAATGTAAAGATAAAATCAACACTCTTTACCTTCATTGTGAATTAAAATTGTAAGTTGGCCCAACGGGATTGTGCTTAGCTTTATGGGCAAAGAGTCTTCGTCAATGGTGTATATGCATTTTCTCTCCTTGTTCATCTTGGAATTTGACTATGGCATGTGTTGATTTTTGAAGCTTTCTATAGGTATTTCTACATAATAACATTGCACCAAAAAACTCTTTTGAAGTTTGTGAGGATATTTCTATTTATAAGGTTTCATAAATGAGGAAACTAATTTATGACCATCCATTTTAATATCAAGATGTGTGTCCATAAATTAAGTCAAATTTGGAGGCCCAAGGCCATAAATTAATCAATTAATTTTTCACTTATGAGGCATAGCTTGCACCAATTGATATTTGTTTGCATTGAATTTTGAGTGCTTGACAACTTTTAGCCTATGTCATGATGATGTCATTTTGTGTGTGGATATCTTGGGTAAATTTTGTGAATCTCTATTTTTATAAATTCACTAATTAGCCATGAGTGTTTTAACTAACCATTTAATTATATTTAATCTGATCCAAAAATTGAAAGCTTTGGTTGAAAGATAATTTAAGAAACAAGAACAAAACAATTCAAATAATGTTATCTCTGATAAGAGATGTTTTATTGATCAAATTTACAGTTCTAAACACATGCTTATATCTGAGAAGAGATGTCTGATTTCCATTTTAGGTTACATCTTCATTTATACATGTTTTGAAGGTGTGGGGAGGAAATGGAAGGTCACCAATCTCGAGGGAGATGAATTGGTTTGACTTCCACGATTTACAACAATACATAATTTGAGGAATTACTATTTTTAGAAACTTACTATTTTTAGACTACACTACTAAAATTGAAATTTAGGACACTTCCATTGGGTTTTAGGGGGTCAAACTTAATTTATCAAAGCTTAATGCCATCTCAAGATTTTCCCTTCATTATTAGCTTTCCAATGGTTCAAACGGCGAGTCAATTGGAGCTACGGTGCAAAAGTTATGGCTCTCAGAAGTTCCGCCATCAATTGGGGTGGACCAATCACCTGAATTGTCATCTGAATTATTATCCGGATCATAATCATTTGAGCAATTTTGATTAGGTTAATTGTCATTTCTAAATTTTGACATGGTTGTCCTTCATAATTGGTTGAAATTAATGATTTTTTGGGTGGACATTTGATTGGGGATGAATCGATGAGAAATTATTATTATGTATAGTATATTACCTTGAATAGGGATGTATTAACATGATTTAAAGGATGAATACTAGGTGTATAGATGAATTAGGGCATTTTCATGATTTCTAGGCTTATTTTATGTTGTTTGATAGAAATTAATCTAATGTCTATTTAGACACTAAATGTGGAAAAAAGGAGGGTCTACATTAAGAACATCTTCATAGTCACAACATAAGATATATCTAATGCAAAGCAATAAATTATAGGCCTAGAGGTAGAAATGTCTTGTGTGACACAAGGTGTTCTTGGGTGGATGCCTTTGTTGACACAATATCAACCCTAGAGTTTAGTAGGATGGACACCATCATATCCATAATATTAGTATTAGTCATCATGAAATACTATGATTCCCTAGCCACAAAAATCAAATTGGGATCTATCATCTCCTCCTCAACAATAATAAGGGGGATTTATGGGAAACAATCACAAGGCTAGGGTGTCCAAAAAATAGAGGAAGATAAAAAGGGGGTGTCATAAAGGATACCAGGGAAGTGTTAGAAATTTTTAGTGCACCTTGTTTGAATATGTTCAAAGCACAAATTATCTCTAGCTGATACAATTAGATCTTCTTAGAGTGTGGGTGAATTTGTATTGAGAAGAACCTCTAGAGAGGGCTGGTTCCCTTAAGATCTAATACTAAAACTAATCTACTTTGATTTTTGGGATGATAATGGAGAAGGAAATTGAAATGGGAAATCCTATCTAATGGGGTGATGTACCTGAATGATTGGTATTATCTAAAATATTTTTGAAACTAAATAAGACACATATATGAATATGAAAGAAAACTCTGCATTTAAACTTGAACATCAATGTTTCAAAAGAAGGCCTAAAAAATATTTGCAAAGCAAATTTTTGATCCTAGCTCTTCTAATGCCCTATAGAGGATGATATTTTCACAATAGGTGTGAAAAGGACCTAAAAAAATGGAAATTAGATGCCACTTTTATGCTAGTACACAGTCAAATTACACTCTAATCTGATTCAAAATCATATGCAAAATATGTTCTTTATTTGATAAAAATGGTGTCAATTACAATTTCTTCTCTACTTTCAAGAATTAATTATAATGGATTGAAAAAGCCAATATATATGTCTAAAACAAGGTTCAATCCAAATTAGAATTGAATTGAGATAAGGATTAGTCTTGGTTGGTTAACTTAAGACCAAATCCCCTTACAATATTAAAATAATTCTCCAAAAAACTTTAAACTCCACAAAACATGTATGGCTCTTCAAACTTTGGGATAAGAAGAAGGTGGTGGGCCCATGTCAATAGGTAAAACTCCTTTGCATGAAATTATATGTAAAAATTGATTCCTTCACACAAGATTGAAGTGAGTTGGAAGTGATGAAAATCCTCAATTAACATGTTAACCAAGGATAGGTGCACGACTTGTCAACTAGTCAACTCCAAATAACCTTATTTTGAATGAAAAGAGACCTTGAAGGATGAAAGAGTGCATTATCACTCCATGGAAAAACATATATTCAGCATGGAAACTTAAAGCTATCTCCTTAGACAACCATCCAATGCCAATCTTCAACTTAACTATTTTATCAACTATGCCTAGTAGGCCAAATAGGCCTAAAAGCCAATCTGTGCATTTGAACTCCATTAAAACTACAATAAATCCATGAAACATTAAAAAATAATGAATTATACCTAGAAAAACTTTCATCATCACTAGATATGTGATTTTGATGAGAAAACTCTTGCCATTCAGTCAACAAGGTTGATTAGGCCTATTTTACTTCATTTTCCTATAGACTAGCCATTTTTATTAAACTAGTAGGGAAAATTACAGGATGATTTATGACCAAATTAATATTTGGATACTAATAAAAAGTCTTAGGATTTTAATTCCATTGATTAGATTCTATTGAACTACCCTGTACTTCATTTTCCATGCTTTTTTCCACAAAAACATGATTTTTGCTCTCATCGTTATAGCTCCATACATAAAATTGACATTTATGGAATCCTCTCTAAGTTTAAATAAAATTTTAAAAGTTTTAAGGTTTATCCATGGTGATTTCATGGCAATAAAATTAACTTGTTTTAAAATTAGTTTTTTGAGGGTTTAGGAGGGTTGCAAAGTTGAATCTTCAAAATGATAATTCATGAAGTACAGAACTCAAAATCCCAAATTATTACCATTTATTTGTATAAAAATAACCCCTTTAATATCCCTAAAAATATTGGGTTCCCATGCAAAAGATATGAAAAGTTACCATGTGAAGGAAATTTGCTTGTAGGGTTTAGCTTGCATTCTAGGCTACCTACACTCTTAATAATTGTTCGTAAAGCATATAACCTCAAATTATCTCAATTATTAATTAATTATAATTACATATGGTTTCCCAAAACATTCTAATATTTTTTGACCAAACTCCACACGTGGTGACAGATACGAGCATCTGAATAGGAGGCTAGGAAGGGTGTCTAAAACTACAAAAGGTGAAAATATTCACCAAGATGAAAATAAATCTTCCTCTACTCCAAAAAACCTAAAAAAATCATCATGGGGCCTTCACCATGCTTTATAACATTCTAAAAACACATTTTTCTTGAAAAGTCAAAAAGCCCCTTTTTGGCTTATATGCCTATTTGCTTGTAAAACCCCGTATGAGTAAGGTTTTCATAAAATTTGAAGTTTTAAAACTCTTTAAAGGTATTATGATGATGTAAAAACATTTTTACATGCTTTTCAAACTTTTACTTGGACTTAGAAACCTCTGTGGCACTCTAGAACACTTCCTACTCCAATGGTGACCTCAAATGGATAAGCTGAGGTCTAAGACAAAATAAAGTATATCTAATAATTAAATGGACATGAAATGTTTTTATAAGGTTTATTAACTCATTATTACCATGTGTAAAAAATTTAAAGTCCTAATTCCACTTGTAGTTCCCGAAATCTTCAATTTTCCTTCAAATTTGACCCTTGTGCATGGACTATCTGCATGATTGACTATGTTTTCATGTTTTTAAGGTGGTTTCATGGATTTTTATATGTTTTAAATGTAAATAAAAACATAAAATATTATAATATCCCTTTTAATATCTTGAAAACCTCCTTTACCCCTATTTCAAGCATGCTTTAACCTCCAAACAAGGTAATTAGGCCTTCCCAATGGCATATTCCATACAATGACTGCAGGGTTTGATTGCATAGGCATCATAAAAGGCTAAAAATTATGTCCATAAATTATTATTTAATGATCATTCATGACTCATTCATAACCAAGACACCTTTTATCATTACTATAGTCTTATCCTCTTCATGCTTGAAAAATGATTTGTTTATCCTTATGGCTATATGTGATATTTGTAAGTTTCTAATGTATGACTGAAAACATAAATTTTTATATATTTCTCTCTTCCTTTAATATACCTACAAGCTACATGTTTCCTATGAAACTTCCATTTCATCAAGTGATGTCACAACTAGGCCAATATTTGACTTTCTTATTCTCTTTGACTGTAGGCTGTGTTTAAGTGGATGCAGGGTGCCATTAATTTTATTTTCTTATGTTGATACTTTGAAAAAAGACTTAGTATTTAATGAAAACTACCCTTTAATTATCTATAAGTCATCCCTGGAATCAACTTGAAGTGCCATCATCCACTTAGTAGTGCTCTTTGAAAAAAACAAATTACTTCTATGAATGTAGGTGACCTTTTATGTCCCTTGACTCTACTCAAAGCTTAACCAAACCCTCCATATGCCTTGTATAGGATAAATTAAATTCCATATTTACTTATTCATTTAGTGATTTAAAACCTTCAATTCAAAATTCCATATATAAAATGATTGATGTAGCCCTCAAAAAAGGCCTGTAGAGTTTTGCCTCTTTGGTGACTGTAGGTAATATACCAATTGTAGATGTAGGTTTGGATGTACTATATGATCTTGAAATAATAACCTCCAAGGCCACTAAATGGTTATCACCTAAATACTTTCATTCAATTGACTCAAAACCCTCTTAAGGTTTCTTAAATGTCTAAACACTTAGGTGGCAAAACCTTGGGGAAAGTGAACCGTACAAGCCTGTATGGGTATTTAGGAAATTGTATGTTACAAAAGTAACTCTTAATAAAAAATATGTCAATAAATCTATGTCTTTAAACCCATGTTATTTCAATTTTTCAAATACCTTTAAGTTTTACATATTTATCAATCCCCTTGATCTTCATATCCTTAAACTAGCTGTAGATGACTGTTTAGGCCTGCTGTAGGTGACTGTTTAGAGCTCTGTAGGTGTATTTACATCATGTTCAAAGTGAAATATTGTCATTTAACTCTGATAAAAAAACCCTATGAGCTTCCTTTAATGCATGCTTTTAAGGTTTGAAACCAAAAATAACTCTTCATTAGTACTATGTCCTTGCTTGACTGTAGTCACCTTATGTGGCTGTACATTCCAATTGCTTCTTTGAACTTTCTTATATTTCATGCCTTCCTTGAAACTAGTCACTAACCCCAAAAGCTCATTGATACATTCCCTTATGAATATTACCACTTCCTTTTGATGACATACTAAATCTTAGTGATTGACTGCACTTCCTACTACTTGTAGGTCTGTTAGTGTATAGATTAGGGTTGTAGGTTACCATTGGGGGTGGTTGTGGCTATGCATTCCTCTATAAAGCCTCTTAAAAACCTGTTATGCCCTTAATTTTAAACTCTTCATGAAAATTACACTCTCAATGATTATCCATGAATATGGTAGACCAATATTAAACCCTCTGTACTTTGGAACTTTTTATTGATTTAGAAAAAACACCTACCTAGCTATAGGGTTTCATAATAGGTTGTAGGTCTCCAATTGATAATTGGCTGTAAGTCTTTATTGAAAAACCCTTCATTACATGATTGTCTCTTAAAACCTTGATTAAGGTTTCAAGTTACTTGGAAGTGCATTAGGTTCCATCATAAACCTTGGAACATTTCAAACCCGCATCCGTACAACTGAATACATCTACAGGCCTATAAGTGCATTTAGGCACTATAAGGTACTTATGCATGAGATTCAAGGAAGGAAAAGTGACCTTGTGTCTTAAAACTAGGATGGGATTCCTTACATACATTATGACTTTAAAGAAGTGGATTAAATCATGTTAAAAGGCATTTCAAGCATGATTGACAACTCTAGGCCTCTTCTTGAAGGTACCTTGTACAAACAATACCCTATATATGACCCTAAGAATGGCTCAAAGGTAGATTTTGAAATTTATTTCATTCTTAATTAATATTTATGATGTCATTTGCTTTAAATATATAGGGAGACCATTTTCCTTGAAACCCTATGACTCCATTGGATTTCTTTGACTATGTGAACCTAATGTTTGTCCTCTTCATAACTGTATATACCCATGAATGGCCTACAACTTCTCTTCATACTTTATTTTGATGGTTTAACCAACCCTTTATCTTTAATCATGATCTAGGGGATGGATATGGGTGGAAGGGTAGTGAGGTACAGATAAAAATGATGAAAGGAGGATGGGACAACACATGAAATAGTGAAAACATAGTGATTTGACAGTGGTTGGCAATGGTATGGGGAGGATGAGATGGAGGTGGAAAGCAGGGTGAGAGAGCATTATAAGACCAATATTAATAATTGTGTGCAAAAATATACACATAATAATCATACCATCACAAATTTGAGACCATTGAAGGAGGGAAACATGCCAAAATTGAATCATAGTTTTCCTAAAAAACCTTAAAATTAGCAAAGAAACCATAATTAATGCTAAATTAGCCTCTTGAGACACTTTAAAATCACAGGATATATTATTAGCCATAAAACTTGATTAATATCTGAGATTTAATCATTGAAACTATGAAACTTGATGAAAACCTTTCAAATCAAAAAATCTTGACAATTTGAGGTTGACTTCTTCAAGGACCGTACAACTTCTATTTGCAAGCTCATACTAATTGCAGATTGATTGGATAAGTTTATGACCATTATTTAACATTTAATTAGATGAAAAAAAACTAAATTATTCCATTTAAAGGTAGAATAGGTCCCCAAGATCATGGAATAATTTGAATTTTCTTTAAACTCTACCCAGGTGAGGTGGAAATGGAGAAAAATAGTTGCCTTTTTGGTTACAAGGAAATAAAATTTGACCTGTCTTCAACTAAATGGTAAATTATCTTGGAGAATAAAATTGATAAACCACTTGGACCATCAATAATCCCTCTAATTACAGTTTCTTCACCCCAAATTTTAGACCTTCACTCTCCTCAAGCAATTTATGACACTAAAATTTGTATAGGCAGGTCTCTTTGTGCAAACAAGCAAAGTACTAAAAGAGGACTGGTTTTGGGCCTATATGGCCATGTATTTCCATGAAAATTATAATTAATCCTAAATATGCCATAAAATTGACTCTTCCTATCTTATATGTATGGAATCCATACAGATTTTGTACTATCACTTGCCAAATGAAGAAAAAGGCTTGTTTTGTCTTTTTAAAAGAGAAATTTCACTTTCCATCAATTGAAAATAAAAAAAATTAGAATATCAACATGCCAATCATGAAAATTTATACTTTAAAAACCTTTTTCATGTTTTAAACTTATAAATTGGCACGTGTGGGCTATTTTGGGCCTTTTAAGCTTAGGAAACTCATTAAAACACATTTTCATGATTTGAAACTTTAGACAGGCTATTTTCACATTGTTGAACATGAATAAAGATGAATTAGATAATTTAATGACCTTTTAAATCCCAATTTTGACATTTTTGCTCAAAAATTATTTTTTAATCCATAATTCCTTGATTTGACTAGCTACAAAGGGCTAAGGAATGGATTTTTTGAAAGTTTTGAGTTATGGGGGTAGTAATTTGGCCTTGACAGGTCAAATTACTAACATGAAGTTACAATAATGATAACTAATAATCTCATTAACCAATTTAGTGATTTTTATGTAGTGAATATAATCATTTCGCACAAAAATTATTGAACAACCTTTAGAGGTAGATGTATTCCATTTATTTTAACACCATACTAAAGATTGTTTTATTTTGGAGAAGCAGAGGAAATATAAACTTGTGTGAAATGTAAACATGATAAATTCACATGCCAAGGATAACACAAAACACTAGAGCTCAAAAATCCAATAGTTTAGAGTGAAAATGAATTATTTTTCACTTAGGGGTGAATTTATAGCTGACAATTTAAATTTAAACCCCAAGACCTATAGTTCATTCGAAAAGGTAAAAGTACATAGAGTAGGGATTACCTCCTTTAGAAGTGCCACAAGATTAGAAAATTAGAATGGTTCATTAGCATAAGTATCCTAACCTTATGATGGAAAAAGGCTTGATGTACCAAGCAACCCAAGTTATTTAGAACATATAACAACATATTATGTCAAAGGTAAATTCCATAGTCATCGATCCATAGATGTATGGGAAGATTGTTTGTATGAGGCAAGAGGGAGTAATGACTTCCTTGATTAACCTTTTAAAATTTTTGAGCACTTTGTGAAATGAAGATATATCATAGAGTATTACAAATCTTCAACATAACTTGATAAAGTGTGCACATCAAGGTCAACAACATAATGATAAGGTAGTTTGGTACATAAAGACTAAGAATCCATGGGATGATTATTCTCACATGGATATTGATCTAGTAGGATATGAAGTACCTAATGCTATTTTTGATTTTAGAAGCAAAATTAATATGATTCATAGGTCTACCTGGGAAGCTATTGGATGACCAACACTCAATTATAGTTCGATCACACTAACTCTCATAGACTATGGTAGGGTAGAGATTATTGGCTGACTAAAAGATGTGGAAATCAAAGTGGATGAACTAATATAACAAGGTGATTTTTAAATGATTGACATGAAGACTAATGAAACACACTACCCTAAATTAATTGGTAAAAAATGGGCCTATGATGGTTAGATGAAAATTAACATAGTGTGTAATCAATTGGAAGTGCACCAAGGGGATAAAATCATCATTATACCCCTAAATAAAGTAGATCACAAGCCATACATCATACCTAAGGATCCAAATTCATAAAATGCATACAAAGATACTAGTTAGTTTAAGATGAGTACATAATCTAAACCTAATGTTTTGTGAGCTGTGGAATATAAATTTTTCCATCAAGAGGTGCAAATTCAATAATAACTACAATCAATTAAATAGTTTCCCCAAGACCTGTGATCACAAAGGTACCGATTTTGTAGTTTCAAATGGATGAATGCAGGCCACCTTCTGTATGATTACCAACTAGGTTATGAATAGATTTTATACACCTAACAGGTGTGACAAACATGGAATAAATGAAGGAAATTAAAGGTCTCTTACCTTGGGAGATTACATATTTAGTTAGTGTTGACACAATTACTTACATGTTGAATTAGTCAATGGGAGATCATAAAGTATGACCAATGCACATAGTTTTTACCATAGAATGTCAACTACCTCAATTATTTTCAATTGATGACTTGAGTCAATTTATTCTAAGGTTATAAGATCATGTTACAAATATAGACTATAGGGTAAGTTCACTAAATTATGCACTAAAAGGAGATGCAATGACTTGGTGGGTAGTCCACATGTTAAATTAATTACCATGGGATGAGGTCTGTAAACTAATGTACATTTGATTCCAAATACCATATACTTTTAGGGAATAATGTCCATTTCTTTAGGAAGAACAATGCCCATAAATGCACATTCATAAGTGAGTGGATGTATGGTCTGCATAAGGTGTAGAACCCAAATACTAGGTGCACATATTTAGATATACTTTGGTAATTCTCCCAATAATTTGGTACCTCGAATGCTGAAAGGAGATGAAGCATTGGTTTTAGGTACACCATGATTTCATCCAAACTTTTGTTTTTAAGGATGAGAATATTTTAGTGTAGAACAACCTACATAAGTCAAAAATATTTATATATTATGGGTGAACATAAGATTTAAGTACTATGATAGACTCATCTTCAAAATAATAAGTAATTATAGATTTGAATGTGGCTATCCAAAATTACAAGGCAAGAAAACACAAGAATATTTTCATTAAACTGTGTGATAAGATTTCAGATGATGAAGAACTGACATAGTCCATTGATAGTGCTGATGACTTAAATTTAAACAAAAATTTTAAACTAGAGTGAGAAGTGGAGAAGCCTAAAGCCAAAGTCATTGATCAAAAGGAAGATTAATAGCTATAGAATATTAATATATAAGAGAAGGAAGGACATAAAATAGTGTAATATTCCATTTCAAGTGGTTCCAAAAAATATATTA
Source organism: Torreya grandis (assembly GCA_037957365.1). Taxonomy (NCBI): domain Eukaryota; kingdom Viridiplantae; phylum Streptophyta; class Pinopsida; order Cupressales; family Taxaceae; genus Torreya; species Torreya grandis. Next base: position 385,794 of record JARHVA010004662.1, on the reverse strand, counting down.
GGATCTATTATAGAAGTTAGTAGGAAATATTAGGACAAAACTGATGCCAAAGCTTGTAACTTTAGGTGACTACTAGATGCAAAATGAGACTTCAAAATCATTATAAATACTATGATATTAACATGATGTATTTCCAATGAAATTCACATAATTAAAAGGGATAAAATCTTCTCTAGGTGAAATACATATAGAACTAAAAGAGTGCACATGGCTTGTGAAATAGTGACCTTACAAGTTAAATCACAACATGAATATGAAAGTAAGGGTTGATTTGGATCACATGAAAGACATAATCATTATATACCAATGGAAAAGGTAGAATGGGTCAGCCCAATGGTGGTGTAACCTAAGAAGTCTAGGAAAATTAGAGTGTGTGTGGACTATCATGTGCTAAATGACCCTTTTTAGATTCCTTTCATAGAATAAGTCTTGGAGCCATTCATATGACATGAAGTGTACTCTTTCATTGATGGGTTTAGTGGGTATCACTAGTTTCTAATCATGGTAGAAGATCAAGCTGAAAAAACATTTGAGATAGAGTGGTAATATATTACATATAAGGTAATTCCATTTAGTTTTAAGAATGCTCCATTTGTGTTGCCAATGGTGATGGTCACTACCTTTAAATATTTTATCCATGATTTTTTAAAAGTCTACCTAGATGATTGGGCTATCTTTTCCTTGTTTAATGAACACTTGTCTAAGCTATGACTTATGATGGAATGATGTCGAGCTTTGTGCTTTGTGATAAATTTGACTAATTGCCTTTTCTTCACATATTTTAGTGTTATATTGTGACACATAGTATGCAAGGTTGGTATCTTTTTTGGATCAAACCAAAATCACAATAATTGTGGATATGCGACCTCCCACAATATCTATAAAGGTGCAATCATTCTTGGGGCATACAAGATACTACAAGAAATTAATAAAAGGATATGTAGCTATATCAAACATAATAGAGAAGTTATTATGAAAAGATACAAATTTTGAGTTGATAAATGAGTGTCAAATAAGATTCATGGATCTAAAGCATAGATTTATCATAATACCCATTTTTGTCTTTCCTGACTGGAGCAAACCTTTCCATGTTTTTGTAGATGCTTCAAGAACTATGGTAGGAGCTATTCTCACACAACCAGGAGATGAAGGATTAGACCATATAATTCACTTTTCAAGTCACAAAATATTAGCTACAAATAAAAGCTATACAACTATAAAATGTGAAGCTTTAGAGATGGTGTTTGCAATCCAAAACTTTACACATCACTTATTAGAAATGCCATTAAAATATTTCATTGATCATTAGGATCAAAGATACTTAGTAATTAAGCCTATTTTATGGGAAAGGATGTCTCATTAGTTGATTCTATTTCAAGAGTTTAAGTTCAGAATCAATGTCAAGCTAGGAAGTGAAAATATGGGGCCAGATCATCGAAGCTAAATACACAATGGAGAAGAACCATAAGGACTAAAAGATGAATCACTAGATGCACATTTGTTTTGTATCTCTAAAACTCTAGAGAATATGGAAGACATCACATATTTTTTAGAGCAGGGGATATTTATTACAAACTATGTAGAAAGGGAAAAAAAATAGTTGATTACTAGAGCCATCTTTTTCAACATCATTAATGCATTTTTGTAAAAAAAAAAGGAAAGATAATGTATTGTGTAGAGTGGATTTGGAGCATAATCAACCTCAACTTCTTAAAGAGGTACATTAAGGGATCATAGGTGGACATTTCGTAGGAAAATAAATTACAAGGAAGATACTTCAAAGTATTCCATGGTGGCATACTCTATTTTAAGATGTAAACCAATTTGAAAAACACTATGATATTCGCTAAAGGATGGGCAAGCCTAATCAAAGAGATGAGATGCCATTGAATCCTATACTAGCGAAATAGCCATTTGAGAAACGGGGAATAAAATTTTTAGGGTCAATAAATGAAAATAGTAAGTATATGAATGAAATATACATAATAATTATGATAACATACTTCACCAAATGGGTATAATCTGATATGACACTAAGCTATAGTGTTAAGGATACAACCAAGTTCATGCATGAAAATATTATAATTAGATTTGAGTGTTTGATCAAACTGGTCAATGATAGTGTTATAAATTTCCTAAATAACACCATAAAGTGTTGGAGAGTTATAAATGATGTCATGGAGGTGTCTTTTTGAGTGGATGAAGTTCTTTGATAGTCTATGTGACAATGACAAAGTGTGCAATGTGCTTGTCCTAGTGTGCTTGAAGTTGGCTTGGTTGATATTTAGTTTTGGCATGACTAGAGATGTTCAAGGATGAGTATGTTGATTTGATAATGTGAAAGGGGTCATATAAATTGTCAAGGATTATTATATATCTTGTGTACATAATTAAAATTAATCTGGTAGTCCATATTTTTCATCTAGATAGTTTGGGTCTAGTGGCAAAAAATTTGAGTAGATAGTTTACTAACATCACCATTGCCATGTGTGGATGAGTCAGGGGGAGTTGGCCATATGGTTGTGATAAAATTATTCCTTAATTTATATGAAATAAATATTAGTTCATGTGAATAATCATGTCAAAAGATATGAAAGTGCAAATTTGGGCTCCCAGGCATTTTGACAGTATTTTCCCATACTTAAGCCAAATTTGCAATATGACAAGAAGAAATGAGTAAGCATTTTGATTTAGTCATATCTCACATGTGTGGAAATTTTAGGAGAATGTGATCATATGTGTTTGTTAATTTTATACCTATTTTATTTTTTCTAATTTCTAGGTCAAGCGTTGAAGTGTGACAAAAGATATGCATGTTCATAGTTGGCCTTCCACACAAGTTTTTGACATAGTTGGCTCTGTGGCAAAAAAAATTGAGTGAGAATTTTAATATAATTATATCTCACATTTGTGATGGTTATAAGATCATATTGACACGTGGTTGGATTATCCTATGTAAGGATATCATATGGTCCAAATTTGAGAACATGCGAGTGAGTGAGGTAAAAGTTATAATTGTGCAAAGGTGGCCTTCCAGGCGTATTTTAATGGTCCCCACACTTATTCTATTTTACATGAGATTAAAATTCAAGACCAAATGGAGATAAAATATTGTTCAATAGTTTTAAAATCAATATATACTATGCACATCAAGTTAAAGAGGTCAAAGTGTTTGATGCTTAAACTAGGTAAAGATCAAGCTCCTTACAAAAGGATCGATGGAGCATGTTTATTCTAAGATGTCAAGATGATATGAGATGAGGAAAAGTATTAAAGGTTTAATGATGAGAAAAGGTAAATGATAAGGATCCAATGATGAGTGTGTGTTTATACATATTGATCTAATGGTGCATATTATATAATAAAGACTTGGCTGATCCATAGAGATTGACAGTATGTATTGAGTCAATATTGCAAGATTGCATGAGATGAGGTCAACTATTATATGTTTAACATTTTGTTATTGGTGCACTATGAATTAAAGATAAAAAAGGATAAATGGTTCATGATATATCTAAGATTCAAGTACACAAAATGTGAGCATGGTGTTCAAAGTTTAACTATGACCATTTGCATTTAAATATTTGAATTTTCAAAGGAAAAACTAGTGCTCTATATTTTGGCCATAACTTTTGATCTAGATTTGCTCATGATATAAAAATAAAATATGAAGAGGACTCCATGGAACAAATAATGAACCTAATTTTAATATATGAAAATATGTATAGTCAAAGATACTAAGGTTCAAAGTTGACTATGTGTTCATGCATGGACTGTAAGTGACCCAAGAAGATTGTTCGAGCTTGTTTTGATATTGTTTCAATATATCTTGATGATTTGTATGTTGGAGAGTGTTGTAGACTATATGAGGACTATTTTTTTTCAATATGAAGATTTGAACATTCATATATAGTATGGACAAAGCTTAAGAAGTTAACTATGTATTTGTTCATGATGTTCATGTGCATTAGGTCAATGTTTGAGTTTTTTTAACATACACAAATGTGAACAAAGTTGACTGTGATCATTTAAGGATTTATAAGGGGACATAAGGAGTGGAATTATGTAACTAAAAGAGGTTATATGTTCTTATTTTGATTGATGATGTGCTAAATGGGTGAATAGGTCTCCATGAGACCTATAAGAGCTATAAGGGCCTTATTAAAAGGTGTAGCTACTTAAGGGTGACCCATAGATGATATGGCCAACTTATGAAGATTATTTTTGAGAAATGTCTTTATGTGAGAGATGAATTAAGGATTAAGCCATATTTAATGGATTTCCAAGGTATTGATTATTAAGTATGCTCTATAAATAGTGAAATTAAAGATGGTGATTTCTAGACTTGTGTGTGAGAGTTGAGAGAGATTTGAGAGAGAATTTTGTGTGATAATTGAGAGAGATTTGAGAGAGGAATATGTGTGGGAATTATAGACTAAAGGGGGGGTAGAGTACCCTGTGGATGAGTTGAAGAGTAGAATATATTAAGGACTATTTTTATGACCTATAGGTCATAATTCTATTGGAAGAATAGTGCTCTTACAGATTGAAAGTGAACGAAGGTGAAGAGTGATTTGTAGAGGTCCATCATTAAGTGTTGTAGACATAATTCCAAAGGTGGATGTTTTCATAGGTTTTTTTTTGTCAGCACAACATCTAGGGGGTTATAGCCTCCTTGTAAGGTGAAACTTGCTAAAAGTCTAGTTGTGTTGTAGCTCAGTTAGACAGGTGTTGTAACATCTTGTGGGATTTTAATATTATTAAATAGGGATTATAGTTATTTGATTAGTTATAGTTGGTCTACATTGGTTCTTATTATTATAATATATTATCCCAATTGTAGGTTCTTGTAGGTTTTCTCCCCCAAGAGGTTTCCCACATATGTCATGTGTTATATGCTTGATCTTGCATTATCTCTCTTGTTCATTACTATGAATGTTGTGTATGCTTCATGAATGCTTGCGATAATTGATTAAGAACTTGAAAGGATTAAAATAAAATTTGGATAATTTGGGCTTACTTATTCATCCACCCCCTCTCAGTGATTATATCTCTAACAATTAGTATCAGAGTAGGTCATTTGGTAAAGGCTTGACATCTTAAAGGTGATCCATGGTAAAATATGGGTAGTCATCAAGGGGGTTTCTATACTAAGTAAGATTCAATGTTAAATGGATATAATTATGCTTTTTGGAGTGCAAGGATGAGGACATATATTATATACCTAGGGTTTGATGTATGGCAATCTATTCTAGGTAGTTATGTTGGTCCTATTACTCCTCCATATTGTGATATAGACAAGAAGTTGTTTGAGAATAATTCTAAGGAAATGAATGCTATCACTTGTGGCCTTTTAAATACTAAATTTTTGATATAGACAAGAAGCTGTTTGAGAATAATTCTAAGGAAATGAATGCTATCACTTGTGGCCTTCTAAGTACTAAATACACCAAGGTAATCCATTGTAAATATATTAAATAAATATGGGAAAAAATGTAGATCATTTTTGAAGGATATTCAAAGGTCAATCTTGCTAAGTTGTAGACTCATAGATGGAAATTTGAAAGTCTCAAGATGAAGGAAGAAGATTTTGTGGCATCTTTTTTGTAGAGAGTTGATGAGACTATGAACATCATCAAAGGTCTTAGAGAGAATCTTGAAGAGGCTACTATAGTATAAAAGGTAATAAGGTTTCTATCTCTCAATTTTGATCCAAAAGTATCTATTATAGAAGAGAGTCATGATCTTATTAAGTTGAATATGGATCAATTGCATGACACCCTTACAACATATGAGATGAGAGTAAATGATGATATACCACTAGAGAAGGAAGTTACATTCAAGATAGAGATGAAACCTAAGAATAAGTTCCATGATAAGAAATCCAAAGAGGATGATATATTTGATATTGATGAGGATGAACTAATTGCTTTTATTACTAGGGAATTGAACATAGGCTCAAAGAAGTATAAGGGTAAACTACCTTTCAGATGTTTCAACTATGGAAATATAAGACATTTTGCTCATAAGTGCCCTCACATGCATGAGAAGAATGATAATGAAGAGCATGATGATAAACAAGATGAAGACATGAAGACATATAAGAAGAAAGGATTCAAAAAGTATATCAACAAGAAGAAGTCGTTCAAAGACAAGAAAAGTCTCTACACTAAAGAAGATTACAACTCATCAGATGAGAGTGAAGATAGTGACTCAGAATATGATCATGAAGATGATGGTCTTATTGAATATGAATCCCTATTCATGGTTGAGGAATGAATTTTATCACAATAGAAGGTGTCTACTTGGAGTGATTCAAATTATGATGAAGATGAGATGGACTGTGAGACTGTATTGATGAATGCTCTTGAATAACTAAAGACTGAGAACAAGATCAATAAGAAGATGAAATCTAAACTCAAGGACTATGAGGAAAAATTTAATGTGTAAAGTAAGATTTAATGAAGATATCAAGGAGCATGAAGATATGGTCAATCATCTCAGTTGTCAATTGGAAATCTTATCTACAAGCCTAAAAGCTATAGAAGATGAATGTTCAAGATATGTTTCTAAAAAAGAGTCTCTAAAATCTAAGTTAGAGAAGATATCAAGTAAGATGAATTCATTTGTGAGATTTTAAAAGAGCTCATGTGATCTAGATAAAATTTTGAGTGGTCAAAAGCATGATAGTGATAGAACTAGTCTTGGATATGAATAAGAACAAAAGAATGTAACTCAAGACAAGATGAAGACTAATGTGAATAAGGACAATCATTAGACAAGGAATGAAGGTGATAGAAAAATAAAGACAAATTAGATTAGAAATCCAAATGCCATGAGGTATGCAAGACTTTGGTTATTATTACACATGTAATCAATTTGGTCATAAGGATAGAGAATGAAAGAGATGTATTAGAAATTATTTTGCATGGAACTATGATGGGGGTCATCAATCAAAATGTGTGAAAAGAATCAAGTGCTATAACTATCTTGATGTGGGACACTTTGAAAACCATTGTCCACATAAGGTTATATAAGGTGATTCTTCTTCAAAAAGAGGATGTTTTTTCATTTTTCATGGCATGGGACACATTTCAAGTTTTTGTCAAAATAAGGTATGGCAAGATATGTTTCTTGCAAAAGGTATGGTGTGCTATAATTGTGAATAGAGAGGTCATATTGCTAGGTTTTGCAAGCAAAGGTCTATAAGTCAAAATAGGTTTAATTAGGATCTTAGAGTGTAAGAAAGAATACATGTTAACACATGGAAGCCAAAGTCGAAAAGTGTGAATCATGATGAGACTACAAGTCCAAGTAATCTATTTGCTATGGTGGGGAAAGATACAAAAGTTGAAGAGTGCCAAGAGGTTCATTATCTGTTCATGTTGAGAATGAAGAGATCAAGCTCAAAGAGAAGACTAATGTGATGATTGAAGCTAGTCTTGAGGTATGTATGGATCCAAGTGAACATCCTTCTGTTGAGTATGTATCATGCAAAGATCATCAATTGTTTGTTCCTAATGATGAGGTTCTAAGCTGAAGGAATATTCTATAGATGAAAAGGTATGTTATGAATCATTTTTATCTCCATGTATTATCAATCCAATTCTAGAAGAAAAGGAGAATGCTGTAGTGGTTGAGCATGTTACTTCTCTTAAGCCTAAGAAGAAGAAAAACTAGTATCATATGACTAAAGAGGAGAAGGAATATGAGGAGTTATGGGCAATTCCTAGTTTCACATTGTTCTAAGACATTGTAAAGTAAGGGTGTCTCTGCCTATGATTATTAGGTGACATATTTTTATTATGGAGAAGCAATTTTATGTTCTCAAGATGATAATTAAAATCATAGAAGGTCTTTGGTTAAGGGGGAACAACAAGATCATGAGCTTGTTTCAGAGATTTATGGAGTTATAATACAAGATCAAAATGAGTATTTATAGATGGCATAATGATTTTGAAGCATTTTTAAGAAGTGTTTGGTGCTTAGAAAGGTCTATGCAATTCTTTGTGAAGTGCTACAGGTGTTTTTTGGTCTGATGATATGTGGAATCCAAATTGAATATTTTTGAGTGCTCTTGGTTTTCTTAGTTCTTGGCTTAAAGGCAAACATGCCTAAAATGGGTTATAGGAAGTATATCTTCCCAAAGGTATGGAGGCTTAAATTTTGGTCCAAAAGTGTGTGATAGACGTTGTGAAGTGTGCAAGAAGTTTTAGAGCTATGCATTGACCATACAGAGGTTTATTGACTTTGTTTGTTTTAAGATTCTAGGGTTTTGGGTTATGCTAGAAAAGTGGTCTGCCTTATGAGTTGAAATTTGAGGATTCTTAATAAGTTGAATGGGCCAAATTTGTTTTCAAATCAAGATTTATAGAGATTTAAAGGTTTGTGGTTTTCAAATTATCCATGTTTTTGTCAAGATGAAGGCCTAATTAGCTAGTAGGTTTGTGAAGGAAGTATGTTGTATAGGATGATCATAGTGATGAAAATTGGTGTGATTAAAGGGGAATATGAGAGTGTTCTATATATGAAGTTTTAGGTCTTGAAGATGTTTCTACTTAAAATTATGGACTCTGCAAGTTCTAAGTAGGGCTATAAGGAGATTAGATAGGCCTAGCGTGAAGAAGAGTGATTTTTTTCTCAATTTTATCCTAAAGAGAAAGGTATGTATCTTTCATGGAGAGTTCTCAGATTGGTTGAGATAATTTTTCTTGTTTGGTGAGAGGTATGAAGTTCTGTTGGTGGTCCTTTTGGTAGCTTGAGAGAGAAAGCTAGTAAGCTGTGTGGTGGTTCTTAATGGTGTGTGGAGATTTGAAGATGTTGATATGATGAAATGAATAAAAAATATTAGGGGGAGTTCCTCTCAAAATTTTATTGATGTGTTCCATCAATTTTTAGTATTTTGTGTGTCCTTTCTTCATTGACTGCAGTGCTTGGTTGAAGAGAGTATTGACATGGAGCAAGAGGAAGTTTGTCAAGGCAAGAAGAGGTAGGTTGAAGCTAAGGGGGAGTTTGTATCATATTTATAAGGTGGTAATCTCTTGTTGGTGGTATTTTTAGGTCCTTAGGATTAGATTATTCCCACTTTATCATTGTGTCAAAGGGGGAGAAAGTTCTTATTATGATAGTGCTTGAAGAGAGAAAAGGAAGGTGAGATATATATTATTATATGATGGTTTTTGAAATAAATGACAAAGGGAGATATTTTTGGAGAGTTTTAAGTGATGTAATGGAGGTGTTTTGGTGTGGATGAAGTGTTCTGATAGTTTATATGATAATGACAAAATGTGCAATGTGCTTGTCTTAGTGTGCTTGAAGTTGACTGGTTGATTTTTAGTTTTGGCATGATTAGAGATGTTCAAGGATGAGTATGGTGATTTGAGAATGTGAAATGGGTCCTATAAAATTTCAAGGATTATTAGATAGTTTGTGTGTATAATTCAAATTTATTTGGTAGTCCATAGTTTTCATCTAGATAGTTTGGGTCTAGTGGTAGAAAATATGAGTAGGCAGTTTGCCGACATTACCATTACCACATATGGATGAGTCAAGGGGAGTTGGTCATATGGTTATGATAAAATTAGTCCCTAATTTCTATGCAATTAAACTTAGGTCATGCACCTAAGCATGTTAAAATATATGCAAGTTCAAATTTGGGCTCCTAGACATTTTGATAGTGTTTTCCCATACTTAACCAAATTTGTAATATGGCAAGAAGAGCCAAGTAAGCATTTTGATGTAGTAATATATAAAAATTGTGAAAATTATAGGAGAAGGTGATTATATGTGTTTTTAAATTTTTTTACCTAGTTGATTTTTGCTAATTTTCAAGTCAAGTGCTGAAGCATGATAAAAGATATGCATGTTCAAAGTTGGCCTTCTAGATAAGTTTTTGACATAGTTGGCTCTATGGCAAAAAAATTTGAGTGAGAATTTTAATGTAATTATATCTCACATGTGTGAGGGTTATAGGATCATATTGACACATGGTTGGATTATCCTATGTGATGAGATCATATGGTCTAAATTTGAGAACATGCGAGTGAGTGAGGCAAAAGTTATGACTGTGCAAAGGTGGTCTTTCAGGCATATTTCAATGGTCCCCATAGTCTATTTTACATGAATTAGGACTAAATGGAGATTCAATAGTTCATGGGGATTTTTATATCAATATCTATAGTGAAAAAAAAGTCAAAGAGGTCAAATTTTTTGATGCTTAAACTAGGTAAAGATCAAGCTCCTTGCAAAAGGATCGATAAAGCGCGTTTATTCTAAGATGTTAGGTTACTACAAGTGTTCAAGGTTTAATGCTAAGAAAAGGTAAAGGATAAGGATATAAATATAAATGGGTGTTCTTATAGATTGATCAAATAGTGTGCATTGCATAATAAATAATTGGTTAATCCACAGAGATCGATGATGTGCATTGAGTCAATATTGCAAGATTGCACTAGATGAGGTCAATTGTTAGATGTTTAATGTTTGGGCATTGACACACTATGCATTAAAGATAAAAAAAGATCAACAGTGCATGATTGATCTAAGCTGAGAGGACATGAGATGTGAACATGGTGTTTGAAGTTTAATTGTGATCGTTTGCATTTGAATATTTGAATTTGTAAAAGAAAAATCAGTGCTCTATATTTTGGCCATAACTTTTGATCTAGATAGAATTTTCTCATGATTTTAAAATAAAATATGAAGATAAATGAATGGCACATATAATGAACCTAATTTAAATATATTTAAATATGTAAAATAAAATATACTAATGTTCAAATTTGATTATGTGTTTATGCATGAATAGTAAGTGACCCGAGAAGATTGTTCAAGCTTGTTTTGATATATCTTGATGATTTGGTTATTAGGGAGTGTTTTAGAATCCATGAGGACTATTTATGTGAATTATGAAGGTTTGAACATTCATGTATAGTATGAAAAAATCTTAAGAAGTTGAGTATGTATTTGTTCATGATGTTCCTATGCACCAGGTCAGTGTTTGAGTTGTTTGAGCATACACAGAGGTGAGAAAAGTTGACTATGATCATTTAAAGATGTCAAAGGGGACATAAGAAGTGGAACCATGTAATTTAAATAGGTTATAAATTCTTTATTTACTTGATGATGTGATAAATGGGTGAATAGGTCTCCATGAGACCTATAAGAGCTACAAGGGCCTTATTAAAAGGTGTATTTGCTGAAGGGTGACCCATAGATGCTATGGCCAACATATGAAGATTGTTTTTAAGCCATGTATTGATGTGAGATACTCCTTAAGGATTAAGGTATGCTTAGTGGCTGACCAAGGTATTGATTATCAAGTATGCTCTATAAATAGTGAAATCAAAGATGGTTATTTCTAGACTTGTGTGTGAGACTTAAGAGATATTTGAGAGAGACATGTGTGAGACATGAGAGAGATTTGAGAGATAATTATGTGTGAGAATTGAGAGAGATTTTAGAGATACTTGTGTGTGAGACTTGAGAGAGATTTGACAGAGACTTGTGTGTGATACTTGTGTGAGACTTGAGAGATATTTGAGAGAGGCTTGTGTGTGTGAATTATAGAGTGAAGGAGAGGTAGAGTGCCTTGTGGATGAGTTGAAGAGTATAATAGATTGAGGATTATTTTTATAACCTATAGGTCATAATTATATTTGTATAATAGTGCTCTTATAGATTGAGTGTGAGTGAAGGTGATGAGTGATAAGCAGAGGTCCATCATCTAGTGTTGTAGATGTCAGCCCAAAGGTGGATGTATTCATAGGTGTTGTTGTGGTAGCTCATCATCTAGGTGGATATTATCCTCCTTATAACTTGAAACTTTCTAAAAATTTAGTTGTTGTTGAAGCTCAACTAGATAGGTGTGGTAGCACCTTCTAGGATTTTAGTCTCACTAAATAGGGATTGTAGTTCCTTGATCAATTGTATCTAGTCTAAATTGGTTCTTGTTATTATAGGATAGTAGTCCAATTGCAGGTTTTAGTTGGGTTTCTCCCCCAAGAGGGTTTCCCATATATGTCATGTTATGTGATTGATCCTACATTGTATCTCTTGCTCATTGCTATGAATGTTATGTAAGCTTCATGAATGCTTATGGTAATTGATTAAGAACTTGAAAGAATTGAAATTGAAGTTGGATAATTTGGGGTCACTGATTCACCCCTCCTTTTAGTGATTTTACCTCTAACATAAAGAATATAATGGAAGAGTTTATGATATTACACCACAAAAACACAACTTATCATCTGCAAGAAAATGGAAAAGCAGAGGCATAAGAAATTCATTGGTAAATCTAACCAATGTATGCAATGTATAAAGAGATTATTGGGAGGATAAAATTATTGTGATTCTATGGGTGTATAGGAAAAATTACAAGTGTGCAACAAGTTTCACACCATTTTAGCTAGTCTATGGACTTGAAGCTATAAATCCCATGGAATCCATAGTTCTTAGTCTACACATTACATTAATTGTGATACTAGGGGATTGAGATTATCTACAAGCATAATTGATGGATTTAAGAGGAATGGAAAACAATATACAAAGGGTGAAATGAATACAAGAAGTTAATAAGTTAAGTCAGAAAGCATCAAATAATTATAACTTATGATCTAAAGAATTCTTTCTAGAATAAGTGGTATTACTATATGATAGTAGTTTTCAAATTTTTTTGGACAAGCTGAAATTTAGGTAGAAGGGACCTTACATCATTCATGATGTCTCACATTAAGGAACAATTGTCTTAAAATATATCCAAGGAACCATTCTACTAGGATGTGTAATGGTTGTAGGATTAAGCCTTATCATCAATAATCTTTATCAGTTCTCATAGAAAAATAAGAGAGAGTGATAAGTAACACCATGTAGTTTAAGATATTTTATTAATATATTATTTTCCTATTTGGTTTAAGGTATGCATGTGATATTTATAATATAGGACATTAGAACTAGAGTTGAAAATTCAAAGTCAGAGTGTGATCTATGAACAAATCTAACATGAATGGAAAATAGCTTGAAATGGTTACACGTGGATCATAAATTAAGTTTGGGAATGAGGCACTAAAAAACAACATACAAAGAAAGAAAAATAAATTGTCATTAAAAACCATTAATGATGATACACTTAAAATATTACATATTTCCCAGAGTTGATCTAATGTTAGAATGAAATGATGCAAAATAAAGAAAAGTTGATTGGTGAGAAGACAACATGTCACATCATTAAATTTTGATAGATGTATCAATGTTTTTAGACACATAATAATAACCATCACATCAAAAATAACTATTTGACATTAAGACACAAGGTGAAATTGTGTGCAACTAGCTCAACACATTCAAATCATTTTGTCATGGATTTGAGTGAAAAAACTATATAATAAGGGGCACAAGGAATATAATGAAATTACACACCATTATTAACAAGAGACCTCTATAATTTGAGTCTAATTATATCAATCATGCATATATTCTCTGTCAACATTGCTATAACCAAATAAACTCTTCAAACATGACTACAACAGAGAACATGGATCATGCATAGCTCTTAATCCCTCTCATAGATGCACATAAGGAGGAAATAGGGATTGGTATCACACTCAAAAAAACTAGATACCATGATCTAAACCCATTTTATTACACATAAGATAATATTTTAAACCATGACTAATCCATAGAAGTACAAGCAAAAGCCCTATAACTCCATACCTTCTATGAGGCTCTGATATTGAGTGAGTTATCAAGTTTACTACTTTTAAGTAGTTGGATGAAGTGATGTTAATAATTATTAGTAGATATAATGAGGGTTTGATCCATATTTCACATGATGTCACCATTTTTTTAAACCCTAAAACCATGGCACAAAAAATAGGATTTCAAGCTTAGGGTAAATCTCTTTCACCCTAAAAAATCAAGGCCTACACTATTCATTCAACTACAAAGGAGAAGTATAATAGGGAATCCAAGGGATACATATAAATATGGTGTATGACATGTTGATGCACATTTTATCTAAGTGAATCATCAATTTTTTTTGTAAAATTACCAAAAGTGCATGATAGGCAACAAAATGAGTCACTGACATTGCCTACAAAATGGTCAAGATGCAAGAGTACTTTAACTGGATTGAGTTTTTAGCTTTTGATCTCACAAACCATATTGATAAGGTCCTCACTAGAATATATTAGGTGTTCCAATACTAATTTTTTATCTTACTACTCTGTTTTACATAATGAAAGTTTCTAGAAGGTCTAGTCAACCCAGATGAAGAATTTTTGTCTATGACTATATTTACCATAATTGCTTGGACCAAGATAGGACAATATTATAATTAGTTGGCTAGATTTAATCAATGGTGGGTTGAGATCCAATCCATAATAATATTGTACCTAGGGTACCCAAGGATGTTCTGTAATATCTAGGGTAACATGCATCTATCACAAAGCTGCATTATGGGATTCACATAAAAGTCTAGGAGCTACCCAATGTGACAACCACTTCACTACCTTTCTTCATAACTATGTTGGATGCCAAATGCAAAACTACCCTATATTTAATTAAAGAATATCTTTGTTCAATTTAAGACTATGTTTTCATTATAATTATGATTATACTTAACATAATTGTCCCTATAATATCAAGTTTTGATGGGTTTTCTAGGAACTTATGTTAACATCCTACATTCTAAATGAGCACACATAGTTACTTGCCTGCTGGGGACATATACATTCTTAACTATATCAATCATTTGAGTTACATTGCTATGAATATTTAACATATACATTGGGGGCATATTGATTTTTCTCCTTTTTACCATAGTATAATTTATCACCTCGTTTCAAATTATTTGAATCCTTCCCATTTATTATATGTTTGAAGCCTTGATTCTTAGCACTTTTAAAATAAAGTTAAAATATTTTAAATATTAAAAAAATAAAATATTTCAATAATTCAAAATATTAAAAAAAAAAAAAAGGACCTACAAGAATATTCAAATGTTGATAGCTTACTTCTTTCCAAATGTTATATATTTCATGTTAAATAGATAACATATTTTAGTTTTTAATAGACAATGCTTTTCATGAGGTATGAAAGTGTGATACAAGTATATGATTACATGGTTTTTATATGTTGGGATTCCCTTTTCCCAATAACCTTGCTAAGTTGGGGGCATCTCTTAATTCTTTGTGAACACTTCAACATGTTGTATCTATCCATAACCTCTCTATCACGTTAAGCTACATATCATAGAAATGCTTTGCTAATCACTCATATTTTACATTGTGGTACATGGATATGCTACTCGCTAACTTGAAATTGATAAATATGGTTGATGTAGATTAGTTTCATTTTATCTATGCTTGATTCTTACTTTAATACATGATAAATTAAGATTCACTTGCTTATTATGTGTGCAACATATACATATTATTGATTGTATGGCATTGTTTAACCCTAAATTTGATTTAGTGGGGGATAAAGTTAAGAATATAGAATTAATTCAATAAAAATGGTGATAAAATAATATATAGAAGGCCAATTAATAGAAAACTCAAATAAATAATATTTTAAATTTATATAACTAAGAGTGTTAAAAATAGTAAAGCACAACTATTGAAATATATGGAAATAAATAAGAAACAATGGTACTTAGTATAATGTGTGTAGATATATATGGACTAGAAACATGTGTAAATCATACAAGATAATTATAATGGATGAGTCATCAAATTCTATAAATTATACTTTTGTAGCCACATATACTAGCATTGAATCTGGAAACTACCGTCAATACTAGTGTCTGACTATGATGCAGGTGTCTAGTATAAAATGATAAATAGATATGGATGTAACCAACTTCACTATTATGGGTTTTATGTCACCCTTTTACTTATATATTAAAATTTGGGATACATGATATCATTCTTCACTGATTGATCAAACCCTAACTCTTCACCCTTAAAATGAGTTTGTTAAAAAATAGGTTAATGGGCTCATGGTGTCAAGTTGCCCCAAATAACACTCTGTCAATGAGTGATTCCTAAATAGCTAATACCCCAAGGAGGGAATTATAATTATGTAGTTCTCCTTTATGTGTGGGAAAGTGTATACACAAGGGTGTAATATACTATATGAAGATGCATATAGTGATCTAACTTTTAATCTGATAAATACCACTCATGGGCTGCTCTTTGAATGATTCAAACCTGTAATATGAATAATCCTATGATTGATATGAAAATAAGGATGAATAGGGAAGAATAGAGTGCTTGTGTAGTTTATTGATTTAACTTTAGTAGGTATTTTCTAGATAAGGAATGAGAAGGATCATAATTGTATTTATACCACACCTTTTGAAAATATCTCATGATAGGGTTTGATTAGACAATTAGGTTGACCCATAAGTTTTAATCATTTTGAAATTTAGATGACTTTTGGTAATTGGACACTAGATAGGGATCTTGACACTACCATTAAAAATAATGTCCCTCTATGGTGGATAGTGTCTAGAAGGATAGAAAATAAGTATGGATCTAAAAATAATAATGAATGATGTTTATCAAGTTTTAAGATTTCTTTGTAGTGTAAGAGACCTAGGTCAGCAGGATGATATGTATCAAAATAATAGATAAACATTAAGGCACATTGAGATGGTAAATGTGAGACTTTAGACAATAGGGAGGTTTAGAACTGAAGGGTAGATCCTTGATTGATATTTGTCAAATGCACAAGACTAAGATTCTATAAATATTTAGTTTCAGTATCTATATTTCCCCATTTTGTAATACATAAGGATGAAGTTACTAGTTTAAAGGAAATATATGCATACCTGGGTGTGTATAACACACTTTACCTTTACATGAGCCCACTTTGAGTGTTTTGTTGGTGTATGACCAGTAACCATGATCATGTTACAATGTAAATTAGTGCATATAATCACAAATTTGAAATAATTGAAATGCTAGAAAAGAAAGATAGCAAGGAAGGAGTACAAGTGTATCAATGCAACTGTATTACCTCTTGATGCTTTGACTTGGTAAAGATGCTTATTTATGAATCATTAGAGCTAGAAAAGGTTCAAACCTAAACATTTGAGATTTTAAGAGGGATATTAAAAGGTATTATGCCCCTAATCTAGTGCAAGGCTAATTGTGACATGGCCATTGGGACAATTATATCTCAATCACATAACTCAAGTGTGAATATATATAAAATGGTGAGGGTGAGTGCTTTAATCAACTCATCCTATAAATCTAGTCAGATTGGATGATTTAATCACTCTAATCTATAAATATTGTGAGGTTGAATGCTTTAATCACTTCAACTTATAAAATGAAACTACTATTATAGTAGAAAAGGTTCGATAATAACACATTCTGGTGTAAGAGGTGCATCATGGTGAGTACTATAATTGGAAATTTTTGTAATTTTTGTTAACATAACATGGCATATGCACATATAATGTGCCTAAGCAAGAGTATATGTGTCATAGATATGAAAAAATCTATTTCAAATCTATGTAAAATTGGTGCAATGTATAGGATTATGACCTATGTGTATATTTAAATCATGAAACTGAACTGAAGTTTGTGAAACTATATTTATGACATGATCCCATTGAATTTTGGAGAAATCAAGTAAATGTATAAGTGTGGAGGTCATGTTTTTATGACATGCTACCCAATGCAATATGAAAACTATGAAAATGTATAAGTGTGTATGTGATGCCTTTCTAACATTCCCCTAATACAATCTAGAAACTATGAAAATGTGGAGGTCATGCCTTCTATGACATGAACCCACTAAAATTACCCCTTTTGAGGTGAGGGAAATAAAATATGGAAGGTACCTTAACTCAAAAGGATAAGGTAGTTGTATAATTTGTCAATGAATTATGTAAGATATAGGGATAACATGTCAAAGTAGATATATCAATTAGGATCATAGTATGTGATCACATCAAATCCTAAGATGCATGATATATATCATGACAATGTATATATGTTAAAAATACAAGATCAACAAGAAATTAAATACACACACAAGAACACTCAAGAATTTAAAGGAATGGTCTAAGGGGCTTGTTTAAATGCCCTAAAATCATGATGAATGACATATTTAGATGTCCAATAAACGTATAATGACATATTCAAATATCCAAATAACATATAATGTTATAGGGGAAAATAAGAAAGGAAAATATTCAAATGTTCCACTAATAATAAGATAACAAGAAATGAAGTACACTTAAGAAAGTGACAGTGTGAATAAATGAAGTATAAACAACCAAAATAATCATATTATACTAGTCCCTTTCTATATGTGTTATAAAAAATGTTATGTAGTATATCATATCAAGTACACTAGGAAATAAATGAACATGGATATAAATATGTGTAAGCATTAGCATATAAGGTCAAACATGGTAATATATAAATGATCATAAAGAATAGGTAACATGTATCAATCATGATCAAAGAAGCAGATGCCCTAATGTACTATATTATGTGAGTAGAGTAAAGATCCAACATATAAAAATACATAGATCATGTGTTTGGGTATGCCTGTATCACACTCAAAGATGTGTGAAACATATTTATATAAATAAAATAACATAGATGCTAAAGAGCTAGTAAAATCTAGGAACGTTGAATATCTTTGTTTTTTTGAATTATTTAAACGTTTTTGCATTTTTGAAATATTTGATTTTTTCGGATTTTTGGATATTTTAAAAGGTAAGGATAACATATGATCCCATCCAAGGTATTCTCATAGGTATATCCAATCTTAGAGTATGGTATGTAAAATTGGTTTTACTACTAAGTAACATGCATATGTGTCATATCTAGATATATATAATCTATGGTCATGAAGAAACAATAGGAGTAGGGGTTTTTGGAACCCATCATTGAGTGATTTGTGGTTTCTTTAGAGAAACTATAATCGAAACATTTTTAGTTGCTCTAAGTAACTGAGTATGATGTGTTGGAGTAGATGAAAATTTTGTGGAATCTAATGCATGTCTCTAGTGCTAAGGCAACTCAAGTATGGGTTGCCTGGGAAAAGGGATTGCCTATTGATCACCCTTTCATGAAGGATTAAACCTTAGTAGGTTTGATAATTAACCATCTTGGAATAAACTTATCTTGTTTAAGTAAATGTTCATATGGAATTCTAGGGATTATGACTACCTTATTGGTATGAATGAATTTAATACACCCATGCATTATGGAAGGTAATACATATATTTTATGTATCTAAGTTCATACAAATAACATATCAAAGACTCTTGTATATGGTATAAGTGAGAAATCGGTAACCACATATGTTGGACCAACCTGTAAAGGTAATGTTGACCAAATTTGACCCCAACTTGGGTCACCCATACATTATTTAACTTTAATAGTCTTATTATGTGGTCATGTCATACCCTATATGGCCCTTAAGAGTCTTCATTTAATCTTTTTAGCATTGTTTAAAGTTAGTTTGGAGAAGTTAATGTAATTTCATATTGTGATCATATAATGGTCTAGGGTGTCAGTGAGAGATAAAACATGGTAACGTTATGTAATAGGTGATTAGGGGTTTATTAATGTCATTTAAAGTATTAAACACTTTATCCTAACATTTAATGAAGCTTTAGAAAGTTTGAGGATCATTTGCTAGCTCTAAGGTGTTAAATATGCATATATAGGTGATTTTTAGCTAATTTTATGTGTTTCAAAGTTACCATAAATTAAAAATATGTAACACACACATTAAAAGGATATTTTATCAGTTAATAAACTACAACACCTATCAATTTTTCAAATAAAATCAGATTATTGGAATTTAATGCTAGTTTGAAGAGTTAGAGGAAGTTGTATGGAATTGTGTAAGTCATGTGAAAATGTAAACATTGAAGAGGTGTAACTTAATCTCCTAAATGTTATAAAAAATATTTTAAGGAGGTTTTAAATCCATAATTTGTAAAAAATCACTTCTCTCTTCCATCATCCCCTTCACAATATAGTGAAGGCCAATTTCAAGTAGATGGTACATGCTATACAAGTAGATTTAGGGGATAATATTTTATCCAAAGTTTGGTATGGATATATGATTATAATTTGTGAAATTGGTTATTGGATTTATTATCTTATCTTTATAAACAATTGTTAAGATCCCAAACTACTTTTTAAAAGCTCAAAACCCCATAGGCTGAGTTTGGAGCAACTTCAAAACAAATTGTGAATTATTGGATAATTTAAACTAGTTGGATTAGATTATTAGATTTATGTAGATGACTCACACATGTTAAATCATCTTTTTGGCACATGTGGATGTCCTTTTGGCATGAAAAAGTGGTTTTTATGCATAGTTTGAAGTGCCTGGCAGTTTTCCTATGTTTTTGAGTTCTCCAAGTGGTTTGATGAATTTTATTGTTTATTAATTGCCATAAAATATATTATAAATCCAACAAGAGCCTTATAATCAGTCATAAAATCCATATAAATTTGAAGAGGAGGTCACATCTCCATCCACTTAGTAGACTGTAATTTTTGTGTTTACATTCCGTAAGGTATTTTGATGAGTTTGATATGTTTTTTCAAGGATTTTGAACTTGTGTTTTAATTTTATATGTGTTTATTAAACAAGGACAATGGTATTTGATTCATATAAGTTCTTGTTGCACTCTCGAAGTCTTCAAAATTCAAACTTGTAGACAATCCTCACCTTGTGTCACCTATAGGTCTAGAATTTAGGAAAATTCATGATGTCAACATTAAAATTAAAAATATTAGATATGAGAAAAGGTAATGGATTAAATATGAA
This sequence comes from Torreya grandis, assembly GCA_037957365.1. Classification (NCBI taxonomy): domain Eukaryota; kingdom Viridiplantae; phylum Streptophyta; class Pinopsida; order Cupressales; family Taxaceae; genus Torreya; species Torreya grandis. Next base: position 364,980 of record JARHVA010004662.1, on the reverse strand, counting down.
AATATCAGTGGACTAATAGAGGCCTCCAAGCACCTAAAGTCATGGGAGTTGACAAACACAACCATACCTAGTAGGCAGTCACTTGTAGATTGTATGTGTGAACAATGAAGTGCAAAGTTGAGACATGTTATTTAAGGATCCTCTATAGACTTGAAATTAAGTAATAAATAAATATAAATGGATTGGAAATTTTAGGTATTATGGTGTATTTTGAAAAGGCCTAATTTAAGACACAATCAAACTGCCCTAAAATTAACACCCATAATCAGTTAAAGAAATGGGCCTTGACTGTCATATTGATGAGGTTTGGATGACTTCAAGACCTTGAGAAATTTCTTAAGATACAATCATACAACATGATAAAGATTCAATGAAAGGTATGAGTTGAAAAACTTGAAGACCAAATATACTCAAACACAATCAAGTCTTTATACTTAGTCAAATTTCATGTAGTCACCTACAATCAGTTGTAGGATTTATTTGAATAATGATAATGGTTAAGCATAGAGTCTTAAATGTTTGATAAGGTTTTAAAACATTATTCAGAATGGGACAAAACATTGGGGAACTCAATAAGGATCTATGAGGTCATCAAAAGGTCAAACATAATCAATCTTCTCACATTATCACCTACAACCATTTAAGATGAATTGGCCTTGAATAGTGAGGATGGTGAAGTATAAGAGTTTCAAGACATTGAAGCTATTAATTAATTAATCACAACATGATATAACATTGGTAATCTTGAAAATTGATAGGAGAAGGCTATGGTAGCCTAAGACATAGTCAACTCCTCTAAAGGTGCACCTGCAGTCAACAAACAACTGAGATTGGTCTTAAGACAGGGAATGATGGTAGAACATAGAGTTTTAAGTTATTTGGAGGATCTCAAGACATAATAAATAGTGATAACATGAGGTAGAGGCCATATAAAATTTTGAAGAATGGTAATGTGGACCTAAAGCTTTAAAACATAGGCAGCCATAGACTTGTAAGTCTATTTGGAGAGTTGAGGACTTAGAAACAAGAGAAAATAGTTTGTATGAGTATTTAAAGGTTAGAAAAGAGGAATAAAGTTTCAAAAATTAGTGAGGTCACAAGATTTTTATGACAAGAGTTCAAGGACCAAAATAGGGGTCATATAATCACCTTGCATATACACAATCACCCTATGTCTATCTAAAATCTAAAGGTCTCACAAAATAGTGATAGTGGTATATGAATCTATGGGAGTTTAGATGGGAAATAAGGCTTCTCAAATCATTAAGAACAAGAGTTTTAGGATGATAAGAGACTAAATAGGGTCACAAGGTCATATTGGACATACATAGTCTAAACATAAATATGCCTATTCACTCTTGAAATACATAATCTAAAAGACTAAATGTACTCATAGATTTTGTTGTTTGAAAAGTATTAAAGAATTTTATAAGTTTAGTGATGTAGTGTGAGAATTGTTCCATGAGAGGTTCAGACTCAATAGGGAATCACATAGTCATGATAACCTTTTAGACCCTGTATAAGCCTATTTGTGTTGACAGACCTATTCGACAGCCTTGATGAGATGTTAGTCAGGTGAGTTGGAGTTTGGATAGATAATTGAGGCATTGAGAAGATGGTGAAATCACATATAAAAATTTCATGATGCTCATATATTTGACAAAGAGAGAAACATGGCATGACAGTTAGTTAGGGTCACACAGTCAACTTGGTATAAGAACCCTAGGTTTAGAGAACATGATGATGAATAGAGTTTGGTGGAAGAAGGTGATAAGATGGACACTATTATAGGTTAGGGGAGATATCATGTACCTTTTAAGGTCGTTGAAAGCTCAAACCAAAGTTAGGGAAACTACCTATAGACCTCAATCTCGCTCAGCCTCCCAAAATGCTTATTTTCAACCTGAGAGGTCAGTTTGATTTGATTTGTATGAATCACACATGATACATGGGACATTGGGATACTAGGGGAATATTAAAAACTTAACATAATTCCATTTTTTATAATTTTTTAGAGGATTCATATGTCCAGCTTTATGAATCATCCTTAAGAATCTAAGTCACTTTCAGGCTACCTAAGAGAGCTATAAGGACCTAATGATAGAGAAATGCAATTATATGCCTCCAAATAGATACTAGAAATTTATAAACCACCAATAACATCTTTAAAACTCCATTGATCATTATCCCATGCTATCAAATGGTATAGTACTAAAAACAACCATACATATTAGGCCTAAAAAGATTAATGTTTGTTATTTTTCATGTCCATATAGCTTATCAAATCTTCAAATTTGGCATGGAGAAGTGGGAGGATGTTTTTAAAGTGAATCACATGATTATTTTGGGTTTGGAATGTGTGGGGATCCTATAGAAGCATTTTTCACTCTCTTGGCAAGGAGGCCTAATTGAGGCCTAGTTAGGAGAGAGAAAGGGTAGAAAAGCACATCTCCACTCATTATAATTACATGAAATTGAATATAAAGATGTAAATAAATATATTTAACTATAATATGGTGTTATATTCTTATGATAATATATAATTTTATTTATATAATGAGGTTTTTATTATTTTAGGGCTATAAGGAATGAGTCTTATTTTAGGATTTTGGTAGAGAATGAATTATTGGGGCTAGTTTGAGACCTAAAAATGGATTATTATAGGTAAAATATGGTATTAATAATCCATAAATGAAGTTTATATGAGATTAATAAGTCAAATCTATGTTTTGACACTTGTGTGCAAAATAGGCCTAAGGAGATGAAGAGTCCTCTAGGCACCTTGCATGAGAAAGAGGTGATATGTCAAAGAGTCAGTTGAGAGGTGTCATTAATAGATCAAAGAGGTAGAATAAAATTATTTTACCATCAATAATTCCACTTGTCCTTTAACATGTCAAGAAGAAGAGAAGTTTCAAGAAGCTAGACAAGGTGTCAAGCAAGCTTTTCAACTCCCAAACCACTTGGAGAGCTAGAGAATATATAGAAGAGCTACACATGGTGTTTTGGACTTATTGAGACAATTACATAACTCATATTCTTGTTTTAACTCACATTATTTTTTCTACTCTCTCTCTCTCTCACACACACACACCCTTCTTATCTTCTCTCACATTCTCTATATATTGAGACACAATTTGTTAAGTTTGTATCCTCCACCTGAGTATGGTTAATACTTGCTCATTTTTAGCCTTTGAGAAATAAATAATGATCTAGTTTACCTTCTCCATGATTTGTTTCAATGTGTTATTTAACTAGTTTATCTTGTTAAGTGATAGATTTTCTTCTTTAGAATATTATCCTTGTTTGCATTCATATTCAGCTTTGAAAGTTTGTTTCAGGTTTCTTGAAGTGTGACAATGGAGTTCTCATGAGTATAGTGAGTTGTCTCTATAGTAGTGTCATGTCATGACATTATGTTTAGTCCTCCTAGCTTAAGTTTGATCCACAAACCTCCATGAGAAATACATATACAATAGGCAGATTTAGGTTAGTGTATGTGCAGGTTAGGCTTGTGTTTGAAGTGTACTTGTAATTGGTTGGTAGTTTTCAGGTTATAATTGGTGAATCACCATGTTAGGATAGATTAAATTTATGTTCTCTCTCTTCCTTTTCATCTAAATGAGCTAGTAGTTGAGGGGATGAGAAATAATTGATAAACTAAGGGAGTTATCCCTTCAATCTAGAGGTTTACCTCTATCATAGGTAACTCACATGCCTAGAGGTCATCCCATGTTCCACTTAATTTGGAGAAGGCTTAAACTACCTCTCCAAGGGTGAAAATTTGAGTAAAAATAGTTCTGACAAGCCTAGTGGGACTAAAGTCCAAGAGAGTGGAATACTTATTGGTGTGTTCTTCCTCTTATAAGCCTTTGGAGGCATTCAACAAACACCAATGATGACTTTGAATGAAATTAACTAGTTATAATTAGCTTAGGTACTTATTTTGAAAAGAATTTGATGATATCTTATGTTCTTATTTGACTAATTAAGTTGGCATGGCTGGATATGATGAAGGTTCCTACTATACACCTCCCTACCAACTTTGTCATGATCACAATTTTGTGTTTTAATAGCCCTTTCAAGATTGTCACTATCAACCCTATGAATTATGATAGTCCTATGGTCATCCTACCCTCCCATTATATGACCATGATGTTTTTGAGAAACCCTATAAAGAAGCCTATGAGGAAGGCTATCAATAAGAGTACCAACAAGTGTCCCCTTATCAACCTCAATATGATCCTTATCAACCTCAAAAAATTTCCTAATATCCTTATAATGAGGAATCAGATGATACCATTGATTGGGAAGTAAGATTTAAGGCCTTAGAATCTCAAATTAGGAAACTAAATAAACAAATTAAAACTTTCCAAAACCCCCACTATCCCCCTCCTCCTCCTAATTTAATTACACATCAAGCCAAATACCTATTGGCACTCATGCTAAATGTGCTAAAATCAGAAAAAGTGATGAGAAAATGGGATAAGGAAGGTGGTGTGATCCCTATTCATGTCATAGATAAATTGAGGAATTCAGTTAAATTTTATATGAATAAGTGGAGGTTAGTTAAAGAGGAAGCCAATTATGTCATCAATGATGATTTTTAGGAAATGAGATGCTATATCCAATGGTGGATAGATAGAATAGAAAGGTTGGAAACCCAAGAGGTTGAGGATCGAATTGTAGCTATTGAAGAGCCTCAATAAAGCTATGAAGAAAATTAAAACCTTGTTAAGAAGGAAGATGTCTCTCCCATTGCCCAACCCAAATTTCCATCTCCCCAAGAGTCTTTTCAAGAAATATTCATTCCCAAGCCCATCCATATTCCCTCTCCAACCCATGAACTTATTGACCACCCTCACACCTCATCCCTTCTTGAAGGAGAACTCATCCTATGGGAGATAAGTGAAGAAGATCAAGGCAAAGTTGTAGCTGATCAAGAAGATGACTCAAGTGTCTATGATGAAGAGTTAACTATAGGGACTCCCCTTGGTGAAGACAAACATAAATCCATCTTCTTGAGTGAACAAAAAGATGATCAATATTAAGTGGTAGATACTCATGAAAAATTTGATCAAGATATGGAAAATAATATGATTAAGAATAACACCACATCAGCTGAGTTGGTTGAGATTCATATGCAAAACCAAGAGATTGAATTTGAAAAAATAATAGAAGATGAGGTTGCTATTGGCTCCATGAATAAAGATGACATGTGGCAAAATTTTAATGAAATTTATGAAGAATTTGAAGGCCTTCAAAATCTTACACCTCCTTGAGGTCAAATTGAAGTCACTCTTAAAGATGCTTTACCTCTTGAAGGTGTGTTTAAAAAGGAATATCCTATTCTACCCAAACTTGTGCAAGTTGCAACCAACCTTGAAGTTGTAGACTCTTCAAGCAAACAAGTTGAATTTGATCAAGTACACAATGATTAAGAAGATGAGATTGAATAGGTTATGATTCTATAAGAGAATTAAGATAAATATGATTGGTAACAACATATTGAACTTCTCCAAGAGCGTGAAGAGCTTTTCAAGGTTTAAGATCATGTGCATAAGGAGATTGAATAAGATGCCTTCATTGAAGACAGTTATGAAGATTTGAGTATGCAAAGCTCCTTGAAGAGTTTGATGAGATTATATAATTTAAGGGAAGCCTAATATCATTTAAGATGCCATGAAAGTCAAATAATTGTGCTTAGATGAAACATCATTGAAAAAAGTTGTAATTGAAGAAAACCATAAGAAGATTATGGTTTAGTCACAAGAGAAATTAACCTTCATAGGTGATATGTTTTTAGTTACTATTGTTACATTGGAGATCATGCTAAAGAGAGTGGCAAGCATGAAGGATTTGAAGACATCAAGAGTAAGATTCAATAGACAACTTGCCTCATTTACTCCATATCATAGATCAAAAGATGGTGCAAGCTTCCACTTTGATTTAGGAGGAAGAGTCCTTTTTTCAAGTTAGTTTGTATAAAGTCTAGTTTTCTTACATTATTTTTGTGTTTCATAAGTGCTTGAGAGCACATGTGTGTGTCTTTTTTGTTTTTTTTGTGTGTGTTGTGAAGGTTAATTAGTTGTTGAGTCATGCTTAAAGTTTGTTCAGGTCTCAAATTGAGTGCAAGAGACTATTTTTCCCGATGGACATGTAAGGTGTAGATATCCAATTCCTAACACCATTATGTTAAATTTTTTAATCTTAATAAATTTTTTGCAATAATGCATAATTTGGAATTAAATTAGTAAAATGTGCTAAATGGCTCAAGATTGTAACTTACAAATATTGATTTAAGTTAATGTATATTTGAATGGGGCATTACATTTTATGTGATTATTAACTTTTCTCAAATCATTTTGAGTCAAAATGAAAAAAATGCAATTTGATACTCTAAACCATTGAATTCATCTAATTTGGAGGCACATGACATGTGCATGTTTTATTTCATGTTGAAAATGTCCTAAATGGGATATTATTCAATACACAACTAACACCTTATAATTATACTTCATTCAAATTATGACTCAATAACTTGATGTTTTGACTCGTTTGATTAAATGGGCAACCAATTTTTGAAGAATTGTAGAAAAACTAATTAATCTCACTTAAGAAAATTAAACCAAATTAATAGATTAAGTGAAAAATTCATGGAAGTTATTGAAGATATATTAATGGGAAATTCATTTCTAATATCTACATCATTTGGTGACATCATCAATGGGGTGGCATCCATAAGCCATAAATGGAATAAATATTTGGGTTAAGCCCTTCCATGCCTCATTAATGCCCCTTTCTTCCAAATATTAATGAGGGTATTTATGGATTGATCCTCCAAAATTGAATTGATTCATGGACACACATATTGATGTCAAGATGGATGGTTTTGATTATGATCATTTCCAAAAATCTATAAATACAAGGGTTCTCACTCATCTTTTCAAGCTCTTTTGGTTTAAACTTATTATGTAGAATTATTTCCACAAGCAATTTTTGTGTAGTGTTATTATGCTCAATATTCAATAGGATAGCTTCACTATAGGCATACATTTGATCAAATATCATGAACCTAGTTTCATTGGTGCACTTGAGATGATGGAATATCATGCCACTCATCATTGCTAAAGTCTTGAACACCAAATCTAGGGGGAAATCATGTTTTGAGCTGTATTTGGTAGTGGGATGTTCTTGAGAAGGTTTGATGTATATGATTTCTTTGAATAACTCTTAATTTCCTTTAAAAAACCCTATTAAAGGAGTTGTCTTAGTTAGTTATGTTCTTTATGCATTTTTTTGAGTTTTCTTGACTAATGTTTGATCTAACTCACTTTGGATTCCATCTCTACATCTTAAAATGCCTAGTGGGACTTGTTCAAACTAAAATATTTGAAATAAGTCTTGAGTTATCTATAATATGTTTGTAATGTACAAACCTGTCATCTCTAGTCAGATGCTGATCTATGGTTTAATTAATAATCAATTGGGAATCCCCATAGACCATTAAATACTAGATATCCCACTATACTACAAGATGAAGTCTATAATAAGTGCTTCATATTTATACATATTATAGGTACAATGAAAATTGATATGAAATGCTTTGGGAATCAGATCCCTTTGTGGTGTAATCAATAAGATGTTGGCTCTAGATCCATGAGAAGTGAAGGAACCATTAGAGTCCATTATTTAGGTTCATGATGTATTTCTTCTACTGTCATAATAGAATCATCTAAAAAATCAAATATGAGTGGTTGAGTGTCTATAGTAGGGGCTTTTATAAGTTTATCAACAATAACTTGCCCCTTGATAGCTTTCTAATTTTGATACTCAACATCAAACTTGATTAAGATCATGATCCATTTACTCTAACTGATATCAGTCCTATACTAACTGACATTGGTCCATGTGTAGGGTAGAACACAATAAAAAACTTGGTTTTTGAGTTTTATTGAAAGTTGCAGGTTATTATTCTTGGTTTTAGAACTTGTAAAGTCTCTATTGGGGTCCTTTCTTGCAAGATACAGAGGCTTATTTTATTTTTATGCTTGTTTTGGATAACAAACTTTTTTTTGGAATTATTTTGTTTTACCTATGAGTTTATAGGTAACTGATATCAATTCTATTGTAACAAACATTAGTTTTATTGTAATCGACATCAATCCCTATTGACCAATGTTGGTCTATGTGTTAAAAAATAGAGAAACCCAGAAGAAAGTTTTCAAATATTATTTTATCATTGGTATTTGTGATTCAAGGAAGACATAAACCCTCTAAAAAGTGTAGGTCACATGTTAGAGAAAAGCACAAGTTTGAAATTGTTTAAGTCTTGAAAACTTTCATTTGGTGCTTAAAAAAAATCTAGGAGTTTATGCTTAGTTTAATTTGTGAAGTTTTTACAAATTTTCAACTAGAGACAAGGGGATAAAAATTTCACAAACACTTCAATTTAGTGTATTAAAGTAAACAATTATTTGTTTTATGCTAGATCTTTTACACTTGTTTATTTTTCATAAAATGAAGGATGCATGTATGCTCTCCTCCCATCCCCTTTAGGGAACTTGAGTGACCAAAAGCACTTTTTTATTTGCAATGGTGCCTTATCCAAAGGCATGAAAATAATGTTGTTAAATATCTCCCCAAATAAATATGGTTTGGGTGATCTAGACACAACCTTTAACGTATTTTCACTTTTTCTTTCATTTTTATGCAACTTGGCTTGTGAGCGGGGGAGTTCATAGCCTCCTCATTGGTTCTTCAAGGAAGTGTTGACCCAAGAATTCATCTCCTAGCATCATTTAAACCCCAATACATGGTGGGGTATAAAAATTGAGTGTGAGCCACTGAGACATTTACTTAATTAGTTAAACAAACTCCATTAGTGGTACTTCATCTTGGACTATAGGGGCAATTTAGACATCACACTATACTAAGCAAGCGATGGATGTAGTGGTTGTGAAAAAGATAAAATCTTTTAAAAAAATATAATTGAAGAGAATCTAATTGACATGAGGAATCTCTAGTGTTAGCCATACTTGGGACCACCTAGATATGTACAAAAATTTAGTTTGAGAATAACCTCACTTATCATGGACATATTGTTGATGCAAGGTGAGTAGCTCAAAGTTACATGTTTTCATACAATCTTTTGGGAGAAGGGGGGGTGTAAAAAACTATAATAATTCATGCACTTTTATTTTTGGATTAAACACTTAAAAACCTCCCAAGAACATGTATATAGACATAATTTAATGGTACAAAGCAACCTTATCATTTTGAGGACTTTATATATTATACCTGGTTATATTTTGTCTTTTTACCCTTTAATTGCTTGGTAATATTGAGTCTAAAACTTGTTTTTAAACTAAAACACATCAACCAAACACTTTTTTATCCACCATTTTATTTGAACAAGGAGGCATTACACTGACCAAATCAAAATCACCTTTTGCCTTGTTTAAATCCTCATTTGAAATAATGTGTTTGTCTTTGTTTAAACAATGTTTTTATTCTATCTATTTGAGTCTAAACCATTTTTAAAAAATATTTAAGTCCATTTTTTATTCAAATTTGGAATCTCACCTTTCTAAGTTCTAGGCCAAGGTGTCAATCAGTTTGCTATTTGCACTTGGTTGGAGTTAACTTGGGTAGATTTATCATTTGGATTGAAGGCTATTATATAGACTCATCATCCTTTTAATCATTTTGAACTTAGGTTATCTTGTGTTTCACTCGTGCTCTAATTTTTATAACCATTCACTTCCTATTACCATGTGGTGGCATTTTGCTTCCCATTTGGTTTTAGTTTTATACTTAGGAGTTCTTATGTGTTTTCACATCTTGGGTTTCTTAGTTCACATTATTACCTTCCTCATCATAAAGACTCTCTTCTAATTTTTTATTTGCAAGTTGTCAAAGTTATACCTAGATTTTATGGTATTAACGTATCTTTGATCTAAGTTTGTTGTGTTATTTTTCACTTTGGGTTTGAAAGTTATCATACCATCTTCTAATTTGATGATTTTAATCCACCAAAGTTGATTAATTTCATAACCATTTCTTATAATTGTGTGGTACTATGCAACTTCTCTTAATTATATTCTATTTTTACCTTGTCACTTTTTTGAAGAAAATCAAAGCACACCTTATTAAAAATTTCAAAACACATTCCAAATCTTAGAAAAAATATAAAATAACCTTTTAGACATGATGCATAGGTATAATCATAGTGGGGTCTCTTACAACCTAGCTATGAGGAAGAGCATTTTTATGATGGAAAAAACAATCCCATGGTGTTTGAAGACATTCCCATAATCATAGGATTATAATAAGACTATCTTGAACATCAACCCATAGAGGACTAAGATGAAGCACTCCTAAGGTTGATTGAATCTAGAATTAGATTGCCATCAGAATTTCCTATGGAGCAATTGCATACCTTGGTTAGGGTAGAAGAGCAATAATGAGAATAATCCCTCACTCATATTGTAAAGTCAAACATTGTTTCTTCTAGTAAAGGAAAGGAAGTGCTTATAGAGTCATCACCTAATGATCAAGATCTAGCCACCAAGATCAAGAAGATAAGTCAGTGATATGTAGACCAACTTATTATACACTTGAACAAATCTTTAGATACCACTTAGATACAAAATAATGCTTCTAAGGAACAAGGGAATATGTTAGAACCAATGCAACATACTTTAGCTGAGAAAACACCTATGATGGATCATGGTATCTCAAATGAACAAAATGAGCCTCAAGAGGTTCCACAAAATACTTTTCCCAATATGAGCACACATTTTTCAATAGTCAAAAACTGCTTATTCCTTCACAAAATCAAGGAATGAAATACTCAGTGCGTATTGAGGAAATTCTTTAAATTTTTTTGGCAAGTTCTCAACCAATGTGTACTTTGGTGAATAGACCACATACTCCCCAAAATCAATAAAACACGTAGAATTCAAGGCAACCAAATTCAAGGAATGTTTAACAACCTAAGAATTAGTGTCTTACTTACTTGACTCAAGGAGTGAATCAAAATAAAGTTACATATTGTAGGGTGTATATCCCTAACAAATCCATGTAATAGGGGCACATACCACCCTAAAAAAATTATATTCCACATACCAATACACCAAACATTAAAGATTGGAATTTGATGAAATAAATTGTGTCATGATTGGAAATAGGTTTGAGAGACATGTCCATATGTGTTTGATTTGAGTATTATCCAAGTCCCCTTTTTGCCTCATTTTGAGCCACATAAATTTGACAAATATAAAGGGAAGGGTGACCCTCATGAATGTATTCAAGTATTTTTCCTATTATGCCAAGAGGTAGCTTACAAAAACATTTATTTGCTTCACTTATTTCCATGAAGTTTAAAGTTACAAGCTTTAGATTAGCTTCTTAAGTTACCTAAGGGATCAGTGGTAGATTAGAATGATCTATCTAAAAAATTTGTCAATCACTTCTCTTACAATATTGAACACAAATTAATTATAGTTGACTTGTGCTAAACTAAATAATGAGATGGGGAAAGCTTCATAACATATCTACAGTGGTGGAGAGCATTAGCTAGATGCTTTTAACACAATTTTCTAGACAAACAATTGGCTGGGATTTTTGTACATAACCTACACCCTGATGTGGAGTATAATCTATGACTTGCTTGTGTAAACACATTTGAAGAAATTATAGATAAGGGTGTGCAGATTGAGAAGGAACTTATCACCAAAGGCATTATCAAGATTTATTCATAGGGTCAAACATCAAATCAGACCCAATCTCCTATTCAAATTATTGCCACAAAAAAACCTAAGGGGTTTAATAAGAACAAGAACATGGTGGGGAATGGAATAACTAAATCAAGACATGTAAAAATAGTGTAGGCCCTACTGGATCTAAATGTATAATTGGATCACCTAATCTACCAACCACTTTGCAAAGAGTCCCTCCAAAAGGGGTATTCGATAATAATTATAGAGTCTTTATTAAACTGAGATATCCTATTGAGGTAGTATTCCAAAATCTTGTAATAACTAATCTGATTATTTGACCTATCCTAATTCCATTTCCTAAAGATCAAACCAAACCTGATTGGTATTAGGTAGATAAATTTTGCAACTTTCATCATGTTTTTGGTCATGGTGCTTTTAGATGTGTTCAATTATGACACCTAATTAAATATTTAATTGAAATTGGTGTAGTTAAAATCAAATTTCCTTACAAAACACTAATTAAGATATGGGAAACTACAACGATCCCTTTCTTAGACATAATCAACAACCAATAAGAAATAATTAGAACCAAGGACAAAATTAGTAACAAAATTAGAACCAAGGTCAGAATCATAATCAACATGTTCATAGTCAAGATCATAATACCCATGCTAATAACCTAGGTTATAACAACATGCCTTACAATTACAACAATATCGTGGGGTGTATTTTAGCAAACCACATTGCCACTATCACTATCAAAACTCATGAACCATCCTATGCTCCTTAAAGTACTAGACCCGTTAGTATAGGGTCAACAACCTCTCCCTCAGGTAGCATCATGTTGAGTATAAGAAATTCTATTTCACCTCAGTTTGTGCAGGTTACTATTTTTTGATGCCCTTCTTCTAATTATAATGACTCCTTGCCAACTCAAAATTTCTCCAATGTAACTAGACACTCAAAAGTCACCCTCCAAGGCCCTTTGCCTTCATCTTTTAATTATAATGGCTCCTTACCACCTCTATATTACACAATCATAACTAGATGCTCATGAGTTACTCTTTAGGGCCCTTTTCCCTCTTTTACCACTAAACCCAACATGAAAATTATGCCTTTGGATCCAAAGTTGAACACTGTACTAGTTAAGGCTAAACCATCTTGTCCTACTATTGAAAAGCCTTATAGTATCTTGGGCCAAATGAGTAAAACCCTTACACAAATTTTTATTTTAAAGCCTTATAGTATCTTGGACCAACTGAGTAAAACCCCTACACAGATTTATATTTTAGATCTTTTGCATACATCTAAAGTCCATAGAACTATTTTGAATGACCTTCTTCAATAATCTACTATTCCCAAAGACATTAATCCTAAACAGTTCCAAACACTTGTAGGGAATTTGTCTTCATTTAGATAAGTTACATTTGATTAAAAGGACATGTCCACTCTTGATCCTCACCATAATAACCCCTTGTATATTGAGGTCATCATTGAAAACCATAAAATCAAGTAGGTTTTTATAGAAAATAGTTTAGGGATGAACATAGTGTCTCTCAAACTGGTACATATATTGGGTTATAATGTGAACGACATTTATCCACATATGATCAACATAAAGGCATATGATAATGTTGAGAGGGAATCTTCTGGTACTATTTGTTTGCCAATCATTGTTGGGTCTATTTTCCACCATACCTTATTACATATTATGGATATTGAGTTGCCTTATAACATAATTCTTGGTCATCCTTGGATCAATGAAGTATAGGTTGTCCAATCCAATTTGAATCAATGCCTCAAATTCCCCCATGATGGGATTGAAGTCACCATTCCTATTTATCTACAACCTTACCAATATTGCAAACATCTAGAGGCTAAATTTTGTAATTATAACTATTGCCTTGGTTTTAAATTTGTTGCAAAGAAGAACAAGGAAATAGTTCCACATCTAAAAAAATCCAATTATATCAACTCTCATGATCATGCTTCTACTGTATTTGATCCATTTCTTGTAACCCTTGTAAAACACATTATTATAGAAGATACAAGCATTTACACATACCTTCTTAAAGATGCCTTCCATATTAATAAGTTGTCTAAGTCTCCTAAGTCATTTGGTAAACCCAAACCTTCCAAAATCCCTAATAGACCAACATGATTTGGTAAAATAAGAAAGAAACACAAAAACCACCAATGGTATTTATACTAGCTACTTCACCAAATTAGGATCGAGAAGCTTTCACTGAAGGAGACTGGTTATATTCTAATGACATTGCTAATTGTTATAAGAATCTCAAATATCCTATCCCGAATTAGATTATGGATAATTTTGATTATACAAGAAAAGGACTTGGCCCATAAGAGAAAGGAATCTTAAAAACTTTATCAATTGGTAAATGAAACATGAATCAAGGTCTTAGATTTATACTGCTTAGCAGCAACCTCATGACTTTTGGTAGTGATTCTTTTGAATTGATTAGCAACACGACTCCTGGTAGTGATGTAGCATCCCATTATAGTATTTATGATGTGATTGGTAATAGGAATTTATTTGATTCCAATTCTATTATGAACATAACACCCCATTATTCCCTTTGTTTGTGCCATCTCAAACTCATTGATTGGGACCAACAAAATTTGGTCATATGCCTTAATGAATTCCATCATGAGGAATCTATTACAGAGTACATGGGCCTGAAAGATAGATTGATAATTGATGATAATAAGTAAGTCTTTGATTTTTATTTGGATCCTTCTACTTACTTTCGAGAGCAGGCAAAATTTATTGGTCATGAAAAAGATTAAACATTGAGATCTTCAAATGAAAACCTATTTAAGGCACTCATTAATCAGGAAAATAACAAATAAAAAGATAAGCCCTTGAGTGAAAACCTATTTCAAGTGATCTTGGATGGGAAGGTTTTCTCATCCCTAAAGGATGCACAAGGTCCATCATGTCCTAGATCCATAACTAGTACCAATATCACATTAGAACAACACTAATTTTTTGAACATCTTGCTCTTGACTTTCCTAAGATATTTAATAGTTGGCCATTACCTTAACCAGTGGATTTAGATTCATCACATTATTCAAAGATTTGGTAAGAACAATAAGATATTTTAGAAGAATTAGAAGATCATGATCCCACATTTCCTATTATTATTGAAGATGGTTCTATGCTCCTTATAAAAAACACTATTGAAGTGAACCTAGGAACATATGATGATCACAAGATTATTTGCCTTGGATGTTCCCTCACTAATGAGGAGTGAGAACACATTATATCCATTTTGAAGGATTTTATTGATATTTTTGCATGGGCATATTTTGACATGCCAAGATTAGACCTTGACTTAGTTGTGCATTAACTTGTTCATGTAGATGCCAAGCCAGTCAAATGAAAATTGAAGAAGCTGCATCCACACATTGCTCTTTTGGTAAAATTATAACTATAGAAATTATTAGGAACAACCTTCATTAGACCACTGGACTATTTTGAATGGATATGAAACATAGTTATAGTTAGTAAAAAGCCATAGGGTATATGTATTTGCACTGATTTTAGAGATATCAACAAAGCATGCCCCAAAGATGATTTTTCTCTACCCATAATTGACATGATTTTTTATTCTACTACTGGGTATGAGATTTTGTCCCTTAGGGATGGATTTTATAGATACAATAAAATCAAGATAGTTCAAGAAGACTAACAAAAGCTACTTTCACCACACCATGAGGAACATTTTGTTATCAAGTCATGCCATTTGGCCTGAAGAACACTGGGGCCACTTATTTGCATGATATACCTATCATATTCTATGACATGATGCATGATATAGTTGAAGACTATGTTGATGACATCTTAACTAAATCAAGAATGCATTCTAGACATCTTGATGTTCTACATAGAATCTTTGAGAGGTTTTT
This sequence comes from Torreya grandis, assembly GCA_037957365.1. Lineage (NCBI taxonomy): Eukaryota > Viridiplantae > Streptophyta > Pinopsida > Cupressales > Taxaceae > Torreya > Torreya grandis. The sequence goes on along the minus strand of JARHVA010004662.1, from coordinate 349,326 downwards.
TGAGTATAAGGTTTGTCTAAATCCTAATAAGTGTGTCTTTAGTGTCACTTCAAGAAAAATTCTAGGGTTTATTGTATCATAAAAAGGGATTGAATTAGACCTTTCTAAGGTCAAGGCCATTGTTGAAATGCCTCCACCTTTAAATCTTAAATAACTCTAAAGCTTGCAATGAAAGATCTAGTCTATTCATAGGTTCATTTCACAACTGGTAGATAAGTGCCACCCATTTACACATATATTGAAGAAAGGGGTCATTTTTTAATGGGATAATGAGTGTCAATTAGCATTTGTGAATCTCATAACATATTTGGCTAACTTTCCAGTATTGAGACTACCAACACCTAGATAACCATTGCTTGTTTATAATTCAATGACTGAACATGTATTGGGGGCACTCTTGGTCTAACATGAAGATCAAGGTAAAGAACATGTAGTTTAATATTTTAGATACACACTTGTGGTTTATAAGCATAATTATATGCCTATTGAGAAGGTGTGTTTAGTTATGGTGTTCACTTCCCAAAAGTTAAAACACTATATGCTAAATAAAAAAAACCATTGTTATTGCTAAAGTGGATCCCCTTAAATTTTTATTATCCAAAGTAGCTCTCACAAGATGCATGGCCAAATGAGTCATGATCTTAAGCGAGTTTAAGTTGATTATCAAAATTAGAAAGCTATCAAGGGGTAGGTTATTGTTGATCAACTTGCAAAAGCTCCTATTATAGACACTCAACCACTTAGATTTGATTTTTCAGATGATTCTATTATGATAGTAGAGGAAATATAACATGAATCTGAATAATGGGCTATACTTTTATTGTTCCTTCACTTCTCATGGATCTAAAACTGACATATTTTTGATTACACCATAAGGGGATCTAAGTCCCAAAGTATTTCATATCAATTTTCATTATACCAATAATATGGTTGAATATGAAACACTTATTACAAGACTTCATCTTACAATACAGTGGGATATCCAACATTTAATGGTCTATGGGGATTCCCAATTGATTATTAATCAAACCACACATCATTATCAAACTAGAGATGATAAGCTTGTAACTTACAAACATATTGTGGATAATTTCAAGACTCATTTTACATCTCTATAGTTTGAAAATGTACCAATGCCAATAACAAATCTATTAATAAAATGGAAATAATTGGGTCTATAATACAGATTGATAGTAGTGATAAAGAGTATCAATTTCTCATTGAAAATATTTTTCAACCTATTCATGTCTTGCCATATTTAGACAACATATACACCATTGCTAATCCCAATTCCCCACCTAAAATGCCTTGGTTTCAAGACATTTATAATTATTTTCATGACTATGTTTTTCCGCCTAACCTTTCCAATAATCATCAGAACCTTGACATTCATCGCATATCCCATTATACCCTCTTTGGAAACACACTTTATCATAAAGGCTATGATGGAATGCTACTTTTTTGTTTATCTTCAAGAGAATCCAAGCTAGCGCTTAAGGAGGTTCATGAAGGAATGTGTGGGGTCCACACCAATGGTGTAGTCTTCACTAAAAATCTCATAAGAATAGGTTACTATTGGCCAAAAATGGAGACGTATTCTTATAATCATGTGAGGAAGTCTATTGGTTGTCAACAACATGGAAATTTAATCCACACACCTTCCTTGCCACTATAGTTGATTACTACACCATGGCCATTTTCCACACAGGGCCTCGATCTCATTGAGAAAATAAACCCAACATTTTTTGATGGACACAAACATATTCTCATTGATACCAAGTATTTTACTAAGTGGATTGAGGTTATTCCTCTCACTTACATCATCAGGAGGTGGATTTCCAAGTTTATACATTACCATATCATCTATTAATATGGTATCCTAGCTTGAATTATATCTGATAATGGCAACTCATTTGTAAATCGAGATGTTAAATATCTTTGTGAAAAATTCAAAATCCAGTACAAGAAATTGACACCATATAACCCACAAAGTAAAGAACAATTTGAGGCATCAAACAAAACCATTGTCCATAATTGGCACTTGTAAATTTTTCCTACCCTTTAGGATTATCACACTAGTCATCAAACTCCCATAAGATCCACTCCATACTACCTTTTTTATGGCATAGAAGCTATTATCCCAATTCAGATCACACTACCTTTATTATATCTTTGGAGAATATTGAAGATGATGAAGATTTTATAATTTACATGTTGCCAGTACTAGAACTTCTTGATGGCAAGTGTTTGGCTGCCCTCAACAACTTACAAGCCTATTAGAATAAATTACGTAGAATATATAACAAGAACATTCTCCCTTGAGAGTTTCAAGTTGGTGATTTGGTCTTGAAAGATAATCAAAAGAACATAAATTCTAAACACAAGAAGGGTAAGTTTTAACCCAATTGGCTTGGTCCATATGTCATCACCATAAACTATGGATCAGGGGCATATCGACTATCTACTCCAAGTGGTAAAGAACTCCCAGATCCCATGAACATTGTCCATATCAAGTGGTTCTATGCTTTATAGCCTTTTTAAACCATTGTCTACAAGGCCCCTTACTTGGTGGAAACTTGTGTTGAAGTCACTCTATCCCACTATTATATCTTGGATCATCCTAACTTGGACCATATTTAGTTTGACCTACCCTGGATCATTCTTATGAGAACCATATTATTTTATGCCTCTAGACTATTAAAAATTCAAATTGTTAGCACTCTGAATCATTTATATTCTAGCTTGAATCATTTTATTCTACCTTGGACCATTCTATCTTGGACCATGTGTATTTTAAAACATTCTCCTTCGAACCATATTCTTTTCATACCCTGAGCCATTGTAATTTGGATAATTTTATCCTTTCACCAATTAAGATCCTGATTATGACTCATGGGTATTCCAACCACATTCAATGCTCATTCTATAAAGCATTTCAACCTGGACAATATTTTTTACCTTCCTCTTATATATGAGTGAACACATATACATCAACCCATGGTTTTTGCCTACTTAATGGTTCCTTAGATTTATCTAGCGATGAATATTATTTTATTATTATTTTTATGATATTTGGTAGGCATTGTTGCCTTAGAAAGATTTCACTCTCATTGATTTACAAGCATGGGCCATTGCAACTAGTTTTATCTGTTATTGGAAATTTTACTCTTGGATATGCATATCCTAGATTAGTTGGTTCCCTATACTATTGTTTACATCCACAATCCCCATTACAGCCGGTTTAACTATTTTTTAAACTCTTGCTTGTAGAAATGAATCTCTTCATTTAGGTAGTTCCCTTGGGCCTTTTTTTGAATAGTTAATTTCTTTTGCTTATCCCAAAAAAGTACAAACATTATAAAATGATTGATAAAACAAATAAAAATACTATCTTGCACTTTTGTTTATTCTTATCTCCATGCTCTTGACATTTTGCAAGTATTCATTTTGAATGCTCTCACCATTTTGAGAGACAATTTTCTTTCTTTCCTCTACAACATTAATCATGTTTTCTTATCATCACTTTTCTTCTATCCCATTTCGTGGGAGAACTACATTTGGCCTAAAGTTCATGTTTGATCTCATGTCCATAGACCTATGTAGGTAGCATCCACTTGTCTTATACATCTAGAGTCAGCTCAGCCACCACCTTCCTTTTCTTCTTTTTCCCCTATTTTTTGTCTTGTTGTTTCCCTATCACTTGGAGGAGACTTTGTGTTATTTGTTTTTGTTATGTTGTTGTAGAAAGTAACACCTCTACTACACATGCACGAACAATTGTTTTCTACTTGCATTAGCTCTTGTGACTAACTCTTGTTTATGTGTGTTTATTTGATTTTTATTGTTGTTTTATTGTGCTTTGTTCTTTCTTTGCCTTTCTACATTTTTTACCTACTTAAATCCTGATTGTTCATATCTTGATTTTAAGTTAGGTTACATCTATGTCTTATTTTTCTTTATTTTTATGTAAATCTCAATAGTTTTAACTCTAGTATTGGTATTTCTTATCATTATCTTTAGTTATAAATATTCAAATTTGAACTGGCTCATTGCAATTAAAATGTAATGTCATTATAGGTTACTCATACTTATGATGCATGATTTCATTTTTGCTATAGTACACACCAAGTGCTTTGGATCCCAAGTTAAAAAGTCAATGCAGCTCCAAAGATCAACTCTCAATGCACCAATGAACTAAACACCAATGGCTTCCTAGAAAGACTCTATGAAATACATGCATCTCTTGGCATACATTATGTGTCTAATTGAATAGTTTTCCATGTTCTTGTATTCTTCATTCCTCATTCCATTTTCTCCTGATTCTAGGCAAACTACATTAACTTGAGGTCCATCTGGACTATGTAAGTAGTGCTTGGATACATAATATATCTCAGGTTAGTTTAGCCACCTTTTATTCTTCTATTCATCTCTTTCATCACTTTGTGCATCCTTGTATGCCTAGTTTTTGGTGGCTTCTTTAGTCATTGGACCATCACATATATGTTTGCACCCATTCATATTTAATCTATGCATTAGGTTATATACTTGAGTTATGTTTGATAATTTTCCCTATTAGGGAACAATATTTAGACCAATCATTGAATCAAATCAACTTTATTGGGGCACCAAAATTACTTATCAATAATCAAAATTAACCCTACTAGGGAAAAATTACCTTAGCAACTGCTCAAATCCACTCTACTTGGGTACCCTATTATTTCATTTCTCTAGATCAATGTTCTCTTTTTTATTCTAATTCCAAGCTCTAGAAATTTTGCCCTCATTTTAGAAATTTTAAAGTATGCAACTTATTTTGGGCTTGATCATTCCCTAAGTGCACAACTTTCACCCTCTTTTGGGTGTGTCATAATGTGTTGCTTATATTTTTGGATTGTATCCTTCTCACTTCCCCCCATCTTAGGGCATATTGTATTCTATTATATTTTGATCATTTAGAATCAATGCATGGAAACATCAGCTCATATGGATTTAATCTCATCCATGGGTTAATTTCTCTCTCTCTCTCTCTCTCTCTCTCTCTCTCTCTCTCTCTCTCTTAGATAGTCCATCCCTTTCTTTCATCCTCACTATCCTCTCGAGGGGGGCATCATGGGCCATTTATTTCCAAATTCTTCTTAACAACTCTTTTATTTGAAAAGACATTACTTCACTTGAGTGTCTCACCATGCCTTCTCAAACAAGAGAAAAATGTAGACATCCAATTCCTAACACCATTGTGTGAAAATTGTCAATATTACTCAAAATTTTGCAACAACACATAATTTATGTAAAAAATCATTAAAATGTGCTAAATGGTTCAAGATTGTAACTTACAAGTGCCGATTTAGGCTAATGTATCCTTGAATGGGGAAATGCATTCTATGTGATTATTAACTTTTCTCAAATCATTTTGAGTCAAAATGGAAAAAATGCAATTTGATACTCTAAACCACTGAATTCTTCTCATTTAAAAGCACACAACATGTGCATGTGTTATTTCATGTCAATAATGTCCTAAATGAGATATTGATCTGTATGCAACTGATACCTTATTTTAATTATACTCCAATAAAATTATAACTTAGTAACTTGATGTTTTGACCAGTTTGATTAAATAGGCAACTAATTTCCAAAGAATTGTAGAAAAATTAATTAATATCACTTAAGCAAATTAAACTAAATTAAGAGCTTAAGTAGAAAACCTATGGAAGTTATTGAAGATCTATTTATGGGAAATTCATTTCTAATATATGCATCATCTGGTGACATCATCAATGGGGTGGCATCCATAAGCCATAAATGGAACAAATATCTAATTTAATCCCTCCTATATCTCATTAATGACCCTTTCTTCTAAATATTAATGAGGGTGTTTATGGATTGAGCCTCCAAAATTGAATTGATTCATGGCCACACATCTTGATCTCAAGATGGATGGTCCTGTTTGATTCTGATCATTTCCAAAAATCTATAAATATAAGGGTTCTCACTCATATTTTAAAGCTCTTTTGGTTTAAATTTATTATGCAGAATTCTCTCCACAAGTCATTTTTATGTAGTCTTATTATTCTTAATTTGTAATAAGATAGCTTCACTATAGGCATACATTTGATAAAATATCATGAGCCTAATTTCATTGGTGCTCTTGAGATGATGAAGAATAAATCCACTCATCATTGATAAAGACTTGAACACCAAATCAATGGAGAAATCATGTTTTGAGCAACATTTGGAGGTGGGATGCTCTTGAGGAGGTTTGATGTATATGATTTCTTTCAATAGATCTTAATTTATTTTTGTAAAACCCTATTGAAGGAGTTGGATTAGTTAATTATGCTCTTTATGATTTTTTTTGAGTTTTCTTGACTAATTCTTGATCTAACTCTCTTTGGATTCCATCTCTACATAAGGCAACTGGTCTTATTAACATCGCAGGCATGTTACCCTTGTGAATCACCAAGAATGTTGACCAAATTTGACCCCAAGTCAAATTTAGATCACCCATACATTATTTAACTTTAATAGTATTATTATGTGGTAGTGTCATACCCTATATGGCCCCTAACAATCATAATTTAACCTTGTTAACATTGTTTAAGGTTAGTTTGGAGAAGTTAAGGTAATTTCATATCATGATCATATAATGGTCTAGGGATGTCATTGAGAGATAAAACATGGTCAAGTTGTGTCATAAGTTATTAGGAGTTAATTAATGGAATTTAATGTATTAAATACTTTGTCCTAACATTTCATAAAGCTTTGGAAAGTTTGAGGATCATTTGCTAGCTCTAAGGTGTTAAATATGCATATAAAGGTAACTTTGGCTAAATTTATGTGGGTAAAAGTTCACAAAAATTAAAAATCAATAAAAAATGCATTATAATTATCTTGGATTAGTTAATCAACTTCCACACCTATCAAATTTTTAGATAAAGCTAGATTCTCAGTTGAGGAGTTAGAGGAAGTTGTACAGACTTGTGTAAGTCATGTACAAGTGAAAAAATTTCATAGGTGTTTTTTCATCTCATAAAGGTTATATAAAATCTTGTAAGGAATTTTAAAATCCAAAATTTGTAGAAAATCACTTCTCTCTCCCATTTTCCCCTTCACAAGCTAGTGATGGCCAATTTTAAGTAGATGGTATAGGCCGTATAGGTAGATTTGGGGGATGATATTTTGGAAAAATTTTGGGAAACCTATGGGATTATAATTTATGGAATTTATCATTATATTTATTCTCTTATCTTTATGAAAAATTCTTATGATCCTAGATCACTTTTTGAGAGCTGAAAACCCCACAAGCTGAGTTTGGAGCAATTCTAGAATAAATTGTGAATTCTTGGCTATATGAAACTAGTTGGATATATTTTTATATGTATTTATATGACTCACACATTTTAAATCATATTTTTGGCACGTGTGGATGTCCTTTTAGCATGAAAAAGTGATTCTTATGTATAGTTTGAAGTGTCTAGAAATTTTCCTATGTTTTTGAGTTCTCACGGTGGTTTGATGAATTTGAGTGTTTATTAATTTCCATATAATATATTTTAAATTCATAAATAACCTTATAATCAGTAAAAAAATCTAGAAAAGTTTAAAGAGGAGGTCACATTTCCATCCACTTGGTAGACTATGTTTTCTATGTTTGCATTCAACAGGGTATTTTGATGAGTGTGATATGTTTTTTCAAGGAGTTTTAGTTTTAGTTTTAAATTAATATGTGTTTATTCAATAAGGACAATGGTCTTTAAGTTATACTAGTTCTTGTTGTACTCTCCAAGGCTTCAAAATTCAAACTTACAGATAATCCTCACCATGTGCCACCTGTAGGTTTGCAATTCGAGAAAATTCATGATGTCAACATTTAAGTTGAATGTATTAGAAATGAGTCAAGGTAATGGATTAAATATGAAAATATAATTGGAATAATAGAGGCATTCAAACACCTAAAGTCATAGGATTTGACAGACACAACCATACCTAGTAGATAGTCACCTGTAGACTGTATGTGTGAACACTGAAGTGCAAAGTTGAGACATGAATTTTAAGGATTATCTATGGAATTTAAATGAATTAAGAAATAACTATAAATGGAATTTACATTGTAGGTATTATGGTGTAGTTTGAAAAGGCCTAATTCAAGACATTCAAATAATCTACCCTAAAATTGACACCCATAGTTAGCTAAGGAAATGGGCCTTGATAGTCATATTGATTAGGTTTGGAGCACTTCAAGACCTTGAGAAATGTATTAAGATAAAATAATACAAAATTATAGAGATTCATTGAAAGGTTTGAGTTTAAAAACTTCAAGACCAAATATACTCAAACACAGTCAAATCTTTATACTCACTCAACTTTCATGTAATCACCTATACTTAGTTACGGATTCTCTATGGAATTTAAATGAATTAAGAAATAACTATAAATGGAATTTACATTGTAGGTATTATGGTGTAGTTTGAAAAGGCCTAATTCAAGACATTCAAATAATCTACCCTAAAATTGACACCCATAGTTAGCTAAGGAAATGGGCCTTGATAGTCAGATTGATTAGGTTTGGAGCACTTCAAGACCTTGAGAAATGTCTTAAGATAAAATAATACAAAATTATAGAGATTCATTGAAAGGTTTGATTTTAAAAACTTCAAGACCAAATATACTCAAACACAGTCAAATCTTTATACTCACTCAACTTTCATGTAATCACCTATAATTAGTTATAACATTTGATTTGAATAATGATAATGGTGAGTCCTAGAGTCTAAAAGGTTTGAGAAGCTCTTAAAACATTATTAAAAATGGTATAGAACATTGGGGAACTCAAGAAGGATCTAGGAGGTCATCAAAAGGTCAAACATAGGCAATCCTTTCACATTGTCACCTATAACCACATAAGAGGAATTGGCCTTAAATAATGAGGATGGTGAATTACAAGAGTTTCAAGACATTTAAGGTCTTAAGTCATTAGTAAAAACATCATAGAACATTGGAAAACTTGAAAAGTGATAGGAAAAGGTTATGGTAGCCTAAAATATAGTCAACTCGTCTAAAGGTCCACCTATTGTCATTAATCAACTGAGATTGGTTTTGAGATAGGGAATGATGGTAGAACATAGAGTTTTAATGTATTTGGAGGATCTCAAGGAAAAATAAATAGTGAAAACATGAGGTAGAGGCACCAAATAAGTTTGAAGAATGGTAATGTGGACCTAAATCTCTAAAACATAGGCAACCATAAACTTGTAGGTCTGTTTGGAGAGTTTAAGACTTGGAAACAAGAGATAATAGTTTGTATGAGTGTTTGAAGGTTATAAAAGAGGACTCAAGGTTACCAAGTTAGTGAGGCCACAATATTTCTAAGACAATATTTCAAGGACCAAAATAGGCATCACGTAGTCACCTTGTATATACACAGTCACCCTAAGTCTGTCTAGAAACTAAAGGTCTCTCAAAATAGTGATAGTGGTATATGAATGTGTGGGAGTTTATATGGGAACTCAAGATTCTCAAATAATCATGAACAAGAGTTTGAAGATGATAAGAGACTAAACAAGATCATAAGTTCATATTGGACATACACTGTCCAAACGTAAGTTTGCTTACTCACTCTTAAAACACATAGTCTAAAGGACTAAATGTACTCACAGGTTTTATTATTTGAAGTCTTAATTTTTTTTATAATGTGAGTGATGTAGTGTGAGAATTGTTCCATGAGAGGTTTAGACTCAACAAGGAATCATAAAGTCATGACAAACCTATTTAAACCATGTATAGGCCTATTTATGTTGATAAACCTACTTGGTAGCCTTGAAGAGATGATATTCAGGTGAGTTGGAGATTAGATACAAAATTGAGGTCTTGATAATATGTTGAAAGAACATACAAAAATTTCATGATGCTTAGATATTTTACAAAGAGATAAATAGGGCATGACAGTCAGCTAGGGTCACACAGTCAACTTGGCATAGGAACCCTAGGTTTAAAGAACATGAGGATGCATAAAGTTTGGTGGAATAAGGTGATAAGATGGAAATTGGTATAGGTCAAAGGATATATCATGAAAATTGCCTATAGACCTCAATCTTGGTCACCCTCCTAGAATGCTTATTTTCAACCAGAGAGGTCAGTTTATTTTTCTTGGTATGGATCACACATGATGTATGGGACCTTGGTATCCTAGGGGAAGTTTACTACCCTAATGTAATTCCATTTTTTGAAGGATTAATATGTCTAGCTTTATGAATCATCCTTAATAACTCAATTCACTTTCAGGTTGCCTAGGAGAGCCATAAGGACCTGATAAGAGAGAAATGAAATTCTATGCCTCCAAATGGATTAGGGAAACTTCTAAACCACCTATAACATATTAAAAACTCCCTTTATCATCATACCATGCCATTGTATGGTATGTTACTATAAGGAAGTATATAGATTAGGGATAAAAAGCAATTTTTTACCTATTTTTCATGTCCATAAAACTTATAAAATATTCAAATTTGGAATGGAGGAGGGGGAAGATGTTGTTTAAGTGAATCACATACTTTTTGGGGTTTGGCACGTTTGGGGAGCGTATGAATCCTTTTCACTCTCTTTACAGGGATGCCTAATTAGGAGAGAGAAAGGGAAAAAAGGAAATTACTCACTCTCAAAGCATGAAATTGAATATGGAGATGTAAAGGAATAGAGGGTAATTTAATATGCCCTTAGATTATTAGGATCCTTTGTACTTTTCTCTACACAAGGAGGGTTTTACTATTTTAGGGGTATAAGGAATGATGCCTATTTTAGGATTTTTGTAGAGAACAACTTGTTGGGGATAGTTTGATACCTCAAAATGGATTGTTGTAAGTCTAATATGGTATGAATAGGCCATCTATGAATTTTGGATTATCTAAATAAGACAAATCCAAGTTTTGACACTTGTATGCAAACTAGGCCTAGGGAGATGAAGGGTCCTCTAGACACCTTACATGAGAAAGATGTGATATGTCAAAGAGAACCATTTGGGGTTAGTTGAGAGGTGTCAATATAATATAAAATAGGTAGAAAAAATTGATATGACCATAAAAAATACCACTTATCCTTTAACATTTTAAGAAGAAGAGAAGCTTCAAGAAGTTAGTCAAGGTGTCAAACAAGCTTTTGAACTCCCATGCCACATGGAGAGATAGAGAATATGTAAAGGAGCTACACATGGAATATTAGACCTATTTATATAGTTTTATAACTATTATTCTTGTTGTAAGTCACATGTACTTGTCTATTCTCTCTCTCCTACACCCTTCTTCTCTTCTCTCTCACATTCTCTCTATATATTGAGCCACTTTTGGCTAAGTTTGTACCCTCCACCTAATTATGGTGAAGCTATGATCATTTTAATCCTTTGTTAAATAAATAATGATCTAGTTTACCTTATCCATGGGTTATTTTAATGTATTTGTTAACTAGTTAATCTTGTTAAGTGATAGATTCTCTTCCTTATCATGTTATCCTTGTTTGCATTCATATTTAGCTTTGAAAATCTATTGCAGGTCTCTTAAAGTGTCTTAATTGAGTTATTAATATTCTAGTGAGTTATCTCTACACTAATGCCATCATATGACCTTGTGTTTAGTCCCCCTATCTTAAGTTTGATTCACAAACCTTCATGAGAAATACTCATGTAATATGAAAATTTTGATTAGTGTATGTGTAGGTTAGGCTTGTGTTTAAAGTGTACTTACAATTGGTTAGTAGTGGTTAGGTTAAAATTGGTTCATAACCTTGTTATAATAGATTTATTTTATTTTATCTCTCTCCATTCCATCTAAATGATCATTTTTTTAGGTTAGACAAACCAAGGGAGTTACCCCTTCAATTTATAAGTTTACATCTGTCATAGGTAACCCATAGGCCTAGAGGTAATCCCATGTTCCACTTAATTTGGAGAAGGATTGAACTACCTCTCTAAAGATGAAAAATTGAGTGATAAAAAGTAAATTAGTCTCACCAATAACATGTTGATAATTTTTGTCATTGATGTCAAGGTGCATCTGGTGAAGATACAAGGTCAGTGGTCTGTGAGATATGAGCTTGTGTACTTGATGTGACAAGGAATCCATATGACAAGAGAGAATTTGAAGGAAACCTAATGTATCTCTATTGAGAGAAAATTTAAAGGCAACCTAATGATTCTTCTATTGGTTGATATAAATGTTGATGTCAAGTTTTAGGTCAAGTGAGCATTAAAGCATGTTTGAGTACTAGTTCTTGAGTACAAGGTGTATTGAGAAGCCCAATCTAGACCCTATGAGAAGGTGTGAATAGTGAATTTTAGTGATGTAAGTAATCACAAGATTGTGATAGGTTTTTTGGAATTATCTGATCATGTAAAAGAAGTGTAGATACTTTTATAAGTTTTTCAAGGTCAATTGTCAAGTTTCAAGTGCTTGAGAAGCCTTGTCACGACATTAGTCATAACATGAAGAGATATTGAGAGAAGGCATGAGTATGATGGCTTGGTGATATGAGTAAAAAAAATCATAAGTAAATTTATGAGGATGTTTGAGCATGTATTTAAATCATTGAAGCACTCATGAGAGTCTCAGGGTGAGGCTACCATGGTAGGACATTCATATCAAGTTTGCACTTAGACTACTCCTAGACTCTGCTTGGCCTAATGAGGCATCATGATCTATTGTCAAGATACATGAAGGATGTATGATAGTGTTATAATTATTTATGAGTTTGATTTTGTATGTGAGAATGTTGAATAAAACATGGAAAGAGGTGTGAAATTTAGTTTCAAGGCCGAATGTGATTTGTAGGTCAAGGTCTAAGCAAGCCAAGAGAAAGATTGTAGCCTAATGGGGTATCAGGATAAATTTAAAAGGAAAATGTGAGTATTTGAGAATTTAAATAGGTATTAAATGATGTTTCAAGCATGTTCACAAAGTTTTAGGTCAAGGTTTACAATAAAATACATGGAAAGTGGTTTTAAGGTCTCTCAAGTACACAAAATGAAGACATGCAAACCCAAGGAGGAGTTTCAGGTGTTTATTGGCATGTTTTACCTATGTATGGGAACTTTATATGTTGAGGATAGATGGGTAGGGGTCATATATAATAACTATAGGAATTGGTTTTGGATTTAATGAGTAATCCTTTAAGAATAATAGTTAAAATTGAAACCTATATTAAACCTCTCTAAAACCCTAACAATGACCCGATGTAAAATATATTATTAAAAAGTGACCAAAATAGTTTGGCATGAATATATAAGTGATTTTAAGTTGTATTAAACTCTCAAAATCACCTCTAGGAGTGATTTATTTATCAGGTGTATGAGTAGAACCTATAAAAAAGTGCACATTTCTTGGATATTTGTAGTAGAATTCATAGTTGACCAAGTCAAAGTATGGAAGTAAATGAAGTTTGAATATTTAAACTTATATTTTATGTACATGGTTGTTTATAAATAGGTTATATCCATCAATTATGCTAAACTGGTCATATAAGTTAGCCATTTGCTAATAGGCCTAATGGTGGAAATAATGAAAAACCCAAACAATAATGAGAAGAGGTTTAGGAATGTGTTATCATAAAATAGGGATGAAACCAAGTACATAGATATGTTTTTAAATAATTTTAATAAATTCTCATGTTTGTTAAAATTTTTGGAGGTCAATTGTTATAGTGAAAATTTTGCTCACAAGTTTACATTTGACCATATTTTAATTCTATCTAAATATGGTATATTTATATCATATAATCATATAAATTCATTATAATTCATTGAATATGTCTACACTAGAGTTGAAGGTCTAAGTCATCATGATAGTGCTTTAAGGTAAACTGACAGTTTCAGATAAGCAAGTTGTAGTGATGGGTTTGATGCTCTATGGCTTGATTTAAAATAGATAATGAATATGCTATTTTTTAAAATTAATTTAGAGTCATATTAATGATTTTTATAAGGTTTGGTAGTTATTAAAAGTAGTGAAAATGTCGAAGCTAAAATGGCTTGTCTGGTTGAGTAAGGTTTGTGAGAGAGAAGGTCAACAAATTGGTTTGCAAGACCAATAATTTCCATTAGATATTATGATAATTTTATTGGAGGATATTATAAGGATGTTTTAGGATAATTTTAATTCATTGGAAGTTATTTATTATGTTATTTTAGGTGTCATTAGTTCAAGTTTCCATGATTGTGTTTTGAGGCTACTTGATAGTTCAAAGTAAGCATTTTGCATAAAAGAGTTTGAGACTATATACCATGAGTTGAAGTATATAATTAAGTTTTTGGTGACCATAAGGTCATGAAGTTTATAAATATGTGATTTATTTTTATGTTTATTTGGAAAAATTATGTTTATGTTTCAGTTGTTCAAAACATACTTTCTGTGTGTATGAAGGCCTAATTGTGAATAATACAAATGGTGTGCTTAAAGTGGTGTTTGGATTTAAAAAGTGTTATGAAGCCTATATGATTTTATAAAGGGTATATTTTATTTAGATATGATATGTTACTATCATATGAGGTGTTTGAATATGTTCTAAGGAAGGCAAAGTATAATGTGTCCTAAAGTAGACCTAATAGGATTAGGTCTTCATGAGACCTAAAGATGAAATAAGGCTTAATTAAGGTATGTGAGACCTAAAGGGACTCAACACACATTTTATTAATGTTTATTATATGTCTTAAGATATATTCCATGGATAAATTAATAGGTTAGGGGTATTTGGTTGACTAAGAAGTATATGAACAAGAGGCTTGTGTATATACTAGGTAGTTTTAGGCCTACTTGAGTAAAAAGAGTGTAAGCGAATGAAATAACACATTTTTTAGTATAAGGAGGTATTTTAAATCATAAAAGGAGTGTATATGATTTTTAATGAAGATATGATAGTGTTGTTACATATGAAGATCAAGGTCATATGACCTAATCAGTCTTGAAGAGACCTAGTTGAGCGAAGAAGCCTAGAAGAGAACTTGAGAGGGATAAGAATGTGAAAAGATGAAGAGGTGGTTATAATTTGTTAGTTTAAAATCATAGTGTTCTAAAGGTGATCAAATTAATCAAGTGGTTGAGTTGGCGCTGAGTCATTTTAGGGGTTGGTTCCTCCTTGTAGGTGGGTGCTTGGTTAGTTGGGGTTGGTGATCCATGTGGAGTTGGTGATTCAATAAATTTGGTGTTTGTCTTATAAGACTATATTCCATTTGTATATATTAGTGGGTTTTATTCCCCTTGATTTTTTACCACATATGTGATGTGTTCTTGTGTTTTTTGATTATGTGGATAGGTGTTTATGCTTGCTAGATCTATATGTTTTTTTGAATGGTTCATAATTACTTAAAGGAAATTGGTAAGAAAGTATTTACAAGATTGATTCACCCCATTCTTAGTTATTTTTATTTCAAAATTTGGTATTAGAGAAGGTTCTTTGAATCAGGCCTAATATCTTAAAAGAGATCCTAGAAGTGAAGATGGCTAGTCAGAAAGCTCAAGGTGGTTTCTCTACTAGTAAGGATCCATTTTTCAATGGGACTAATTATGTTTTTTTTTTTTTTGCATCAGAATGAGGAAATATATTATGTAAATGAGCCATGACATATGGTAGTTAGTTTTGGATGGATACACTCCACCTCCTACACCACCAAATGATGTAGTAAGTAAGAAGAAAAGTGATAGCAATTCCAAGGCAATGAATGCCATTCTATGTGGCCTCTCAGAGGCAAAGTTTTTAAATGTGATGCACTATAAGTCAGCCAAGGTAGTATAGGACAAATTGAATATTATATATAAAGGAGAAACCAAGGTAAATATGGCCAAGTTTTAGACCCACCAAAGATAGTTTGAAATTCTTAAGATGAAACCATTACATCTTACCTATTGAAGGTTGACGAAGTTATTAATGTCATTAGAGGATTAGGAGAAGAAGTGAAAGAGCCTAAAATTTCTCAAAAGGTATTGATATTACTAACTCCTAAGTTTGATTCTAAGGTGTCTGTAGTATAAGATATGAAATATTGGGATGAACTAGAAATGGATGGGTTTCATGGCATCTTAAATACCTATGAGATGAGAAAAAATGAAGGAAGACCTCCCAAGAAGGAAGAAACATTTAAAGCTAAGAATAAGTTAAAAGTCAATAAGGTCAAGGATAAGGTATGCTCAGATGTTATTGATGATGAACTAATAGCCATGTTTCCTAGGAAGTTGAGGTTTGGATCTAGTAAGTACAAGGGTAAGTTATCTTTCAAATGTTTTAATTGTGGTAAGATTGGTCACTTTGCATCCAAGTGTCCTAACAAGGATAAAATTGATTATGGTGAAAAACATGTTTAACATTATGGAGATGATATGAAGGTCTATAATCCTAATGATAACAAGAAATATTTTAGGAAGTATGAAGGAATGAAAGGGTCATTCAAGGACAAGATAAGTTCTTACACCAAAGAAGATAATAACTCATATACTGTAAGTGACACAAATACATATGATAATGGTGACGGTAGTAATGAACTTGAACATGACAATAATGAAACCTTATTCATGGCCATATAAATAGATAATGAGGGTTGCTCAAGTGGGAAAGGCCTTATGGTTTATGAATAATCAGATGAATAAGAAGCTAAAGTGAAACTTGAGGTAGGATGAGTGAGTGCTCTAGAGGAGTTGAAGTTTTAAATAAAGAAAAATCACAAACTAAGATCATTAGTTAAGGGCAATGAACATTAGACTAGCTTTTTTGAGGAGAGATTGAGTAACAAATCCAAGGATTATGATGAAATCATTAATTAGATTGAAGCATAAATGGAGATAGTCATTGTAAGTTTAAAATATAAAGAGGAAGAATACACCATGTATGAAACTAAAGTAGAATCCCTAAAAGATGAGTTGGATCAAACATATGCTCAAGTTGAAGACCTTTGTGAAGTTTGAAAAGAGTATTTTTTCTCTAGATAACATCTTGAGTAGTTATAAATATACAAGTGATAAGATAGGTCTTGGTTTCAAATAAGAATAAAAGGAGGCAACTCAAGTTAAGGAGAAAGTTACTGAAGATAATAAAGTCAACATGAAAAGACCTATCAAACAACCTAATGCTATGAGATATGCTAATTCATTCAGTGGTTACTATTATACATGCAATCAGTTTGGTCATAGAGTAAGAGAGTGTAGAAGACCCTCTAAAACTTAATATGCATGGGATTATGAAAGGAGTCATCAGTCAAGAGGTATGTATAAGGTTGTTTTTTATAGTTGTTATAGTGTGGGACACATTGTAATATTTTGACCTAATAGATTAATAAAGTCATCAGGTTAAACCAAGAGGTTTCAAACTCCTAGAGTGTAAGAGAGAAGGCAAATGAATGTGTGAAAACTAAAGATAATAAAGGTAATTCATGACTAGTCTACAAAATCAAATGGATCATTTCTTATGGTAGATTATACTTTAAATTTGAAATCAAGTCAAGAATGTCTATTGTCATCTCATATTGATGATCAAAAAGTTGATGAAGAGGTCAAGCCTATAGTTTTAATCAAGCCTAAAAGGATACTAAAGGATATTCAATCTTGTGATAACATGGAGATCTAGGACTCTCCTGAGCTTGTGTTGTTTTAGTATAATAATAGTGGATGCTTGGTTTGAGGAGGAGCTATTCTAGTTGTTGACTGAGCTTGATCTATGTTGAGAAGTGGTCTTGTAATTTGAGTTTATTTGAAGGAGGTATGCATAGAGTAAGGGGGAACATGTTATTGTAATGATTCATATTATGTGTATTGATATTTTATTGAAAGAAGGTGTGGTTATAGAAGTTTTATTATGTATGACCCTTTTTCATTAATGTCAAAGGGGAAGAAAGTTCAAAGAAAGAAGATTGACCAGATTGGGGGAGATGACAGTGATCAAATTGAAGTATGTTTTACCATCAATGATAAAGGGGGAGTTTGTTGAGAATTATTGTCATTGATGTCAAGGTTTATGTCATTGATGTCAAGGTACATCTCATGAAGATGCATGGTGAGTGGTTTGTGAGATATGATCTTATGTGCTTGATGTGACAAGGAAGCCATGTGACAAAAGAGAATTTGAAGGTAACCTAATGTATCTCTATTGAGATAAAATTTTAAGGAAACCTAATTATTATTATGTTGGTTGATGTCAAGGTTTACACTAATTCTCAAGTCAAGTGAGCATTAAATCATGTTTGAGTACTAGTTCTTGAGTATAAGCTGTCTTAAGAAGCCCAGTTTAGACCCTGTGAGAAGGTGTGCATAGTGAAGTTTGTTGAAGTAAATAAGCACAAGCTTGTGAGAGGTCTTTTAGAATTATGTGATCATGAAATATAAGTGTAGATAATTTTTAAATGTTTCAAGGTCAATTGTCAAGTTTCATGTGCTTGAGAAGCCTTGCAATGGCACTAGTCATAACATGAAGAGACATTGTGAGAAGGTATTAATATGCTAGCTTGGTGAGATGAGTAAAAAAATTAATGAGTGTATGTATGAGGATGATTTATCATGTATTTGAATCATTGGATCACTAATTAGAGTCTTAAGGTGAGGATACAATGGTAATACCTTTAGATCATGTTTGCACTTAGACCACTTCTAGACCCTACCTAGCCTAATGAGGCATCATGATCTATTTTCAAGACACAAGAAGCATGTATGATAGTGTTTTAATCATGTATGAGGTTGTTTTAGTGTGTTAAAATGGTGTATATCACATGAAAAGAGGCACAAAGGTCAGTTTCAAGGCCTCATGTGATTTATAGGTGAAAGTTTAAGTAAGACAAGAGAGAGTGTGTAGCCTAATGGGGTATCAAGATTAGTTTCCAAGGAAAATGTGAGTATGTGAGAATGAAAAAAGGTATTAAATGATGTTTAAATTATTTTCACAAAGTTTTAGATCATGGTTTGCGAGAAAAGGCATAAAAAGTGGTTTTAAGGTCTCTCAAGTACACATAATGAAGTCATGCAAACTCGAGAAGGAATTTCAAGTGTTCATTGGAATGTGTAAAATTTTAATTGGAACCTAATATATTGAGGAGATATGGGTAAGGTTACTATATAATAACTATATGCATTGGTTTTGTATTTGGGGGGCAATCCTTTATAAACAATTGCTAACACTGAAACCTATGTTAAACCTCTCTAAAACCCTAATAATGACCTGATGTGTAAGATATTATTCAAAAGTGGATATAATATATTGGAATGGATATATAAGTGATTTAAATTTTTATTCATCTCTCCAAATCACCTCTAAGTGTGATTGGTTTGTCAAGTGTGTGAGTAGAACCTACAAGAAAGTACACATTTCTCAAAGATTTGTAGTAGTAATTAGAGTTAACCAAGTAAAAGTATGAAAATGAATGAAGGTTAAAGATTGAGACTTTTATTTTATGTCCATGGTGGTTTTTTTACATGTTATAACCCTAAATTATTCTAAACCAATAATCTAATTTAACTAGTCACTAATAGGACTAATAGCGGAAATAATGAAAAACCCAGGAAATAGTGAGAAGAGGTTTAGGAATATGTTATTATGGAATAGGGATGAAACCAAGTAAATGGATATGTTTTTTATAACTTGTAATACATGATAATTTTTGGTATAATTTTTGGAGGTCAGTGGTTATATTGAAAAAGTTACTCACAAGTTGACTTGTCTATCTCCATAAGGTCTATGTATATTGAGGTTATGAGATTGGTCTGTAAGACCAATATTTATATTTGACCATATTGTATTTATATCTAAATATTTTATAATTATATAATAAGATAATATACATTCATTATAAGTCATTTAATATTTCTACACCAGTGTTGAAGGTTTGAGTTATCATGACTGTGCTTTAAGATAAACTGGTAGTGCTAGATAAACAAGCTGTAGTAATGGGTTTGAGGCTCTATGGCCTAAGTTGAAATATATTATTCATGTGATTTTTTTTTTATGAATTTAAATTCCTATTAATTCCATTTATAATATTTTTTATTCATTAACAGTATTGAAAATGTTGACGCCAAAATGGCTTGTCTAGTTGAGTAAGGTATATGAGAGAGAATGTTAATAAATTGGTTTACAAGACTAATAGTTTCTATTAGATATTATGATATTTTTGTTAGAGGTTGTTCTGAATATGTTTTTAGATCATTTTCATTCATTTTAATTCCTTTATTTTATTATTTTAGGTGTCATAAGTTCAAGTTTCTATGACTATGTTTTGAGACTAGTTGACAATTTAGAGTAAGGATTTTAGAGAAAAGAGTTTGAGCCTGTATACCCTGAGTTAAAGAATATAATGAATTTTTTGATGACCCTGAGGTCATGAAGTTTTTGAATATGGGATTTATTGTTATGTTTATTTGTAAAAATTGTGTTTATGCTTCATTTTTTCAAAATAGACTTTTTTTGTGTATGAAGGCCTAATTGTGAACAATACAAATGGTGTGCTTCAAGTGGTGATTAGCCCTAAAAATTATTATGGAGCCTATATGAGATTAGCATGGGTATATTTAGTGGAATATGCTATGTTAATTTTTTAGGAGGTTTTTTAGTGTTCCAAGGAAGGTAATGTATAATGTGTCCTAAAGTAGACCTAATGGGATTAGTTCTTCATAAGACGTAAAGATGAAATAAGGCCTAATTGAGGTATGTCAGACATAAAGTGACTCAAATAATATTTTATTAATGTTTATGATATGTATTAATATCTATTACATGTCATACCTAAGAGGTTAAGTGTGTTTTACTAACTAAGAAGTATATGAGCAAGAAGTTTGCATATATACTAGACGGTTTTAGGCCTATTTGAGTAAGGAGAGTGTAAGCGAATGAAATAACACATTTTTGAGTATAATGAGGTATTTCAGATCATTAAATTAGTGTATAGTATTTGTAATTAATATTTGATAGAGTGTCTACATATGAAGATCAAGTTTATATGACCTAATCAGTCTTGAAGAGACCTAGTTGAGCAAAGAAGCCTAGAAGGCAGTTTGAGAGGGATAAGAATGTGAAGAGCTGAAGAGGTGGTCATAATTTTTTGGTTGAGAAACATAGTGTTATTAATGTGATTAAATTAATTAGGTGTCTGAGTTTATGTTGAGTCATCTTTGGGGTTGGTGCCTCCTTACAGGTGGGTGCTTGGCCAGTTGGGGTTGGTGCTCCATGTAGAGTTGGTGCTTCAATAAATTTGGTGTTTGTATTATATTATTTTAGTAAATTTATAGATATTAGTGGGTTTTATTCCTCTTGATTTTTTTACACATATATGTGTTCTTATGTTTTTTGCTTATGTGGATATGTGTTTATGCTTTCTAGATCTATATGCTTATTTAAATGATTCATAATTGATTAAGGGAAATTGGTAAGAAAGTATTTTTAAGATTGATTCAACCTCCATATTAGTAATTTTTATTCTAACATAACATGTTTTTATGTCCCATTTAATACTCTGACCATTTTTGTCAAAGGGTTAAATCATTATTTGTATATACCAAATGTGTAAGGAGTGGCATGGTACATATTTTCTCACTAGAATCATTATCAATCATAAAACTATATATAAGTTCATGGTCAAGGCATGATAAAATATATAATGAATGAATATATGAATTATAATCCACTATTTCACTATCATCAAATGTAGTAGAAGGTATCTAAACCATATGAGGTATCATGCATGTATAAGTGACAATAATCCCATATAATGTGTGCCCATAATGTGATGGAAGAGGATGTGCATTGTATGCCATTTGCACCTTTAGATATTTATTAATATGATATTACAAATAATTGTTAAATATATTATAATTTTGGTGATCACCAAGTTGTGAAACTGAATCCTTTGGAAGATCATCAAAGGTAATCTTTTGGTCATCAATGAGGTTTTGAATCTTATGACTTAAAATATAACATCTATTTGTATAATGTCTAGGGCCTTAGTTGTAGTCAAAATATGCATTAATATCATACCTTTAGGTAGAGGTTGAATCATACCAAATTCTATGGGAGGAGGGAGAAATATGAGATGACACTCCATAAGCTTATGAAGTAAAGAAACTAGAGACTCATGTAATCATATAAATTCTCTTAAGTGTATTAGATAAAATGAGCCAATTAGCAACCAATATGTTAACCATCATGGTTTTTTATTTTTTAGGTTCTATAATTTCACCTTGTAGCTTGGTATGATATGAAACTTGGTATTAGATATAGTTAGTGTTTTTGATACATACTTGAACTTGTTCAAGGAATAAGTTTCATTTCACAGTCTTGAACAATATGGCATAATTCATGAAAAAAGTTGAAAATTTTGAAAACAACGGACTCATGTAATAGGGCATATAAAATTTTCTTGAAGATGTCTTCAAGTTATTTATCTACCATATGATTTGTCATTTTGGCCAACATTATTTTATATCTCAAAACATATTCATTAATAGGCTCATTGGCTCCTTCTTTGATCTTTGAAATTTGAGTATATGCCATATTTTTAGTAATGTTAATAGAAAAATGCATTATAAATTTATCACCTTGAGGTTTTAATGCTTTCATTTATTGGAGCGATAAATTATATAACCATCATAAAACATAATCCTTGAGGCTCCATGGAAATAATTTGGTCAAAATTTTATCATTGGAGGCATAATCAAGGCATGAAACATATAAATATCAAAGATGATATTTAGGATCACCCTTGACATCATAAAATGTGAAATTATGTGGAACAAAACCAATTGATAAAGGGTGAAAAGATATTTTAGGTGCAAAAGGATTATGTAACACATCTTGTGAATCAATATCTTAAGGTGATTTCATATAAATTTGCTCAATGTTGGTAACCTTAGCTTGAAAAAGTTTTATAGTTTGTATAAGATCTTTCATATTTTGATCACTAAGATTTGAAATTTGAGAAGTCACCAAAAGAGGTGTACCCATGGTTTGAGTTGATATTGTTGGTGTAAGTTATTACTTTCCTACTCTATAACTTACTTAGGTGCTATTTAATTATAGATGTTTATCCCACATTAATGACAATGATGGGTTTATGCCTTAATTCCACCTATATTGGGGAAGTTAGTCCCACATGTATGGGATGGTTATGATTCTTATATATTATACCTATTTGTACATCTCTATTGTAAACTATTTGATATAGAATATAATGAAATATAGTTGATTTATTCTTAGTGTACAATGTTGAATATTTCATGGCTATGATAATGGATTCATGGAGAGATCTTAGTTGAAAAGTATTTTAACTCTATCATGGTATCAAAGCAGTCTTCAACTACCATTTTTTCAATTGTCATTTTTTGCATTGCTTGTCTACTCCTAAGATAAGTTGTATGGTTCCTTTTCAAATCTAAGTTTTTTTATTCATATTCAAAACATCTCTACTATGAAGAGTTTATGGTTTTGAGTATGTTTATATCTATTGTGTTTAGATCTAATTATTCATATCTATTTGAATTTGAATTACTTAGATCTATTGTGATGGCCATACATTTTTTTTGGAGAAATAACAAAGTCTTTTTTCCATAAAATTGTGACTATCTTGTAGATTAGTTTTCTCTTCACATAGGTGTGAAATTCATAAAATTCTGTCACTGATGGAAAGAGGACTTTGATATGTTTCTAGAATGTATTCATAATAAAAATTATAATCAATATCCAAGGAGATACAAGGCTCTAAATTTGACCTTGCAATTCTATTTTTTATGCACAATCAAGGAATATTTTTTTACCATTTTTTATGCACGATCAAGGAAAAAAATTTAGATCTTGTATTTAAAGTGAAAAATCAACATGGAAGATTGATCTATTTGAAAGATCATTTTTTTTCCTTTCCTAAAAATTTTCTTCAAATCCACTTTTTCTAGATATGATAGAAATAATTTAATTATATCCAAGCATTTAATATTGTTTGGTGCAAGGTTTTTTTTTTGACCCATTTATGATGGGATAACCTTGTAAAAAATATATCTTTTGATTGGTAACTTAAAATTGAGTGTTATTTTTTAAAAAGTGTATATTTTTAATGCCTGATCTATTGGTGTCATTTATTTTGTAAAAATAGACTAAAATATAGAGTGCCAAATTTTAGGGGGGTATATAATAACCATGGAGGGTTTACTATTTCAGCCTTGTCTAACTTCATGTATTTATAAATATTTGCTTCTTTATCCACTATTTCACTTTGCACTATCTTGGATGCATTTTTAGTTGAGTCTGATGTCCCTTTACATGTGCTTTGTAGGTTGTCATTTTTTGGTAGCTGACACTTTAACACACTTATATTTTGAGTCATGTCTCCACCAAGGCCCCTTTATTATCACCTTGCCTTATTTTATGGAGACACTTTTTTGCTTCCTTATTTTTAGAGAAACTTTCATGATTGGTGATGACTTGTTTGACTGGTCAACTATCTCCTTGTTTAAAACTATTTTGGTGAAGCCCAATGTCTTTCTTGTTTTCATTTTGTGTTTAATGAAATATATTTTACTCACACTAAGTTATAAAGTGCCATGGGGAGTTTGTTGACTTAGACTTGTCTACCTTCATGTATTTATGTGCTATATTTTGGGCACCTTTTCACTTCTTCAATTGCTTGTCTCTCCCATCACCACCAGGGCCATCCTATTTGAGAGATATTATCTATATTTTTGAAACCATTTTTTTGATAGTTGAGAATCTCCCACATTTTAAATTATAACTATTTTGGTGAATCCTAGTGTCATCTTATCTTCTTTGATAGTTTGATAGTCTCTTTGAGTGTGATATGGAGCTATTCTAGTGCATACAATGTTAGCTTATTTAGTGTTTGAGTAGTATATTTAAACAACTCATGCAAACCTTTTTTTCATCCACTCCACCCATTTAACATTATGGGGGGGGGGGTGTACATACACTTATTTATCACCACTCCACCCAATCAATAGTACGAGGGTGTGTGGTGTAGATCCTGCTTCTTAGGTGTTGAGTGTTCCTTGCACATATAGTAGTTTTAGTTATTTTTGTGATCAAGTAGTGTATTTGGACCACTCATATAGATTGAGTTCCTTTATGACCTTTGATTACTTGGAGTATGGAATCTGTTAACACAATCTTTTAGAGGCTTTCAAGCTCTCTCTTATTATTTTATCTCTTTTGGGGAGGGAGTTTTTCATATAAATTTTATCTTTTTTCTCTACTTTATGAGAGTTATATGTACATTTTGCACTTTTTGAGTGTTTTCTAGATTCCTCCTTTGTATATGGGTATCTTATTCAGGTCCTTTGTTTGACATAACCCATATGAGGATTTTTTACTTATCTCCATGGCCTTCTTAGTGATTCTTATAGTGAAACTAATGTGGTATCTCCATTAATGACACCAATGTGATAGCATCACCAATACTTGTGCTCACTTATCACCATCTTATTGGAGGGTGTTCAAGCAATACGTCCTTGGGTTCATCATTCTACTTAGTATTCTAGAGTGCAATGTTCATATTTAGTGATCTTTATATTCAACACCATTCCTAATTTAACTTAGTTATTACAATGACTCAACATCTATCTACTTTGAAAATATCAATTGGTATCTATATGGACATGTGGCTTCACACTGTATCTTTTATTGTACCCACCTAAGCTACACTTAAGAGGGTGTTAGTGTAGGATATTATTTTCCTACTCTTTAGCTTACTTAGGTGTCATTTAATTGGATTTGTTTATCCCACATTAATGAGAATGATGGGTTTGTGCCTTACTTATATCTATATTGGGGAAATTAGTTCCACATGTATGAGATGGTTAGGATTCTCATACATTTTACCAATTTATACATATCTATTGTAAACTATTTGATATATAATAAAATTTAATATAGATGATTATTCTTGGTGTGCAATGATGAAGCTTTCATGGATGTGCTAATGGATTCATGGAGAGATCTTGACTGAAGCATCTTCTTAACTATATGAGATATAGACATTGAAATCAATAATTGGGTTGAAGTGCTAATTATTCCCATGGAGGATGTAGTAATAGTTGGATTTGTTTCATGGAATAATGGTGTAAATACATAAACCATTCCCCCATTGGATGTAGGAAGTAATGATGTGCTCAAGGGGAGGGTTATAATAATATGGGGATGTCCCATATCTCTAATAAGATGATCAATAAATGTACCTAGTTATTCATCTATGATTTTTTATTTTTTAGTTTCCAATATAGTTTTGAGGATCTCATCAAGATATTTAGGGTATTGATGGACACACCCTTGAAACATAGAAATAATTTGTACTTTCTCTTGATCTAGTTGTTCATATTCATTATTTAAATTATATTCATTATTTTCATGATTAGAACCATCTTCTATGATAATCTCTTCATTATTTGTTTTAGTGTTATTATTGGCACTTTCATTAGGCATAAGATTTGATACTTCATTGGTTTGAGCCATCTTAGGTGGAAAAAGAGGAATCTCTAAGTGTTTAGTATAAACACCACCTAATCTAGGGATACGTGTAGGTAACATACATATAACATAATCAAATTAGGAAAAATAGCAACAAAAAATCTTAGGAGGTTGAATACCTAGGGAAAGCTAGGGCTTACATAGAAAAACATAGAGGTAAGGTTCACCAAATATTTAACCCTAAATTTAATTTAGTGGGGGATATGGTTAAGAATATATAAGTAGTTCAAGAAAAAGGGTGTTAAACTAATCTATAACAAGCTAATTAAAATAAATCTTATATAAATAATATTATGAATTCATATAATTGAGATTGATAAAATTATTAAAGTACAACTATTGAAAGATATAACAATAAATAAGAACTAATGGTACTTAGATGGTTTACTATGCACAAATAGATTTAGACTAGAAACATGTGTAAAGTATGTAAGATCATCATTTTAGACCAATCATCATATTCTATAAATTATACTTCTATGGTCATAGACCCTACCATCTAATCTAGGGACTAACATAAATATTTGTATCTTACTGTGACATAGGTATCTAATACATAATAATTATTGGATTTGGATGTGACCAACTTTGATGTTATAGGTTTTTTATTTCCAATTTGTTTATGTATTAAAATGTAGGATATAGGCTATCTCTCTTCATTTATGGATCAAATACTTTCTCTTTACCCTTATTAACCATTAGAATGATTTTTTTGATAAATGGATTATTGGGATCATGGTGTCAAACTAATCTAAAGATCCATTTATCAATGAGAATTACCTACATAACTGTACTCCAAGGAGGGCCTCAAACTAATGTAGTTCTCCCCTACATGTGGGAAAGTGTGTGCACAAGGGTGAAATATAGTATATGAATATACATGCAATGATCTATCTTGTAATTTAACAAATACCACTCATGGGATACTATTTGAATGCTTAAGACCTATAATATGACCACTCTTATGTTTGATATGAAAATAAGGATGAATAAGGTAGAGTAGAGTGCTTGTGTAGTTGATTGATTTATCTTTAGTAGCTATTTACTTAGTATTTTTTACATGAGGAATGAGAAGGATCAAACTTGTATTTATACCACACCTTTTGAAAATATCTCATGATAGGGTTCAATAAGATAATTAGGTTGACCCATGGGTTTTGATCATTTTATAAATTGGTTAATTTTTGGCTACTGGACACTAGATATGGATCTAAACACTACCATCAATGGTAGTGTCCTTCTATGGCCTATAGTGTCCATAAGGATAGAAAATAGGTACATATTTGAAACTAACAATGAATGATGTTTATGATATTTTAATATTTCTTTGAAATGTAGGAGACCTGGGTCATCATAATTATATGGATCAGACTAAAGGATAAACATTTAGGCATAGTGAGATGGTAAATATGAGACTTTCAATAGAAAGGAGGTCTAAAATTGATGGGTAAAGCCCTAATTTATATTTATAAAATGTACAAGACTAAGATATTATAAATATTCAATTTTAATATCTACATGCATAATCGTTCCATTTGCATGTGATGCTTAGCCTTGTACATTTATGCAACATTCACATGTCTCTTGTATGTGGCCTTTGGGCCTTATGTGTGATATGTTGTTCAAATTACATGAAATCATGTGACATTTATTGTTATTATGATGCCATGGTTCATATCATTCATTAGTTCTATCTTTTACTTTTGTGTGATGATACATATCATGCACATGCTACTTATGTGCTTCAATGCTATATCTATCTAACACATATTTCATATGTAAATCAATGTTATGTTCAATAGTCTGATGTAATTCAATTAAAATGTTCATCTGATGGTACATGATCACATCTATCACATATTTTACAAATTCTCTTATGATATTAGTTGTCAGGCACCTAGAACAACAAACATGCTCTGATACCAATTGTAGGGGAATCCAAGAACAAACACACCTGTTTTGATCCCACTTGTTAAGATCTTGCTGCTCAGAAAGAGCATAATATGATTACCAAATATAAGCAATTAAACATGCAAAAATAATAAAAAACACAAGTAACTAGAATTCACCAATAGCACAGAATATGAGAGACAATACACTATCTTGTATTAACACTTTACAAAAAAGAATACAATAA
The DNA here is from genome assembly GCA_037957365.1 of Torreya grandis. Classification (NCBI taxonomy): domain Eukaryota; kingdom Viridiplantae; phylum Streptophyta; class Pinopsida; order Cupressales; family Taxaceae; genus Torreya; species Torreya grandis. Next base: position 320,720 of record JARHVA010004662.1, on the reverse strand, counting down.
AGAGCCGCCACACTCTTCCACCTTACAGAGGCTTCCCACACCTTAAGTGTATAGTAATTCTTCTTCAACACTCTCCTACCAAAAATGGTCCCAACACACAACTCACACACAGAATTGGTGTTCACCTCTCCAACCAGTCAGTAATAACCTTGCTAGTACACCAAGCACTCTATAGTACTTCAAGTTGATCTCCCATGAACCTGCAACCTGCAATTCAATAGACCATACTCACACATGTAGATATCCTATGAGCTTGCAACAACCTACAACTCAATGATCTTACAATGGAAGCAAGTTCCTTGCCTTCCTTATCAGCTCATACATTACAATACATGCCAATGGGTCTATAAATAGATCCCAGACTTAAACAATAACTTAGAATCTTAATTTAGACAATTATCCATGTAGCTCAAGACTCTAACTGGCCTTTACATGCAAACACTTCATTCACTTAACTAACTATTCATGTAACGAATAGTTCTGGAACACACAGGCGACCGACATCGGTCCCTGTTTGCCTAGTTCTACCGATGTCGGCCGACTTCTGGCCGTCGCCAGTTGCCTTCTGCACTGGTCACGACTGACATCGGTCATGCTGCTGACATCAGTGCTTTTGGTTCTTCAGCAACCTTCTATTTCCATTTGCAGAGTTGAAGCTTTTAGCTCCACACCCTAACAATCTCTCACTTGGAGATAAATAGCTGCAACTGTACTTGTACCTATACTTTGTCTAGTTTATTCCCTTGGCTTTGTATCCCTCCTCAAGATCTCTCTTGAAGACCAACCACCACACACCTTGTGATGCAAATCATGTCATCTAAATCACCTACCACATCCACATCTACAAACCATGTAGAAAATAAATTAAACCTGCATAGCATGTGCACCTTTTACTGGTCCCTCTAAGAATCCATTGAACTGCCCTTCAGTACTTCTCTCTCGGATTGGCTCCTAACTTGTGATAACTCCCACTGCTTGGGAAAACTCAGGTTTAGTACATACCATGCACTTAACCTCATTATGTGAATCAAGACACCTATTCTATGAATTGTCCAACCATTGGCGTGCTAACTGGTCTCACACAATCATCCTGAGACAAAGTCAACATGTGACCTTCCATGTCTCTAGAACACACTCATGCCAAAGAATCTTGCTGCTCCCAGATTCCTCATGACACTCCTCTGAACTAGCTTTACCTTTAGTTCAACAATACCCTATATATGTAACCCTGCAACAAGCACATCATACAGTAATAGGATAATGTAGCTAATATTATCCAACCTGGTAAAGAGAAACACAATGATCAAACCTCCATTGCCCTGAAGTGTATACAAGACCATATACCCTGATCTTCCATCTCACATATCCATTTCTGCTCTTCTTCATCCTGAACATCCATTCGTCTCTTAGTGCTTACTTTCAACTGGCAACTCCATCCAAAACTCCTGTTTGGTTCTTCTCCAAGGAATTACATCCTCCATCCATGCCAAGCTCCCACTATTTCTTGGATCTACATGTTCTGCTTCTTTAACAACTTCCTGGTTCTATACCATAAGTGAGCAACAAGTAGTGTAAAGAAGGGAAATGATGAATTTAAGAACTTACTTACACCTTCAGTCCTCCATATGGGTGCTTGAGACTCTTTGACAACTTGCTGTCCACCCAAAATTTATCTCAGTAACCGATGCCGGTCACTTCTCAGTCTACACCTGATCGATGTCGATTCCCTGTGACTGCCCCATTGCCGACATCGGTTTTCACCTTGCTGACACTGGTGTTTATCTCCCCTGAGTTACTAATGTTAGTCTACACATAGCTGATGTTGGTCCCTGTCTGGACGTCGACGCCGATTTTCCTGCCGATGTCGGTCTCTATGTTTTTCTAGCGAGAACTGACTTTTTCCTGTGAGCTCCTTTTGGATCAAACCCTTGTCCAAATCACCCTTACTCTGCTTAGAATTCCTCTACCCCTTGTGCTGAACTCTATTCATCACCTTCTCCTTGGAAACCAAGGCTTTCCTATTCTTGTCACTAACATCAGATTCCTCAAGAAACGTTACCTTCTTCTGCATACAGAAATCACGATCCATGCCTTCCAGATCTGAAAGCATACCCTTTGACTCAAGAACATGCATCTCTTTCTTATTCATGTGACCAAGCCTATTAAGCCACATCTTCGAATCTACAGCTGAAGTAGATAACCCAGAAAGAGAATCAGTAATACAAGTAGATAGATAAAGCGTACCTACTTTCTTACCTCTAGCTACAAGTGCACTCTTGGTAACCTTCCAAGAGTTCGCTATGAGAGTTACTATGCAACCCTCATCACCCAAACTTCTTATAGAAATCGAATATTGCTCCAGAATTGGGACATGCATGACCTCCTTTAACACCCATGCATTACATGTTTGCAATTTTAGCTTCACTTTCCCTTTGCCAACCATTTGACAAGGCTTACCATCCCCTACACAAATTTCTCCAAAGTCTCCCTGGACATACTCATGAAAAAATTCTCTATTTGGGGATGCATGAAAAGAGGCACCATAATCTAAAACCCAAGATTCTACTTTATCTAAAGAACATACCAGAGCACCCTGTGCAACAAAATCTGCAACACCTACTTCTTCTTCATGTCCTTCATGCTGATCTGCTACCAACCAACAATCTTTCTTTTTCTGCTCTTTCTATCCATATCTCCAGCAGGTTATTCTACCATACCTGAACTTGGACCTCCTGCTATTAAACTCTCCATTCGTAGTCTACTGTCTTCTGCCATTGCTCTACTCCCACTCAAACAGAAACCCCTATGAGTAACCTGTAATCAGCACACACTAACTAGATCTGAAACAACCTGTTAGTATCCCAACCAAAAGCTCTGATACTAGTTGTCAAGCACCTAGAACAACAAACATGCTCTGATACCAATTGTAGGGGAATCCAAGAACAAACACACTTGTTCTGATCCCACTTGTTAGGATCTTGCTCCTTAGAAAGAGCATAATATGATTACCAAATATAAGCAATTAAACATGCAGAAATAACCAAAAACACAAGTAACTAGAATTCACCAATAGCACAGAATATGAGAGACAATACACTATCTTGTATTAACACTTTACAGAAAAGAATATAATAAAGAGCTGCCACACTCTTCCACCTTACAGAGGCTTCCCACACCTCAAGTGTACAATAATTCTTCTTCAACACTCTCCTACCAAAAATGGTCCCAACACACAACTCACACACAGAATTGGTGTTCACCTCTCCAACTAGTCAGTAATAACCCTGCTAGTACACCAAGCACTCTATAGTACTTCAAGTTGATCTCCCATGAACCTAAAACCTGAAATTCAACAGACCATACTCACACATGTAGATCTCCTATGAGCTTGCAACAACCTACAACTCAATAATCTTACAATGGAAGGAACTTCCTTGCCTTCCTTATCAGCTCATACATTACAATACATGCCAATGGGTCTATAAATAGATCCCAGACTTAAACAATAACTTAGACTCTTAATTTAGACAATTATCCATGTAGCTCAAGACTCTAACTGGCCTTTACATGCAAACACTTCGTTCACTTAACTAACTATTCGTGCAACAAATAGTTCTTAAACACAAAGGCAACCGACATCGGTCCCTACTTACTTGGTTCTGCCGATGTCGACTGACTTCCTACCGTCACCGGTTGCCTTCTGCACTGGTCACGATTGACATCGCTCATGCTGCCGATGCCGGTGCTTCTGGTTCTTCAGCAACCTTTTGTTTCTGTTTGCAGAGTTGAAGCTTTTAGCTCCACACCCTAACATTAGTGACTTATAGGATATGTCTCTCATCTTCAAAGGGGAGCATAATAATGGGCTTGTCTTAAGAATTCAAGTCCTCATGAGCAACAAATTTTAAATTTATTACAACATATAGTTTCAAAATTGCAACATGATTCATACTTTTTTAGATTATGTGGCATGTGATATGCATGTGCACTCATTAATATAATTAATTTAATACAAATTCATAAATACTTGATGCATATGCATGGGCACGTGTAAAATAATTACAAGCTACAAGTTTCAAATACTTACAAGGTTAAAATGACATCTAGTATCAATTCGGTACATATACATGAGACATGATATTAATTCATGTTCATGATTATACATGGAAAATATCAATTTTAATAAGCTCAAAAGTTCAAAATTTTAAAAGTTTCAAATATAATCTAGATCTATTTATAACAGTGAGATTTGTCTCATTTTGTAAGTAGGCCATGTTAGTGTTTAATGACACAAATGTCTATAGTTTAACTTTAGCGAGCCACATTAAGTGGTTACATTCTCTTATCGTACCACATTTGAGTCTAGTAACACTCAACATCTATGTTGCAATGTAGTAAGCCACCTTTGGTAATCCCATCATTTAATCATTATACAAGAGTACTCTATGATATTTGGAGCATACAATATTTACAACTCAAGGGATTTTAGTGGTATTGAAATTAAGTCTTGATCACTCTCGATTCACCATAGGTTCAAAATTTCTCCAAATGACTCAATAAGGGGGCACACAAACCTCACTAATTTCAAGTTACAAGGCAATGATAGTACATAATATTTTAAATATATTATTTCCTTGCTCTCTTTTCAATTTTTATATTTTCAAAATTTTAATTATGAGCAGGAACTACTTTCAATGGCATTGTTGTCAATTTTTTATTAAAACATCTTGCATAATAAAGCTTCACATCAAAATATAAAGTGTGCATACACAATTAGGTTTAAATATTATTTACTCTATTAATTTCACTTCATTTCATCACTAGAATATGGGGGGGGGAATGTGGACACTCAAATTTATTCATTAAGTGCTTGACAATGTTTACTATTGACATCCTTAACCTTAATTTTTCTATTCACCATTCCATTAACTTAAAATCTATATAAGAACATTTTATATTCCATGTATTTCCTTTGAATCACTATAAACATCATTCAAGCATCACTATTTTGCTTGTAGAGTCTTCTTAGATAAATCCAAATAGTCCATGTCCTTCTGGAATATTATCACACTAGATAAACAAGGTCACAACTTGACCTTGTCCACTAGTGTGGCCTTATCCCTATGCTCCAATGGTAACTTTTTAAATTAGAGATGTTTTAGATTACTCCTCCCACACTTTTAGCAAGGTCACTTAATAGAAATATTCTAAATATTATATATATAATCACATCAATGTCTTTCAAAATACATCTAGAAATCTTTTGGAAAATATAATACACATTGAGAAAAAGGGTGCTCATATTTCCATTTCAATTATTGATTTATCTTAATATTCATAGGCCAAGTATTAAGTTATTTTATTATAAGACAAGGACACTCATTGTTAAACATTCAAGTTAATCTATCTAGTTACATTCATATAACAAATATCAAGATTCACACACTCACTCTAAGAGGGAGAACTAAATCTAATTGAGGTCCTTTTGGGCTATGTAGGCATCACTTAGATTACATGAGTTTAAGGATAACTAGACTATTCCCCTTACTTGATTTCCCCTTTATATTTTATATTCATTAGGTTTATTATGTAGGAGCTAGGCTTTCAATTTTTTGGGTCTTCTTTGTAAGAAAATGACACACAAAGACAATCAGTAAACCCTTCAGACAACCACTGGTACTCGTAAAAAACAAAAAATCACACAGTCAAATAAGGTGCAACCAAAATTAATAAATAAGGCTATAGTGAAGCTTTGTCCTCCTAGTGTTTTATTACAATTTAAAATTTTACTCTTACTTGTGATATAGTTTAAGGGTCCTTATAGTCAGTTCCCATCAACTGCGAACTTGCACAATCAAAATAAGCTTAGTTTGAGTTAGTTTTGCATATCTGATTATCAATTTACTATTTATGACTCATTCTAAATTCTCTATTTCACATTGATATTCTATATATTCTATAGATATAAACCAATTTTTAATAGTTTGATGTTTGTTAGATTTTATTATTAAATAAAAAATAACATTAAATAAATATGATGTAAATAATCTTAAATTAAAAAAATAACTATATAAATTTAGTCCTCTAAAAAAATATGCAACTTTTAAAAACATCACATTAAAAAAATTATAATTGTGAAAAACATATTGAAGTTTGAAATGATAACAGTCTAGGTGACATATATAAAAATATGAATAACATGAAAATTAGGTTGAATCACTAATATATATCATTACAAAGTAATTGAAAAAATATGTACAGTTATTTTTTTTAAACTAAGAAAGGACACCATGTGACTAAGATATGGCACATCGAAGATAGAGTTTTAGAAAAAAAAACAAAACTATGATGGGTCACTTGTAATAAATTGTCCAAATTACCCACAAAACATTGTTGCTTGTAACTCCAAAACTAGAAAATGGATATTTTTGTCCATACAATTCTCTAAAGTTTGAAACTTTAGAGATAATTTTACAATTGGCAAGTTTGTTTAATTTTTTTTTTTTTTTGATTTTCTAAAAAAATAAAAAAACATTTTTTTTAAAACTTTGAAATTAAAAAATAATAATAAAACAAAATTGAGTATAGAAATGACACAAACAAGCACTGATTGGCCTTTTTTCAAACCTCAATAAATTAGGGATCTGAACTTCATTTCCCTTTAAACAGAAATCAAAATTGAATTTACCATGCATTTAAGATGCAATGGTGAAATTGAAATATCTTCATAAAGCTTTGAAAGTTACAAATAACAAAGAGAACCTTCGAGGCAACGCAAAGAAAAACTCCATAAATGTGATTATAAGTGAACTTGAATACATAAATGATTATGCAAATGAAATAAAACTATGAGAATCTCTAATACCATGTTATAATTTTAAATTAGGTCCTAGATAACTAAATAAACAACCTTAAGACATACACTCATAATTGAATGCATATATGTATAACATTAAAGCAATGATAAACACATTTATGTAAAACCCAATAGATTAACTACCTCTTTTCAATAAAGCTTAGATATGTAGGAGGGATAAATGATGTCAGGTCATTTACGCCCTCTCCCAACCTTTCTCACAATATTATTCTATACCAATACATAAGAGGATAAAAAATCCAAAAAATTCAATTGCATTTGCACCTTCTATGTTCTTATATAAATAAGAAATTAGGTTTAATGTTATGAAAGTATCTCTATCTTTTATGTAATATTTCAAATTATACAAATTTTAATTTGATTATAACAGCTAAAAATACATTCTTATTTATGATAAACATATAAGTAAAATGCATAAAAATGTGTACACAAAATTTTATCTAGAATGGCATACTAATTGATTTTTTATACCATTGAAACCATTGTATAATGTCTTTATCTAAGTTAAAAGAGGATATAGGTACCATAAATTTAAATTTAGTGTCATGCAACATAATATACTATTATTCTATATAAATCCAATTGGTGAGATATTTTCATCAAATTATGGAAAATACAATTTGGTACCATGTGACATTTGCCAAGGATTAGAGTTGTGCTCAAAATTATTATTTGGACCAGTCCATGAATTACAAACACTCAAGGCTTGGAGAGTGTCTATAATTCTTGTATTTTTAGAATTGATGTTAATGATTTGAGATTGTAGGCAATCTATTATGGCTTGTAGTTCTGCTAGAAGGCTATAATTGTTTTGCTCCATTTTCCTAAAGTGGGTTAGGACCATTTGGGAGGTCCAAGGTGTTCCAAAAATTGTTACCAAAGATATATACCAAAATGATTAGTTTAAAGAGAAAATCAATTTGGGATAAGTAAAAATTTTCCATTTAAAAAAAAATATATGGGAGGTTTGAGGTGTTTTGAAAAGTGTTACTAGATATATATACCAAAATGATCAACACAAAGATAAAATTAATTTGGGTAAACAAGTGAAATTTTGTTCTAGATTCTCTTGGCTAGATACTGTAATGAATTAAATTAATCATATTGAAATATTTTGACTCATTGATATCATAATGTTACCTAATTTTGGTTAAATGCTTAATAGCATTGACCCTTTTTTTATTATTGATTATTATTGTGTTTACCAAGAGTCATAATTGGATTTATAACTGCAGGAATGCCAGGATTATAGGGAAGCTTACTATAGGGTATGTTTGGAATGTGATCTTCTTGTTTATAAAATAACATTAGCCCAATATTTTAGAGCTCTAACTATGAAGGGTTACCATTCCATATCTCATTATCATGTCTCTGAAGTATGGTGCAAGTAACTTCCTAGGGCCAACTACGTACTAGTATATTATAGAATAAAATGGGCAAAGGATACCTATGACAAGGTAAATAAACAAATAATGGGCCTTCTAATATATCTTAAGGTAAGTGGAATAACAAGTCTATATATAACACTATGTAATGGCTTGTATATTGGGCCATAAACCCTTAATCCATAATATCAAGTACAATTTATAACCACTTAGCCCATAGAATTAACTTTTTGTTAATTTGAAAATTGACAAAAAAAGTTTTTAACCCTAAATAAAAGAGAAACACATATTTTTTTTTGATCAAACAAGGGTGAAAAATATTAGTGGCACCACTATGTTACAACTTTCTGATCACAAAGATCGTAATTGGGCAAGGTGAGAACATATAATAGAAAATAGTAGAGAGACTTAAACCACTAAACTAGTTGTTGAAAATGGCCCTAGAAAGCACTCTCATACCAAATGTTAGGATCCTACCTACACATATTAACCTAGCAATGGAAATATAACAATTATGTGCTAAAAATGAAATAAGATGGGAATATTACATCAAATTAACATAAGCACACCATAAAATATTATCAATCTCTTCAAGGGGGAAATCTACTTTAAACATGATTCAATACACATATTCAATAGATGGCCTTTTCTATTACACAAGCTATTTATTCAAACCAATATAATAAAGATAACTACTACTCATATATGTGAGATAATTAAAAAATAACTAATGGGACAACTTACAAAGCACATGTATTTGAAGATTTTAATAACAATAATTAATATAAAAGAGACGAGTTAGGAATAAGGGGTCCTAACATACATATTAAATCATACAAAAGTCTATACATCTAAATATAATATAACATGTTAGAACTTTATAAAGGGCCAATATATTTCACTAAGCAACCTCAAGACATAAACTCACAATCAAACTTCGATGACATTAAAATAATGAACACACATAAGTAAAACTTGGTATAATAAATACATTCTTTCAATAAATCTTAGATGTGCAGGATGGCCAAATGGCCCTCCTCATAGGATGGATACAATGCCAATACACAAGAATATTAAATATTTAAATAATGTGTTAAATAAATTACTTTCACCCATACCCTCTTTCTTATTATATATATAATAATGTAGGTTTACATTTAAGAAATTATTTCTATCTTTTAAGGAATTTTTCAAATTAAACAAACCATAAATTATGATAACTACTAAAAATATATTATTTTTAAATATATGTGCTTATCATTACTTTAATATTATATAAATATGAATGTGACAATGGGTATATATATTTAGGTTCATTATTTAGTTATATTGGGCCTATTCCAAGGTTATTAGTTCTAGTCATTTCCTTTATTAAGATAAATTTTAATATTTAGACATGCACTTTTGTATAGTCTAAGCTGCACTTGTAATAATATTCTTTATAAATAATCACATATTTAGATAGACACCATTATTAATAACTTATATATAAGTTAATTATAAGTAATAATATATATTTATTTATTATCCTCAAATCAAGGTTTATATAGTTTGAGAATATTCCTTAGAAGTTAGAGATCACTTTTAAACCTTAAACCTCCTTACTTATCTGTATATGAAGATAAATGTATGAGCAAAGGTAAATTTATTAATATTTTTGTATTGTATTCTTCATGTGAGGAGGACCTTTGATCCACATACACATTTGAAAACTTATTTAAAACATGTTTTCATTCTACCACGTAATTCAAATCTTTGTCTCCATTGATTTAATTTTTATAGTTATGGACACAAAATTGTGGGAGATACTCTTGAGGTTATGCTTTATCACATATCCTAGAAAGACTCAATATTTTCACATGGTATTAGATCCTATATTAATTATCACTTTGTTTGTATAATGATTTCAAAATTCATAATCACTTCTCTTCACATTTTTGGAGTTATTGTCTTCTTGCTAGCTTGAAGGTTCTCCTTTTGATTTGTAGCTTGTAGTGCTTTATAGAGAGATTTTGAGCTAATCATATTTGGAATGTCTAGGAAATCCATTTTTGAAATGCGTTTCATGAGAAATAGAGTTCAAATTTGTGATTTATTAATGTTTGAAAAATTTTCAATTAGGTATTTTTGCATGTTCTAATAGTTTTTATGTTTTTTTTGGAAATTTAAGATATATAAAATAAATAATAAAAAAATATTTTAATTAATTTTTGAAAATAAATAAAATCCCAAAGCATGAAAATTATAAAATACTTTTAATAGTTTCAAACTTTAGGAAAGTATGCCAACAAAAAATAATATTTTCTCTATTTAAGGTTGTAGGGAATGAGTATTTATAGGTTTGGATAGTTTTTTGTAGAGGACACCTCACCATTTTTCTTTGTTTATAACACTCAATTTTTGATAGGCCATATCTTATTCATATGGAGGTCTTTCTTAGTACATTTTGTTTAATGTGATTTTTTGGAGAGCTTCATAGGGACATATATGTATTTTTTAAATTCAACAAGTTATTCCTCTTATTTACAAGTTTCAATGTCACCTTGAATGTTCATATTTCAAGCTGTGACATCTTTTACACTATGATGAATATTTTCATATAATTATTTTTTAAACTGCATATTTTGCTGAAAGGAATGAAATGTTACAATTATTGCTTTTATTTCACACCATTTATAATAGATTCAATGATATTTCAATTTGGGCCTCTTTCAGATATTTTGGTCTAAATTTCAATATTGTACTTTGTTTTTTAATATTTATTGTCAAAAGTATTCACTTGTACATAGATACCTTGTAAGGCACATTATTAGTTAGGACCCATATTTAGGATATGGAACTTTTTGACTTGTATTTAATTTTGTACTACAAGGGGATGTTATGAGTGTTTCCTTGGAAATTTCAATAATAGATGAAACCATTTATTTCCTTTGATAGTTTGGTGAGTGCTTATTTTCCATCTTGAGCAGTTAATACATAAACTCATGCCTTGATCATGGAAATATATTGTTTTAGTGTCTAAATGTAACCCCTCATCTATATTTTTGATGCCTTTGACAAGTGGAACTATTCTTGTGTCGATTAACCTTTGGTAGTTAAATTTTTTCTAATTTTTGGTTTTTAAGAAGTGGGACATGCCCACTCACATTGTGTTCATACGAGATTGATTGCTGGCATAATGACAATAGTTTTATGTTATACACCCTTTAATTTCAGATATATATTCATATTTAACACCATTTCCTTATTGATATGGTGGTGACAGTCACTTGACACCCATGTATTATAGTAAGATGAAATAACATCCATAAAGACATTTTTATTATTTGGTATTATCTGACATATAGATAATGGTGTCTGTGACCCACTATGATATAATTGAATGTAAGATTGGAGTTTTATGCACCGATAACTTGATTTGAGAGGTCTCTTTATCATTATCTTAAACATATTTGGTTTCCTTGTATTAGTCACCACACTCCATCTTTGATAAAATATCATGATCATCTTTTGATGGTCTTGACTATTATTTGATAGTCATGTTTGGTGTTTTATTTTATAAGAAGCCTTTGTATTAGGATGTGTGATTCATGGCTATCTCAACACAAAAATTTCCTTTAATTTCCTTCCTAATATCTAAAGTGGTTGTATCATCTATTTCAATAATGTTTCCATCTCAACAAGTAGTTTTTGAAGACTCAAACTTTTATCTTGTTGCTTTCTAAAGCTCTTGTGATGCTTCTGAAAAAACATGACTATCATCACTTCAAAGTCATTTTTTAATGATAATTATATCTTATTGCATCTCAAAAAATTAAACATTAACTGGGGGTATGTATGGGTATAAGTATGATTATACCACTTCTTTATTTGAGTTAGATTGACATGATTATACTAATTATACATGGGTATCTAACATAGTCTAATTACTAGGTCCCATATCATAGGTTTTTTCTCACTTTATCACTTACTTTAAGTTTTTCTTGGGGGATGAGAGATGGGAGAGGGGTGAGGAGTGTTGGTGTCCAATGCAAATTTATTATTTAAGCTTACTTAATATAATGTAATTTATTTTTTCATCTCTTTCTTATAGTACATAATAAGGGGGATGTTGTGTATATTGGGACTATTACACTTTAATTTAATCTAAGATGTATTGTATTAGTAATATTTATGGATATTCACATATTTATGTGCACATTATTATCTATAACCTATTTATAAGTAAATTGTAAATATGAATCTCTCTCTAGTGCATAACCCCAAATTAGGATTTGTTTAATTTGAGAAGATTCCCTAAAAAATAGATATCATCTCAAAACTCTAGACCTCCCTACTTATATACATAAGATGCTAGAGGGTATATGTGAATGTATATTTCTTGATCTCTTTGTATTGTATTCTTAAAGTGTGGAGGACAATTGGCCCTCTTGCACATCTGATATTTTCTTCAAAAGAGGTAGTTATTATTATAAATTCCTATATATGTCTCCATTAATTTAATGTTTTAGAGGTATGTATAGACAGTCATGGGGAATAATATTTAGGTTATGATTTATCATATATCCTAGGCCCATTAAATATTTTAAGAAGTTAATTGTATTCCATGAGGAATCATGTTTCTTGATAAGTTTTGAGAGTTATGTTTCTTCTCTTCCTCAAGAGGTAGTAGATGACAAACACTAGAGATGAGATCCACAGAGTTGTAATAATTCTTGATCCAAGGTTATGGGAGGAAAATTGATCAAGTATATAAGGGGAGGGAGAGGGGGTGGGGTAAAGGGAAGGAGAGGTGTAGGGGAGGAAAATAAAATAAAAATTGAGGAAAAAAATTGAAGTGTACACTTCCTTCACAAAGGGAGAAGTAGAAGAAAATCATTGGATTTTTTCCAAAATTTTACAAAAAATTCATCAAAAAAACCAACCCAACCCTTATTTTCAACTTGAAATGATTAATAATATGCTCATTAAAATATATCCACGCCAAACCATTTTATTTGGAAATCATTTTTTAATCCAAATACACTTTGAGAAAAATATAATGATACCATAATTTTAAGCTATATTTCCTAGATGGATTTGAAGGCCAACATGGTTGATCCTTTATAAATTTGAAGGAGATTTTACCTATCCATGCAAGATCCTTCAATAAATTGATAACATGTGAGGGGAGAACCATGTTATAGCCTCAATTTTATAGCCTCTTCGTACCAATAGTTGAACGCCTTGTTACCAAGGATGTAAAAAATTACCACATTAATTTTTTTGAGGTAAATATAACTGACCAAAGAGGTTTAGCCAATTTAATAATTAAACAATAATTCAACAGTGTTTCCAATCTTAATTTCCTAGCTTAGGAGATTGGAGATGAGAGGTATACTTGATAATTGAAGAAAAACCACATACGAGAGATTGTAATAAAAGAGGTAATTAAAATTATTTTTAACTTGTATGGGATGTCAAGGTACTTCACATGGAGCATTATACTCCACAATTGTGAGCATTTTCCTACGATATGCCAAATTACCTTAGCATCTAATGTAGTGTTCATGTACTCAATATTGTGGATGATTTCTCTCTAAACCCACTTAGGTTGAAAAATCAACCCCATTTAATAAGGGGTATTTTTTTCATCTTGCACCATGCCATAGGGAAGTAATTTTAGTGATATTAATCTATTAGATAAGTTAATGCATGGCTATGATAGTTTAGACATTGGAAAATAATATATCTACATTAAATTCCACTAGAACACTGATTCCATTTTTTAAAAATAATTTTAAGTTTATGTCAGGCTCAGGTAGAATGATGGAAATCTAAGGAATATTTGATGTAGTTATAACAAAACCTTTTAAATAATTTACCATATTCTAATCTATACCCAATTTTCACTATTTGGCTATTGGGTACACAACTCATACCCAATATTTTGTATATTCATAAAAATATTTCACATAATGTATATTGTACTTTTAATGTGAATGCATGTATAAAGTGTAATGATGTAATTAATATGTTAAATAGTGTACATCCATTAACATGCAAGTTCAAGGATTTACAAGATGTAAACAAGATTGCTTTGAGTAATATTGTTTATTTCCTATTATTTAAATCTTTGCACTTATGGGTTAATGGGTGACCTATATTTAGTATATTGGTAAGATCCTCATTATTTTATTTTCTATATATGTTTGAAAGACAAATAATAACATATTATCTAACTATTATCAATTCAAAATTTCTACTAATGAATGTGTAAATATAAAAATATACCTATATTGATATACATTGTCATATACTCAATCCATTTATATACATTATCATATACTCAATCCATATTTGTGTGTGAAGTGCAAAAATAAATTAATAAATGATAAATAAACATTTGCTTTAGTAGTGTTTTCATGATGTGAGGGTATGTTGTTTTTTGGCTTAGTAGCTGCAATGAAAGTTTTTATTGAACTAAATGATGGAAATTACTACCAATTTGTTTAAGTCACGAGTTTTTAAAATTAGCTAGCTAGGAAAATTAGTCTTTTTAGGTGCCAAATGTTGAATATGAGATCCTTAAATAAAAAAATATAATATGTCTTTTTGATGCCTACATCAAATACTGACCATTAGTGAAAAATATAATATATAATTAAAAAAATGCATATACATTATGTATTAGATTACACCTAAGATGAACATTCTAGTAGAACATATGAAGAAAGAAAGTGTATTTATTGATCACACCATGGATAGATTAACATAATTTAGAGTTTATCATTATATAAAGTGTACTTACATGTATTTTTATATTCTTATGAGTGTATTTTTTATTGCTATCAGTACCATCTAATAAATGGTGTAATTTATTTGATCAAGGGGACACTTTAATTATGAAGTCATTTCATGTTCATTTCCATTCAAAGTTTCTCATCTATGCATGTTGGAGTGTTTTTGGGAATGATACTATGGAATAATTGTTAGGTTGTGGAGCTGAAAGCTTCACTAATGCAGACATGGAGGAGGTTGCTGAGTGTCATAGTCACTAGCATCAGTCAAGCAAACCGACGTCGGTCAGGGGTGAATAGAAGAGCAACCAACATCGACAGCATGTCGACTGACGTCAGTCACCTCCAAGTAGACAGGGACTGACGTCGATCACCTGTGGTAGTTCCATAACTATTCGTTGCACGGATAGTTAGTTCGTTGAACCGAGTGTTTGCATGTAAAGGCTAATTTTAGTCTTGAGTTGCGTTTCTAATTATTGTAATTAGGTGTCTAATTATTATTTGCATGAGATCTATATAATAGACTCATGGGCTGTATTGTAATTAAGGATTAAGACAAGGAAGAGATCCTTCCAAGTAAGATCATTTGAGTTGCAGGTTGTTGCAAGCTTATGGGAGATCTACTTGAAGTACTTTGAGTACTTGGATACTGGTAGTGTTATTGTTGACTGGTTGGAGGTGAACACCAACTTGTCAGGGAAGTCTAAGAACAAACACACCTATGTTCTGATTCCTCTTGTTGGATCTTGCTCCTCAAAAAGAGCACAGTATGATTACCAAATATAAGCAATTAAATATGCAGAAATAACCAGAAATACAAGTAACTAGAATTCACCAATAACACAGAATATGAGAGACAATACACTATATTGTATTAACACTTTACAGAAAAGAATACAACAAAGAGCCGCCACACTCTTTCACCTTACAGAGGTTTGCCACACCTCAAGTGTACAGTAATTCTTCTCACACAACACTCTCCTACACAAAAAATGGTCCCAACAACCAACTCACAAACAAAATTGGTGTTCACCTCTCCAACTAGTCAGTAATAACCCTGTCAGTTCACCAAGCACTCAATAGTACTTCAAGTTGATCTCCCATGAACCTGCAACCTACAATTCAATAGACCATACTCACATGTAGATCCCCTATGAGATTGCAACAACCTGTAACTCAATGATCTTACAATGGAAGCAACTTACTTGCCTTCCTTTCTATCTCATACATATACAATACATGCCAATGGGTCTATAAATAGATCCCTAACTTAAACACTAACTTAGACTCTTAATTTAGACAATTATCCTCATAGCCAAAGACTCTAACTGGTATTTACATGCAAACACTTCATTCACTTAACTAACTGTCTGTGTAACGAGCAGTTCTGGAACACACAGGCGACTAACGCCGGTCCCTGCTAGTCTAGTTCTGTCGACGTCGGCCGACTACCTACAGTCGCCGGTGGCCTTCTGCACTGGTCACGATCGATGTCGGTCCTGCTACCGACACCGGTGCTCCTGGATCTTAGCAACCTTCTTGTTCCTTCAATTTGTAAAGAGTTGAAGCTTTTAGCTCCACAACTCAACAATCTCCCACTTGGAGATAAATAGCTGCAACATGTACCTGTACCTATACTCAGTCTAGTTTGTTCCCTTGGCTTTGTATCCCTCCTCAAGATCACTCTTGAAGACCAACCACCACAAACCTATAGTGCAAAACCGGCCATCCAAATCACCTGCCACATCCACATCTATAAACCATGTAGAAAATAACCTGAACCTGCATAGCATGTGCACCTGCTGCTAGTCCCTATAAGAATCCATTGAACTGTCCTCTAATGGTTCTCTCCCGGATTGGCTCCAACTTGTGACAACTCCCACTGCTTGGGAAAACTCAGGTTTAGTACATACCATGCACTCAACCTCATTATGTGAATCAAGACACCTATTCATAGAACTATCCAACCATCAGCGTGCTAACCAGTTTCACACAATCATCCTGAAACAAAGTCAACATATGACCTACCATGTCTCTAGAACACACTCATGCCAAAGAATCTTGCTGCTCCTAGATTCTCCATGACAAACACCTGAACTAGCTTTACCTTTAGTTTAGCAATACCTGTATATGTAACCCTGCAACAAGCACATCATACAGTAATAGGATAATGTAGCTAATATTATCCAACCTGGTAAAGAGAAAAACAATGATGAAACCTCCATTGCCCTATAGCTAATACAAGACCATATACCCTAATCTTCCATCTCATGTATCCATTTCTACTCTTCTTTATCCTAAACATCCATTCGTCTCTCAGTGCTTACTTTCAGCTGGCCACTCTACCCAAAACACCTATTTGGTTCTCCTTCAAGGAATCACATCCTCATCCATGCCTAGCTCCCACTATTTCCTGGATCTACCTATTCTGCTTGTTCAACAACTTCCTGGTCCTATGCCATAAGTGAGAAACAAGTAGTGTAAAGAAGGGAAATGATGAATTTAAGAACTTACTTACACCTTCAGTCCTCCATATGGGTGCTTGAGACACCTTGACAGCTTGCTGTCCACCCAAAATTGGTCTCAGTAATCGATGCCAGTCACGTCTCAGTCTGTAGATGATCGAAGTCGGTTCCCTGCAACTGCCACCTTGCCGACGTCAGTTTCCCCTGGCCGACACTGGTAGTTCTCTGCCCTGAGTCACCGACGTTAGGCTGCACATAGCTACGTCGGTCCCTGTCTGGACGTCGATGCCAGTTTTCCTGCCGACGTCGGTTTCTGTGTTTTTCTTGTGAGACCTGACTTTTTCTCGTGAGCTCTTTTTGGATCAAATCCTTGTCCAAATCACCCTTGCTCTGCTCAAAATTCTTCTGCATCTTGTGCTGAACTCTGTCCGTCACCTTCTCCTTGAAAACCAAGGGTTCCCTGTTCTTGTCACTAACATTGGATTCCTCAAGAAATGTTACCTTCTTCTTCTGCATACAGAAACCATGATCCATACCTTCTGAATCCGAAAGCATATCCTTTGACTCAAGAACAAGCATCTCCTTCTTATCTATGTGACCAAGCCTATCAAGCCACATCTCTGAATCTATAGCTGAAGTAGATAACCCAGAAAGAGAATCAATAGTACAAGTAGATAGATAAAGCGTACCTACTTTCTTACCTCTAGCTACAACAAGTGTACTCTTGGTAACCTTCCAAGAGTCTACTGTGCAACCCTCATCACCCAAACTTCTAACAAAAATCAAATTCTGCTCCAGAATTGGGACATGCATGACTTCTTTTAACACCCATGTGTTACCTGTCTGTAGTTTCAGCTTCACTTTCCCTTTGCCAACAATCTGACAAGGCTTACCATCCCCTACATAAATTTCTCTAAAATCTCCCTGGACATACTCATGAAAAAATTCCCTATGTGGGGATGCATGAAAAGAGGCACCAGAATCTAAAACCCAAGATTCTACTTTATCCAAAGAACATACCAGAGCATCCCGTGCAACATAATCTGCAACATCTGCTTCTTCTTCATGTTCTTCATGCTGATCTGTACCCAATCTGCAATCTCTCTTTAAGTGCCCTTGCTTTTCACACTTCCAACAGGTTATTCTGCCATACCTGGACTTGGATCTTCTGCCTATCTTGGACCTTGATCTCCCATGCTCTATCTTTTCTCTTTGCCTTCCTCTACCTTCAACACTCAAAGCGTTTCTTGATGATTCACCTGTGCTATTCTTGCGTATCTCTTCATTCAAGATTACACTCACAACATCATCCACTTTTAAGACTTTTGAAGGAGACACAGTATTAGAAACTGCCATTACCAAACCTTCCCAACTTTTAGGTAATGAACACAAAATTAAGAGAGCTCTAATTTCATCATCAAATACAATATTGACTGAACTTAGCTAGTTTACTAAACCATGGAAATCACTAAGATGGCTATGAACAGATCCACCTTCCAACATTTGCAAATTAAATAAACGCTTCATAAGAAATACCTTATTAGAAGCTGAGGGTTTTTCATATAAATTTGCCAAAGATTCCATCAACTCCACCATTGTCTTACACTGTGATAAGCTGGAAATCACAGATGATGCAAGACTCAATCTAATAGATCCCACAGCCTTCCAATCAAGAACCTCCCATTCTTCATCTTTCATATCCGAGGGTTTGCAATTAACCCCTCCCAACGGTGAGTACAAATATTTTTGATACAGATAATCCTCAATCTACATCCTTCATAATTGGTAGTTCTTGCCATTAAACTTTTCCATTCGTAGCTTACTGTCTTCTGCCATTGCTCAACTCCCACTCAAACAGAAACCCTGTGAGTAACCTGTAATCAAAACACACTAACCAAATCTAATCCAATCTGTTAGTATCCCAACCAAAAGCTCTGATACCACTTGTCAGGGAAGTCCAAGAACAAACACACCTATGTTCTGATTCCTCTTGTTGGATCTTGCTCCTCAGAAAGAGCACAGTATGATTACCAAATATAAGCAATTAAATATGTGGAAATAACTATAAATACAAGTAACTAGAATTCACCAATAGCACAGAATATGAGAGACAATACACTATCTTGTATTAACACTTTACAGAAAAGAATACAACAAAGAGCCGCCACACTCTTTCACCTTACAGAGGTTTGCCACACCTCAAGTGTACAGTAATTGTTCTCACACAACACTCTCCTACACAAAAAATGGTCCCAACAACCAACTCACAAATAGAATTGGTGTTCACCTCTCCAACTAGTCAGTAATAACCCTGCCAGTTCACCAAGCACTCAATAGTACTTCAAGTTGATCTCCCATGAACTTGCAACCTACAATTCAATAGACCATACTCACATGTAGATCCCTTATGAGATTGCAACAACCTGTAACTAAATGATCTTACAATGGAAGCAACTTACTTGCCTTCCTTTCTATCTCATACATATACAATACATGACAATGGGTCTATAAATAGATCCCTAACTTAAACACTAACTTAGACTCTTAATTTAGACAATTATCCTCGCAACCAAAGACTCTAACTGGTCTTTACATGCAAACACTTCATTCACTTAACTAACTGTCCATGTAACAAGCAGTTTTGGAACACACAGGTGACCGATGTCGGTCCCTGCTAGTCTGGTTCTGTCGATGTCGACTGACTACCTGCCGTTGCCGGTGGCCTTCTGCACTGGTCACAACTGACATCAGTCCTGCTGCCAATGCCGGTGCTCCTGGATCTCAGCAACCTTCTTGTTCCTTTAGTTTGCAAAGAGTTGAAGCTTTTAGCTCCACAACTCAACACAACTCTGTGTTTGAGTTGTGTGTTGAGACCATTTTTGGTAGGAGAGTGAACTCTTGATTGAGAATTACTAGGAGCCCTTGAGGTGTGGGAAGCCTCTAAGAGGTGTGAGAAGAAGTGGCATCTTCTTTATTATATTTTCTTTCTGGATGAGTATTAATACAAAATTGTGTATTATCTCTCATATTCTGTGTCATTTGTGAATTCTAGTTACTTGTTCATTCTGATATAATTTCATGTTTAGTTGCTAATACAAGGTAATCATATATACTCTTATTGTGGAGAGTAGGATCCTGACAGTTGGTATCAGAGCTTTTGGTTGGGTTACTAATAGGTTGTTTCAGATTTGGTTAGTGTTTGTTGATTACAGGTTACACACAAGGGTTTCTATTTGAGTGGGAGTATAGCAATGGCAGAAGAAAGTAAGCTACGAATGGAGAAGTTTAGTG
Organism: Torreya grandis; assembly: GCA_037957365.1. Taxonomy (NCBI): domain Eukaryota; kingdom Viridiplantae; phylum Streptophyta; class Pinopsida; order Cupressales; family Taxaceae; genus Torreya; species Torreya grandis. Next base: position 299,923 of record JARHVA010004662.1, on the reverse strand, counting down.
GCAAGAACTATCAATTATGGAGGATGCAGATAGAAGATTATCTGTATCATAAAAATTTGTACTTATCGTTGGGTGGGGTTGCATCCAAGCCCATGGATATGAAGGATGAAGAATGAGAGGTTCTTGATCAGAAGGCTCTGGGATCTATAAGGTTTAGCCTTGCATTGTCTATGATTTCCAACTTATCACAGGCTAAGACAATAGTACAGTTGATGGAATCTTTGGCAAATTTATATGAAAAACCCTCAGCTTTGAATAAGGTATTTCTTATGAAGCAATTATTTAATTTGCAAATGTTGGATGGTGGATCTGTACATAGTCATCTTAGTGATTTCCATGGTTTGGTAAACCAGTTAAGTTTAGTCAATATTGTTTTTGATGATAAAATTAAGGCTGTCTTAATCTTGTGCTCATTACCTGAAAGTTGGAAAAGTTTGGTAATGGTAGTTAACAATACTGCGTCTGCTTCAAAGATCTTAAAAGTGGATGATGTTGTGAGTGTAATCTTGAATGAAGAGATTCACAGGAAAAGCACAGGTGAATCATCAGGAAATGCTGTGAGTGTTGAAGGTAGGGGAAGGCAAAGAGAAAAGATCAAGCATGGGAGATCAAGGTCAGAGATAAGCAGGAGATCCAAATCTAGGTATGGCAGAATAACCTACTGGAAATGTGGAAAGCAAGGGCACTTAAAGAGAGATTGCTAGGTGAATGAAGATCAGCATGAAGGACATGAAGAAGCAGATGTTGCAGATTTTATTACACAGGATGCTCTGGTATGTTCCTTAGATAAAGTAGAATCTTGGGTTTTAGATTCTGGTGCCTCTTTCCATGCATCCCCAAATAGGGAATTTTTTCATGAATATGTCCAGGGAGACTTTGGAGAAATTTATTTAGGGGATGGTAAGCCTTGTCAGATGGTTAACAAAGGGAAAGTGAAGCTAAAATTGTAGACGGGCAACACATGGGTGTTGAAGGAGGTTATGCATATCCCAATCTTGAAGAGGAATTTGATTTCTATTGTAAAGTTGGGTGATGAGGGTTGCATAGTAACTCTCACAGTGGACTCTTGGAAAGTTTCCAAGGGTGCACTTGTTGTAGCAAGAGGTAAGAAAGTAGGTACGCTTTATCTATCTACTTGTATTACGGACTCTCCTTCTGGTTTATCTACTTTAGCTGTAGATTCAAAGATGTGGCTTAATAGGCTTAGTCACATGAATAAGAAGGAGATGCATGTTCTTGAGTCAAAGGGTATGCTTTCAAATTTGAAAGCATGGATCGAGATTTCTGTATGCAAAAGAAGAATGTGACATTTCTTGAGAAATTTGATGTTCATGATAAGAACAGGAAAGCCTTGGTTTTCAAGGAGAAGATGACGGATAGAGATCAGCGCAAGGGGCTGAAGAATTTTGAGTAGAACAAGGTTGATTTGGACAAGGGTTTAATCCAAAAGGAGCTCACAGGTAAAGGTCATCACTCAAGTAAAACATAGATACTGACGTCAGTTAGAAAACTAATGTCAGCATCCAGACAGGGACCGATGTCGGCTATGTGCAACCCAACATTGGTGACTCTGGATAGATAAAATTGGCATCAGTCAGGGGAATCGATGTTAGTGATGAGACAATTGCATGAAACTGACATCAGTAGGGTGCAGATTGAGATGTGACCGGCATCAGTCATTGAGATAGATTTTGGGTGGACAGCAAGCTATCAAGGAGTTTCAAGCACCCATATGGAGGACTGAAAGGGTAAGTAAGCCTCAAATTCATCATTTCCCTTCTTTACACTACTTATTGCTCATTGATGGTCAAGAACTAGGATGCCATTAAAGAAGCAGAGCAGGTAGATCTAGGAAACAGTGGGAGCTTGGCATGGATGAGGAATGTGATTCCTTGGAGAAGAACCAAATGGGAGTTTTTTGGTAGAGATTCCAGCTGGAAGAAAGCACTGAGAGATGAATGGATTATCAGGATAAAGAAGAGTGGGAATGGACACGTGAGACAGAAGGCCAGGGTATATGGTCTTGAGTAAACTGAAGAACAAAGGAGGTTTGACCATTGTGTTTCTCTTTACCAAGTTGGATAATATTAGCTACATTATCCTATTACTATATTGTGTTCTTGTTGCAGGATTACACATACAGGGAATTGCTGAACTAAAGGTAAAGCTAGTTCAGAGGTGTGTCATGAAGAATCTGGGAGCAGCAAGATTCTTTGGCATAAGTGTGTTCTAGGGACATGGAAGGTCACAAGTTGATTTTGTCTCCAGATGATTGTGTGAAACCGGTCAGCATGCCGATGGTTGGACAATTCTATGAATAGTGTCTTGATTCACATAATGAGGTTAATGTAATATCCCCTTTCAGTAGGGAATATCTAAACACAAATAGCTCTAAACAAAGATACAATTTTGTAGAATAAATTCAAATAAACAATAAGCCACAGTAAATCTCTTAACTACCAAATCACAAATCTTATTATTTATCTAGATGGTTATAATATATGTCTTCAGTCATTCATATAAAATAATATCAAAATATAGTCTTAAAGCCCTTATCCTTTGCAAATTTGGTAATGAAACCTAAATTTTGGAAGGTCTCGGCCTTTCTGTGTTGATACATAGACGCTGATGTCGGTTATACTACCGTCGTCGATCGATTGGGCGTTGTTAACCTACCGATGTTGGTCTTTGTAGATCTCTCTCTGTCGATGTTGGTTTATGTGCGAGCCTGTATGGATCTGTATGGGCTTCGTACGACTGCCAATAAATTACACCCTATTTGTAGGACCTCTGATTTGAAGATATATGACACTAATACAAAATATCTCTATCTGTATAACTTATTTGAATCAAAACATAAATAAATATATACCTGGAATACTGTGATAACTTCTGTATGAAGTTATCTCTCAAAAGACCTAAAATACTATGATAACCTTTGTATGAAGCTATCTCTCAAATTGGCAATAGATCAGCTGATATTTCATAGCCTCTAAATCACACACACTGAAGAGTTGATGTTCTCTAATGCAAATGGAATCTTGGAACTCTTGGCTCAGTCTTCACAGAAGAATTCTTCAAAATCAATAATCAATAATCAATGCATAATCAATAATGGCCTCCATGAGAAACCCTTATACCCTCAAAAGATATGCTTGCCCTAATTAGGGTTTTCTTAAATTAGAATTAGGGTTTTTAAATTAAAATTAGACCAAATAATTAATATTTGATTAAATCAATCAAATATTAATATCTCCCTCAATACATGTCCAATCGAGCCCAAACGAAAGCCAACTAGAAAAATTTTGCTAAATGAAGCCACGCCAATTTCCATCAAGACCCTCTAACCATCCTATCAACCTACGAGGGTCACATAATAGGCTAAGCATGAACTCAAAACATGTCAACTAAAAAGGAGACATGACAATCCACCCCTCCTAAAATTGCTTGCCCTCAAGCAATCGTTGAATGACAGATCAATCAATCCACCTGGATCCCAAATGTAGTCATGATCTCCACCACTGTCAATCAACACAAAATCTATGCCATGTCCATCCCAACTCTCATCTAATGGCATCACATCATCTCTAGTACTAAGATAAGCACCCCAACATCCAATCCATAAATGAAAATCAGCAAGAAACTCCTTACCTGAATAATATCTAAAACTGGATTGTGAAGGCTAGAAATAGTCATATCATCATCAACCTGTGACCCGACTGTAACAAAAAGTTGAGTCCCTACCACATGTGATAAATCCTAAATTGAACTCACCTCAAGACCAAGCTCGTCCTCATATCTCTCTTGTGTTGGTGCCAATGTGCACTCATCATCACACTCTATCATGTCAAGTGGTGTAGGCATCTCCATCCGATGAAAAAACATATATCTGAAGCTGCTGCCCCATATTGCCTTAAGAATATGTGTCTTCCCATCAACATCAAAGAGAACCTCCATGTCCTTGAGATGAAGAGTAACTTCCTCAAATGAATTACCACTTCATACCCAAGACTAAGTCTATATCCCCCATGTTCACCACATAATAATCAACCTTGAACTCATAGTTGTTCAAGCGCAATGGGAGATCTCTAATCATACGCTCACACCTAAGAGTGTGACCATCGGCTACCTTAACTCTGATGCCCTCAAAATATTTGGTAGTGAGTCCACACTTCTCTAAAAATCTAGCATCTATGAAATTATGGGTGGCTCCTGTATCAAGAAGGGTGATGACCTTCTACCCTGCCAAAACTCCACGGAGTCTGAATGACTCATTCGACTGAATGCTGGATAGGTGTGCCTCCTACATGTGAAGCTCTAACTCTACCTATGCCTTAGGCTCTAAAGCCTTTGCCTCTGCCCCCTTAGAACTATTTTTTAGTTTGGAATCCTCTGAATCTGAATCCTCATAATATGCCCACATCACACGATTCACCTTGCCCTTAGGCCTCAAAGGACAATCGTGATGGACATCATATGGACCTTTGTAGTAGAAGCAAATCTTATTTCTACGTAGATTGTTAAGTGCCTCATGATCCAAAGGTGGTGCTGTTGGATTGGCCTTTGAATCATTCTTTACACCTGATTTATCTATGTTGAAATCCGGTCTCTCTGTATCTGCATTGGAGCACTTATGGTCTCTAGATGAAGAAGTACCTCTGGAGTTAAATTTATGGGATGGGGATGCCATATCCATACTATGCACCTTATTCATAGCTACCTGTAATGAAGGAGGATCAAAGGCTTTGATCCAACCTCTCAATGGTTCTGTTAGTCCCTCCATGAAGAGAACTACCAATCTACGCTCAAAAATATTGGGCACCATGACTGCCAATCTCTGAAACTCACCAATGAAGGATTCCAAGTTACTTGTTTATCTCAACTATGCCAGATCTTGAAAGTAAACCTTAGGATCTTTCCTGTCAAACTGCTCAACTAATTTATTCACAAAGTCCTGGTATTCTGTCACCTGGTTATGTTGAAGTGTTACCATACCATGGTACCACAATCATGTGCTACCCCATCCAAGTGCAAAGTGATGTATTTGATGGCATCCATATATGTCATTGGCCTCAATACCAAGAATGTGTCAAGCTTATGAACCCAAGCTTGCGCTGTCATCTTGCCGCTACCATCAAAAGTGGTCAAAGAAAGCTTGCTAGTAGCCTTCTTTAGCTCACTAAATTGAACTCTAGGCCTCCTGTCCTGTCTAACTAATCTGTAGTGCTCTCTCCTCAGCTAAACAAAATGATCAAAGGACATCCTATCTTGAACATGAGGAGGTAATAAGTCCCACTCATCATTTGTAGCCATGTAAACATCTACAAATGGGGAATTTCCTGCCTCCTCCTCTACTGGTGCCTTTGGTTCCTCTTAAACAAATGTAGGATGTGTAAGTCTATCAACTATTTTGGAGTGGGTCTATTGTGGTCTCTGATTAACTGTAGCACTCCTATCATCTCTTTGTTCCTCATTCTATCTATTAGGTGCATTCATCCTCGCTATCATAGTAGTGAGTCTTTGTATTGTCTGATTCATTTGCTGTTGGCCTGTCATCATAGCACGATGGAATTCTCTGGTGTCTTGATCAACATCATACCTATGGCCCCTGGGTAAGCTACCCTCACGTCTGTCACTCATGATGATCGGTGGCTGATCTAGCACCTGGGTACCTTTAAGCAAAGCTCGACTGCATGTGTTATACTTGTGTGGTCCCAACTCTTGTGGCTGCATAGGATTGTCAAACCCTCAGGATGATAGGATTTAGCTCTGATACCACTGTAATATCCCCTTTCAGTAGGGAATATCTAAACACAAATAGCTCTGAACAAAGATACAATTTTGTAGAATAAATTCAAATAAACAATAAGCCACAGTAAATCTCTTCACTACCAAATCACAAATCTTATTATTTGTCCAGATGGTTACAATAGATGTCTTCAGTCATTCGTATAAAATAATATCAAAATACAGTCTTAAAACCCTTGTCCTTTGCAAATATGGTAATGAAACTTGAATTTTGGAAGGTCTCAGCCTTTTTGTGTCGACACACAGATGCTGACGTCAGTTATACTACCATCATCAGTCGACTGGGCATTGTTAACCTGCCGACGTCGGTCTCTATAGATCTCTCTCTGTCGATGTCAGTCTCTGTGTGAGCCTGTACAGATCTGTACGGGCTTCGTACGACTACCAATAAATTACACCCTATTTGTAGGACCTCTGATCTAAAGATATATGACTCTAATACAAAATATCTCTATTTTTATAACTTATTTGAATCAAAACATAAAGAAATAAATACTTGGAATACTGTGATAACTTTTGTATGAAGTTATCTCTCAAAAGACCTGAAATACTATGATAACCTCTGTATGAAGCTATCTCTCAAATTGGCAATAGATCAGCTAATATTTCATAGCCTCTAAATCACACACACTGAAGAGTTGACGTTCTCCAATGCAAATGGAATTCTAGAACTCTTGGCTCAGTCTTCACAGAAGAATTCTTCAAAATCAATAATCAATAATTAATGCATAATCAATAATGGCCTCCATGAGAAACCCTTATACCCTCAAAAGATATGCTTGCCCTAATTAGGGTTTTCTTAAATTAGAATTAGGGTTTCTAAATTAAAATTAGACCAAATAATTAATATTTGATTAAATCAATCAAATATTAATATCCCCCTCAATACATGTCTAATCGAGCCCAAACGAAAGCCAACTGGAAATTTTTTGCTAAACAAAGCCACGCCAATTTCCATCAAGACCCTCTAACCATCCTATCAGCCTATGAGGGTTGCATAATAGGCTAACCATGAACTCAGAACATGTCAACTGAAAAGGGGACATGACAGTTAAGTACATGTGTACTAAACCTGAGATTTCCCAAGTAGTGGGAGCTGTCATAAGTTTAGAGCCAATCTAGGAAAGAAGCACTAGAGGGCAGTTCAGTGGATTCTCAGGTATCTGAGAGGGACCAACAGTAGGTATACATGTAATGCAAGGTTAAGCACTTCTCTACATGGGTATGTGGAATCAGATGTGGCAGGTGATTTGGATGACAAGAGGTGCACCATAGGTTATGTGGTGGTTGGTCTTCAAGAGTGATCTTGGAGAGGGATACAAATCCAAGGAACAAATTAGATGATGTACAGGTATAGGTATAGTTGTAGCTATTTATCTCTAAGTGGGAGATTGTTAGGTTGTGGAGCTAAAAGCTTCACTGATGTAGACATGGAGGAGGTTGCTGAGTGTCATAGTCACTGGCATTAATTAGGTAAACTGACATTGGTCAGGGGTGAACATAAGAGCAATCGACATCGGTAGGGTGTCATCCAACATCGGTCACCTCCAGGTAGACAGGGACCGATGTCGGTCGCCTATGGCGGTTCTAAAACTATTTGTTGCATGGACAGTTAGTTTGTTGAACTGAGTGTTTGCATGTAAAGGCTAATTTGTCTTGAGTTACATTTCTAATTATTGTAATTAGGTGTCTAATTATTGTTTGCATGAGATATATATAATAGACTCATAGGCTGTATTGTAATTAAGGATTAAGGCAAGGAAGAGATCCTTCCAAGTAAGATCATTTGAGTTGCAGGTTGTTGCAAGCTTATGGGAGATCTACTTGATGTACTTTGAGTACTTGGGTACTAGTCGTGTTATTGCTGACTGGTTGGAGGTGAACACCAACTCTGTGTTTGAGTTGTGTGTTGGGATGATTTTTTGTAGGAGAGTGAACTCTTGATTGAGAATTACTGGGAGTCCTTGAGGTGTGGGAAGCCTCTGAGAGGTGTGAGAAGAAGTGGCATCTTCTTTATTGTATTTTGTTTCTGGATGAGTATTAATACAAGATTGTGTATTGTCTCTCATATTCTGTGTCATTTGTGAATTCTAGTTACTTGTTCATTCTGATATAATTTCGTGTTTAGTTGCTAATACAAGGTAATCATATATACTCTTATTGTGGAGAGTAGGATCCTGACAATAATGGCATGGAATGAAAGTTCAAAAAAATATTAAATCAAATAATATTTCCTAACCAAATGTTTTCAAATAAAAGCTAAATAGATTGCAAATCATTCCTTGAAATGACACATTTATTGATTGATCACAAGATGTATAATTTAATTAATGATTATCAATAGTTAAGGTATAAACACATAGACACACACACACACACACACACACACACACACACACACACACACACACACACACACACACACACACACACACACACAAATTTATATAAACACGTGTGTATACAAAAATAAATATCCATATACATGTACAACTAGTAATTGATTGAATTAATCAACAGGATGATTAAGTTGTCACTCTTTTAACTCATATTTATTGCTCATCATTAAAACTTTATAATTATTATTTTATTGAGTATTATAGACATTGTATGGATTTAATAGGAAAAAAAAACAATAATAATAAATATTATACTTATAATTATCATTATTTTTTCATGTCAATTTAACTATTAATTCTGTTGATTAGGATTAAATTATTTTCATTACTATTATAATACTCTGTTTTGTTATATACTATTTCTCATTTTTTATCAGATATTAAATATTTTTAGTGGGTTCATGAATTTGGTTTTGTGTGTAGATGGTGAATTTTGATGTTAGTATAATACCACTAGGGGTAATACCACTACATAATCAATCTATGTAGATGAGAACTCAAACCCAAGCCACAAATTTTGTGTGACTTATTCCACATCATATTTCATCATGCTTAAGTGTTGAGTTGTCTTATTGTTAGTCATTATCTTCCACATTTTTTTTAAATTTTACAAGGTAAATTAAATTTCTCTCACAAATATTTCATGGACTATGTTCACTAGTCTAGATATATTTGGTTTACATGTTGTATTACTTACAAGTCTTATATTTTAGAAACTATTTTTTATTGTTGTACTTGCCCCAAAAGGTCATGGGGACCTAATAGAACCCCATGCACTTCATAATATAAAATTTAATGTTACATTTTGAGCTTATTTATTACAAATTCTCTTCTACTTCTTTGTTACAAAAAATCTTCTATTTCCTTGTTACAACTACTCTTTTGATTCCTTGTTTGAGTTATTAGTGTTTGTCTTGTCATGTTTGGTGAATTATTAGTCTAGTGTGTGTTTATATGGACTTAGGTGATTCCTTATGACTGAGTTATTGATATTCTTTCCATGGAATTTTATCGATGTTACATATACTAGTTAAAACATATTGTTGGGGTGGTATGGGCCACCATGGTTAGGCTCATTTTTACCACTACCCACCATAACCTGCTTTAAGGACATAAAGTGCTAAATTTTTGGATTTTCTTGGAGATTCATTGGTGTTAATATGGACTTGATCATAGTTATACATGTTTTTATCTTTACTTGAGCTTCATATCTTGTTTTAGCATTAAATTGAATTTTACTGAACTAATCACATGACTATTATATTTTTTATATGATTATTTTTTAGCTATGTCTTGATTTGATAAACTTTGGATTATATTTTACAATGTAACACACATATGAATGCTTCAATATAAATCAAAACATACTATTATACTTCATATGGGATAATATTTTAGGACACTCAATACATTTAGGACATTATCAATATCATTAGAGAGTTACATATATAAAGAGGAGGTCTCCTATTTTTGATGAGCTTATCACTATCTCAAATCCCTGTAATCTCTATTATATCTCCTAACATCTCTCATCCCTTTATTCACTCAATTTATCTAATTATGTGAGTTGGCTCAACAACCCAATCTCACATAAATATAATTTATAATATCCTAATAATATGATTTGTCACGATAACTCATAAAATATTACAAATAATAATATTCACCCAAATATAAATGTGAGCACTAAACTATAATTTTCCTAACATTCCCCCTTAGTGCAAACATGGGAAAAACATTATCTTGTATTACAATGTGTCACCTCTGCTTGCTCATGATCTAGATTATTTTATAAATGGTTGACAAATAACCAAAACATGATGGTTTCGACTAGGATTGACCAAAAACATCAAATCAAACATGATGGTTTTGACCAAGATTAACCAACAACATCAAATAAAACAAGATTGTTTTAGACATGGTTAACCAACAAAAAGACTACCAAATGATGATTTTATAAGTGGCTTACCAACAACCATACTACCAAATGATAGTTTTATAAGAAAACCAATAACTTAAATAACATGATGCTATAGTAATTTATCAACTCTCATCACTATCTTACTTTATCTAAAATTATATGTAAGTATACTCACTTATTACAAATTTGAACAAGAATATTGCTTATGTTATTATTCATTAACACACCATAATAGAAAGCAAACACACAACTAAAAACATGCCACAACATTGGTATGCAACCCCATCACTTATGGATAATAAGAAGATGCTAAAAGTCCTCCTTCTTCTGTTGCCTCCATCCTCTTACTTGATGCTACTTAGCAAGTTTAAATTTGAGGCTCAGTTATATTATCTTCCCCACAATTTAGACATTGGGTTCCATAAAAAATATGTGTATTAGATAATTATATTTTTATTTTCTGACACTTTTACAATAATATTTTAATATTGACTAAACAAAATGACATATTGACTCTTTAAAGATAAACTACTATAGATGTTAAAATTACTATTTTTGATTTCATAAACTAAAAGACTATAAACACTAATGACTCTTTTATTATGAATCTAACACAAAATGAAATACAATTTATAGATCAAAAAATAAAACATTACATGACTTTGATTCATAAAACTAGACTAAATGACAAACTATATTAAAATAAGTAATATTATTAAAATCTTGTAATAAAACTAATACTTAAATACCTAAAGCCTATATACTTAACTTTTATAACCATGACACAACCTATAAAATACGTGGCTTTTCATTTTTATGAATTTTTAATGAACTAATAAACCACTTTGACTTAGATTCAGAAGATTATAAACTAAAATATAAATAACATTATATACTAAAAAGATAGATGCACACATTTTTTTGAAGCCTTGAAACACCATATTGCCGAAGATTCACATCCCTCATTTTTAGCTCAAAATTGCTCTTTTAATTTGAATAATATTTTCAAATAGTTTCTAAATTTTCTTCTAATATTTCTAAGCTTTCCAAAATGCTTTGAAATTAGGATTTTTGTTAAGAATTGAGGGAGAAATCATGATTTTACTAAACTTGTATAAAGCTGATAAAAATAATGTCTTCACAAAAATATAAACAATGAATGCTTTGGTTGTGTTCTTCACTTGAGTTTCACAATGCACATCAACATAAAATGTACTAATTTTATTATGAAACAAACCTAGAAACAATATTTTTTAATCTAAAAACTATTGTGCATTCATAAAATTAATTTCTCACATCAACATGGGCATCCATAAACTTGGAGATTCCCCATCAAAACTAAATGCATCATGTTATATTCCCAGATTATGAATTTATACTATGATACCAATGATAAACTTTGGTTTAGATTTTACAATCTAAACACACATATGAATTCTTCACAATAAATCAAAACACACTATTATAATTCATACAGGATGATATTTTAGGATACTCAATATATTTGGGACATTTTCAATATCATTAGAGATATATATATAGAGGTCTCTTTTTTTTCCAGGAAACTATCACTATCTCAAATCCCCCCCAATCTCTCTTCTATCTCCTAATATCTCTCATCCATTTATTCCCTCAACTTATCTAATAACATGAGCTGGTTCAACAACCCAATCTCACACAAATGTAATTTATTCTATCCTAATAATAAGAGTTATCACAACTCATAAAATATTACAAACAATAATATTCACCCAAATATAAATGTGAACACTAAACTATAATATTCCTAACATGATCATTGATCACTGTTCACAATATTATTTGTAATTATACCATTATATTGACTATGGATCACTAATTACAATGGTGAGGTATATTGTGGTACAAGTATATATGTCATTATGGCATTTCTATCATTATTATTACTGTAACTAGTTCTTAAGATAATAGATTGGTTTGTGAACTTATATTATTGAGATGGTTATTTATTTAAGGAACCATTCTAATGATTCCTCACACTTTTAAGATGAGATTAAGTCAATATATCTATTTATAGTCTCATTTATGTAGAAACTATTCTTGAAACTTCCCTATAGAGAAATCATGACATTTTATAGTTGTATATTGCATTTATATAACATTATTATTGTTAAATAACAATAAAAATTAATTATTATAAAATCCTTGTGAGGTTTGAATTATCTTAGAGATAGGTCATTAGATTTAAAAGTACACATATTATCACATGAAAATTTGACTAATATTTGATAAGTATTTTAGATACTAGTGAATTTAATTCCATAAATAGTTTGATGTAATCTTACACTATATTGATTTTACAAAATATAATAGTACTAAGATTTGCATATTTTTATATGTATAGTTTCTTTTAATATCATAATACATTACTATAAATATTTCATATCTTCTAAGATACATCTACACATATACATGCTATAAGGTCATCTTCTAGGAATTTACGCTTGAAAGAATTTTGCACAACTAAAAATAACAAAGTTTGATAACATCATATTCTTTTTAATAGAAATGAAGATTAATAGGATCACTTTAAGTGGTAAAATTTACATGGAAAATGTTTGGACATATGTAATGTTTGGATATGTTATTTTAAATAACTGTCATCTCATAATAAGAATTCCCAAATCTATAGATTACATTTAAATAAATTGAACAAGCGACTCTCCAAAATAATAATAAAAACTAATACATATTTAAGTTCATCATTTGTTCTAATTAGATTACCATATAACATGTCATTTGTTGCAAGTTTATTATATTTTTCATGATTCTTCCACATATGTAGGTTTTGCAATTTTTTTTCCTACCAACACATTACAAACTTAGTTGTTCAAAAACCAAATATTTTAACTTTAGTATTTACCTATTTGAAAATTTTAATGCAATTCCTTTACTATCAACAAATTAAAAAAATGTGTTTAATTATTTATTTAAATTTTTTATAAATGAAAAAATTAAAACTAATACATTAAGATGTTCAAAAATTTAAAAATAAGAATAATCAGTTAAGATTCTCAAAAATATAAAATATTAAAAATTCATTGAGATGTTTACAAATGAAAATGAAGAATAGTTTTCCTTTTCCTATGTTGGGATCTAAAAATGTACCTATTAGATTAAGTACAATGAGAGACCATGAAAGAATTAAAGGGAATTTTATCCTCTCATTTTAGGACTATTACTAAGATAGTCCAAGGCACAAGTTACATGTATTGGGATCCATTAGATAACCTACTTAGAATGAGTATCCAAGAGATATGCTACTACTATTGGGATCTCAACATGGTTTATAAACACAATGACTTTTATATCGACTGATCTTTTTTGAGGGTCTATTAGTCTACTAGTCTATGGATTTACAATTCAAGCATGAGAAACTTTATTCAAAGTGTAAATCAAAGAAACATCAAAAGGAATAAATGGGTAAGGTATAAGAGAGATATTTGGGTGAATATAGAAACATCAATTCTCAAGACCGAGCATGAGCCCAACTATAGTTTTACCAATGTATGCTGAGTTTCACATAGGCTCAAACTTCAGGCACATAGGGAAGGGAGCAAAGGGAATATCATTGTAGAATTCCTATAGCTTCACTCTAAAAATAAACACATAAAAGATTATATTTAATTCACACAAAATTATAATTTATTTATAAAAGGGAGAAAGTGAAAAAACCAACTAGAATAACATGTGACTCATTCTCAATCAGACACATGCATTTTAAAAAGACTCATATCATAGTATCTAACACTAATATTATCTATATTCACATTAATATTGGAAGACATTCATAAATTAGACACAATATAATTGTATAAAACATAATTCCATTAATTTTATTATGCCTTCTATTAAAAAAATGTCGACCATACAATAATGCTAAAAAATAGAATATATAGGAGTGAGATGGGATCCACCACCAATTTGCATGAGATCCTGCTTTGAGCCATTATGGAAAAATATTACAAACATACAAAAATGTGTCCCAAAAAGAGGAAAAAGAGGCAAAAACACACAAAAAAAGACAACATACTTCCTTTTTGGGACCATGAGAGTAATAAAACTATCATCAATTAGACCTTAAGGGGGACCATTTATTAATTAAATTTGAGCACCTTGTTGAGCTAACAGTGCCTATGAAATAAGATTATCTTATCTATCTAAATTTGGTAGGTTGATAGGTGGTTTTCTAAACAAAAATTTATCATGAGTCAAAAATTTAGCATGTGCCTTCAGAGGAGCCTCAAGAGAGACATTTACTACGTCAACAATTTTTTTGAACATACTACATCAGCTTCTCCATGAAATTCTCCATCAACTAATTTTTTGAACATACTACAGAGACTGGATCCTCTATAATATTTTATTCTTGTGAATGAGTCCACTTATTAGTGAGGGAAAAGAAGTCTTAATCTCTTCTCCTTATAACAGGGTCCCCACCTTGGGTGAAGTTCTAGGTCAACACCTTCTTAATTCTTCTAGAGCTCTTATCAAATTATAGATGGATGTTTGGGTCCCCATGGTAGACCTAACCAGTCTCTATGATATTTAATATTCCAAAGGACCAATCCATTCTTGTCCTCCCATGGTTCCCAAGGTTGTCAAAGATGAAGTAGATGGTGGAAGAATGGAGGAGGGATATGAAATGGGATGGAAGATGAAAGGGGAGGCATTGGTGAAAATGGAGGAGTGGCCATGGGATTTTCCCATGGGAAAAAGTGTGATCTTAGTTGATCCTGAGTCCTATAGACTTGAAAATCAATTATGCTTGCGAGCTAGGTGTTCATCTTGAGAGAGGAAATAGAATGATTAAATCCAATTCATAGGGAACCAAGGAAACAGAGAGGGAATCCAAAGATGGTGCTCTAGGTTTGAGAGGAGGCTATACCTATGGTCTAGGGGAAATTAGCTTTGGGTGATTAGTAGGTTCTTACCAAGGGCTCATTTATGATGTTGATTCACTTTGGAAGAGTAGAATCAGAAGGGGCATAAAATGTAGAGAAGTGCTTGGTGTATACTCTGATGATGCCCAAAGTTGGTGGGTTTCTCTAGGTCATAACAATTGGAAATATTGGAACACTAGAGGACATAATAGTAGGGGAGGCTTGAAGACTTGGGATTAAAGTAATTAGATGGGAATTTAGATAAATAAGAGGAACCAAGGTTATAAATGACATTATGATTATAGGAGTATGAGTTAAAACACTGATAGGGATTATGAAAATCATTTGGGCTAGCCTAGGGTAATTATAGAAGTGGGCCAACTTAGTGCAGTGTAAATTGGAGGGGCATGAAAGATTAGAGCACATAGGGATACAAGGATGAATAAATTATGGGACTCTTGGGGTGTACTTATAGGGGAAGGCTATATCTAGGGTGGAAAACTAAGAGGTATAACAAGCTACTGGCCTATCAAGCTAGAGGTGGGATTATATATCTCTAGGGATATTAAAGGTTTGATAGCAACTTGAAAGATGGATAACATATCCAACATGATATTAACATACCTAGGAAGCACCTAAAAGTGAATTATAAGTCAAATTAATTATATTTACTACCAAAATCCCTTATAAGACTAATTCAAAAAACATTCTTGTAGTAGTTAGGACCTTTACAGTAAGCTATAGGGGAACATGCATTTCCTCCAGTATGGACCCAAGTTGTGATTGATGGGATATGTGTTGACATGCCACTTATAGCTTCATAATTACCTTAGCATCATTGGTAGGTTTGAGGTAGATGACATCATCTTGGTAGCTCTCATTATGATAGTTAATGTTTATCTTGGCTCAATAAAGTTCCACATGAGCCTTCATATTGTCCTAGGGATCCCACTTCCTATAATCATCTTTAGGGAGATTGAAGGAGTCTCTGTGTATGGACATGACCTAGAGGATAGGTAAGGTCTTGCACTCATGGTGCCCTATAATGATGGGGAGTGAAGGGTATGATTTTTTCTTTCTATTGAGGTATAAACCAACTATGCCATTAATAAGTTGACAGGAAATATCTTTCTCTACCAAATAGTCATGTATGAGGTAGGGTAAGCTAAGAGGAGGTCCCCATACACTATAAATAATTTGATGACTATGTGGTCCAAATAGTACCAATAGGTACTAATGACTAGGATGGAAGATCTCATCTTCTTTGATAGCCTTAGCATAGGATTTTTATTGATCTCTAAGTACATGGGGGGTAAAAGTGGTAAAACATGTCCTAGATGTGGTGTTTGAAATGGTGAATGTATAATTTAATGAAGATCACATGGACTAGGGAACCCATAGGTATCCATTTTAGAAACACAATGCTATTGAAGTTGAGGGTGGCATTAGTCGTGTCAACCAAATATGACATCATATAAATGTTTCCCTTGGTGTGAACCCTTGGGACTTATTTTGATATAATGAAAGTGATGATATATCTAAGATATAGGCCCTTATTCCCTTCAAGGATGATGTTGAGAAAGGGGACCCAATATTTTTTAACATGCATGATGTCACTAGTGCCATATAGGTAGTTAAGAAATAATAACCCATGTGCACTCCCTATCTAAATATCTTGATCATGTAGGATTTGATATCCTCCTTGTTCACCTAATGGTCAAAGTCCTTGGACTAATATTTCAAGGTCACATGGAGTTTGTGTGTCTTTATCTATATAGTGGTGACTTAATTATCATACATGATGTTTTAGTCAGGGAGTTTATAATAGTTTTTGAAAGTAGATCTAAATATGTCTATAATTTGGAATCCCTAATTTGGTGAATGAACAATGTTGTTGGTGCACTTGGATGTGTGTATTAAAATTGTGAAGATATCATCACAAGGGAAGAATTTGAGCTTGGCAACTAAATTATGCAGGCCAAAGTCTTTAAGAGATATTAGGTCACTTGGTAACTTTATATCATTGTCCTCAAGCTCATCATCACTTCTAGGTATATGGATATCCTCAAATGTTTTGAATATTTAATTATAGTGACTGAGGTACCTGATCCCCTATAAAAAACTTGGTATCCTTGAATTCTTATTCTAGATTGGGACTAGATATAGATGCCACCATTGTTGGATGTTTTTTTATAGGACTCTTTTAGATATACACTTTAAGTTTTGGGAATAAATAGGCATAAGAATCTAAATAATTTATATTTCTCAATTTGGAGGGAAGTTATAAGGATCTATGATATTTTATATAGTAATGACATTGGTGGCTCATGGTATGCAAATTAGTCTCTGAGTTGATGGCCCAATTTTAGAGTAGCCATTTTATGCCTTTTATTTAGATTTGATTTTATATAAAATCAACCTTAATTGGATTTTTTGGTAGTGATGGGACCTTTCCAAGTGTCAAATAATGATCCTCTTAAATGGACCAATAAATGAAGAGAGTGTGGTTGACATGCCCAACTTTAGCCCTTGTGGTAACCTAGATTCTTTCAAAATATGCCAAGTGTCATGCGTATCATGGTGCTAACAGGTTGATGCAACATAAAATATTCAAGGGTATAGTCCTCTAGGTGTGCTAGGGTACACATGGTGATCTCTAATTAAAATGAATCTTCTGAGCCTTTGACATCTCTAATAATTCTAGGTGTATGGGTACACATAATGATATCTAAGTGGATTAACCCTCTCAGGCCTCTGATAGCTCTAATAACTCTAGGTTTATGGGTACATGTGGTGATCTTTAATTGGATCTAGCCTCTTGGGCCTCTACTAACTTTGAAAAATAGGTTGTACTAGGTTACACATGAAGATCTCTAATTGGATCAGGCCTCCTATAACTTTGACAATGCTAATAATATGGGGTGTACTTAGGTACACATGGTGATCTATAATTTGATTGAGCCTCCTAGGCCTTTGACAACTTTGACAACTCCATGTTTACTAGGGTACACATGGAAATATCTGATTAGATTGGGCCTCTTAGGCCTATGATAACTCTAAAAACTCTAGGTGTACTATGGAACATGTGATAATCTATGATTACATTAGGCCTCTTGAGCCTCTGATAGATTTGATAACTTTGGTATACTAGGGTACATGTGGTGATCTCTAATTGGATTCCCCCAAGGAATCTAACAACTCTAACATATATATGTGTACTAGGGTAATGTGGTAATCTCTGATTGGATTGAGCCTCTAAAAAATTTAAAACATTGGGTGTACTAGGGTACATATGGCCATCTATGATTGGATTAGGCCTCTTGGGCTTTTGACAACTCTAACAACTCTAGGGCCTACAAAATTCACAAAAGACTAAGTCATTAAAAAAACATTCCACAAATGAAAGGCTAGTTATCTATCAAAATATAACCTCGGGGGTGTGCTAGCTTGACTCTAGGACTGAGACTTTGGGCCCTGCATATTTTAAGTAATTTTTGAAAAAAAAATTACCACCAAAAAAGTAATTAAGTATAAAAAGGACCTTTAAGACATGGCATGATCAAAATTTTCCATTCTAAAATCTCATGAAAACACTTAAATAAAATAAAATAGGCCTTGACCAGAACTACAACTTCAAAAGTCAATTATTAGGATACACTAAGTGCTCAAGATTTTAAAATTAGATGGGGTTTAGACTAGGCCCGATGAAGGATCATAATTTAAAATTTTGCCTTGTAGGTTTTTTTTTTCTTATGATGAAAAGGGTCGTACTAGTCATAAAAAATAATTAAGTGAGATGTTCACATATTTAAAATAGGAAAAATTTATTGAAATTTTCACAATTCAAATTAAGACAACTTCATCAAGATTTTCATAAAATCAACTATTTTAACAAGAACTTGAGAAAGCAATTCCATTTCACAATGAAAATGTTGACTTGAAAATGCATATCTACTATAAACTAGTGTGGTTTGTGGAATTTCACAATTTTTTTGTGTATTAGATGCTTAAGACTCTCGATATATTTGTCGTAAACTAGTGTGGTTTGTGTAATTTCACATTTTTTGTGTGTACTAGATGCTTAATACTCTCGAATGTATGTTATCATCTAAAACTAAGACTCTTTAAAACTTTTCCATAATATAGCTTGTCATTTTTTGCAAGTTGATTACATTTTTTGGGGTCTTTGAACACAAACCTGATGAAGCCATTTTATCACAAAATAAACATGGTGGCATTTAAACTATTGATCCATTGTCAACTTGTCACAATTATGAATTTATACATATGTCTATATATTGAATATGCTTTAATGTGCATGTCCACTTCTTTTCTTTCACCATTTGAATACTAACCCAATTTAAGGAACATGAAAAAATTAAATATAATTAACATATAGTTAGTATTAGCTTATATTGAAAGAAACATTAAATTATTGAAGAAACTGTAAACACATGCAAGTAGCAATAGATCATTAATATAAAATGTAAATAATTTAGATAAATATTATATTCATTAGACAATATAAATAATTATTACAAACATTATATTCTATATAAAAATAATAACCAATTAAGAGAATCAATAACTTGTTGATAATTACCAAGTATTAAAAAAATCACTAAATTGATGATGAAAACTATGAATATAACTTGCAATTGCATATTAATTCGAATCACTATTATACAACTAAATGCAACAATAAAAATGATATCCTTGCTATGAAATTTAAAAATAGAAACTTAAAATAATATAATAAAAATAACTTTAAATGACATTTTCAAAGAGAAAATATTAATTAATAAAATAAAAATATGATTAACATTGATTTTTTCATAAAATAAACATTTTTAAAATAAATAATTTTATAAGATAGATATCAATATATTATAAAATTTTGAAACAATTTAAGAGATAATAGCACAAAAAAATTAAGTAAATGAAATAAAATTGAAAAAAATAATTAAACAAATATCTAGAAAATGATAAAATACAATTAAAAAAATTAAAAAAGGTTAACAATAAAATATACTATATTAGAGAACAATAAAATAAAACAATTAAAAAAATCATAAAAACTATGAATGTTTCCCCTAAACTATTATACAAAATGAAATAAGCAATTTTTTTTTATAAATTGACACATTTAAAAAAATAAAATGCTTTGTTGTAGTAGCCATCAAAGTGAGTCCATACAACTCAAAACAAGACAAATACATAGAACTAAAGACAATGCCAGAACATTAGAGTTAGAATATGTAACTTCTTCTATTTTAATATACTAGATAAGCATTTCTTTCTCTCTCTCTCTATTATACTGTGTAATTTACTCCTCAAAAAGATAAACATATCATATTATCCACTCTCAGGAGCCATTTTCTCTCTTCTCTCTTCTTTTTGAAAATCTTAATTTCATATTTCCTTCTCTACAATTGGAATCAACACCCATTAAATACCACAAATGCTACTCACTTTCAACATTCAATGGTAATATAATACTATCTACGATATTTAGAATATGAATATATTCATAAAATATATGTTTATTTGATATATATTCTACACGATGTATTATGTAAATGAGATATTCTTCACATATCATATTATATACTCTCAATTTTTTAATAAATTTGTAACAAGTTATAGATCAAATGGTTAATCTTTTTAGAATGAGATGCGTGAGGGTGGCAAATTGATAAAAAAATTATAAAATTGTTGTGGATGTAAATGAAAATATTGCCCAATATTTATAATCTAGTGAAATCATTTAGGAAATTTTAGCTATACTTTTACGGTCATATTTCATTTGTCTATTCTATTTATCGACTCAATTTATGACAAAAAAAGTATAATGTTTTGATTAAGTACGAACCACCTTCTTGTATTCCTTGATATTGTGATGTGTCATTTTTATTAGACATAAAGGTTTTTGAATTTTTGATGATGGAGAAATGAGTTCAACATTCAGTCTTTGAGGGTGATCTATAATTTTTCCTCTCATGGTTAGATAAGTACCACTCACACTTCCTATCATGAATGAATAAGGTAAGATAAAAAATAAAATTTATATTTATAGGCATTGTTATAAGGTCATGAAATCACACTAAAAACATTAAAATGGAAAAGAAGCCTCACAATGATGAGAGGATGTGGTTCCATATTACTATGTGGCATGGAGAGAGAACCCTAGTCTTTGACCTTGCATTACATGTGTATTAGGTCAAAATAAGTGGAATTGGGAAAAATTATTGTTCTTCTATAAACATGAAGAAGCCCTAACCATCGACCAAGAGAATCCTAGATAGGTCGAATCTACTCATCTTTCTTGCAAAGGGTGGTGTGAGTTAAGATGTTTAGTAGAGTTTTGCTTCTTTGGTTCCACACGACAGAAATAAAATAATGCTACCATTTCCATAGAGACAAGATTAATAAGATTGTTAGGGTGGTCATGTGTGGCATAAGCCATTTATATAACATCGGTAATATTGATAATTGATATTTCTATTAATAATGTAATTTTTTATATTTTTCATTTTATTGGTTTAAAATCCACTCAATAATTTATGTGCTTGGTGTAATATTGTCATATTTTAATATTCAGTTGATTTTACTATTCTTATTATGTATTTTATATCATTATATATATCAAAAAAATCTATCATTTATGGTTATGGTTATGGTTGAGGGTGCATGTATTTAGTTCTAATAAATATATATGCCCCTTTCACATAAAGAAGTGTTAATTTACAATATTTAAAAAAAATCATCATCTTGGAAAAACAACATAGGATTCAAAAAGCATCATGGGGTTTATATCATTTTATGCCTAAAAAAACATCACATGCTTGAAAAAACATCACATGATTAAAAAATAATTATGTGCCTATAAAAACATCACATCTTTGCACAATGATCACATCGAAGAAAAAATTAGCTTGGAAATTATGTTAAATCTATACTTCTGATAATAAATAAATCTAAACAATGTAAAATATATGTAGTCACTCAAATTTGGTCATGACTACTTGATAATGTTAGTTTTTTCCAAATTTCACTTTAATTAACTTGAATACTTAATCTAGACTTATTTCACCACCTCATTTTATCCTAAGTACTTATACATACCTATCCATTTGTAAGTTAATATCTTACACCTACAAAAATGCTCTAAATTACTAAAAATTCCTCTAAGAATCTGTCCAAACATTCCAAATTCTAATTTTCACACATATCCTTGCATGACATGATCAACTAATATGGGTCAATAGTGGTAGCTAGTTTTTACCCTTATGGGTCGATCCTGATCATCACCCTTGCGACATTCACTTTTGAAATTTAGACCCTCCTTTATATTTTGGTATGTATTTTTAGGATAGATAGTGTGAGGTTTTCCATTTTGTATGGAAGGCACATCTAAGTCAATTATTATATCACTTGTAAATCACTTGAAAAATTCAATATTAAGGCACACTTACACTATTTCACATTAAACAAAGCTTCCCTATTATTTTAAAATATTATTCTTATCATTTGAATTAGTCCTTAGCCAAGTGAAGAGCATTTTTTAACCAAATAAGGAAATTAATTATCAAGTATTCAATCCATCTCTAGATGCATCCATGTAGCAAAAGGAATATAATTTCAAAAAGCACTCTAATGAGAGAACTACATGGGCTTGATTTCCCTATTTGGAGTACTAGATACATAGGTATCAATCAATCATCATGAGGGTTATTTGGGTCAAATCATCTCATTACACTCCCCCTTTTATATTTTTAGGTATTTCAACTATTACAAACCATATTAGGGTTTTAACTTTGTAGAAGTCATTTGTAGGTCTTTTGTATGCATCTAAAGGGTAAAATTTTGCACACATGTATGTTTTAAGTAACCACATATAACTGTGCTATAATTTTCCCTATTTTTTGGTAGAGAATGAAATTGAATAGTAGAGGAAAATAATGCCAATTGATCCTATCCCATTTTTTATGATCTTGACCCTCATCAATTATAGTTATAGTGCCTATGACACTTGCATAATCAGTTTGAGTTGATCAGTTTTAGCCACTATTTAGTTTCATTTGATAAGATCACAAACGTTAAAAAAATAATTCTTTTAATCTTTTTGTAGTTAGTATTCTTTCATTCAATTGTGTTTTGTCAATTTTGGTACTTTGATTTCATTTTGCTTGTCACAAGTTATTTTACAACATTTGATTTATTTTAATTAAATTTATCTTAATTATAGTTAATACACCTAAATAATTCCAAATTCTAAAAAATCATATTTATGAACCTATATATTACTTGAATAGTTACAAACCCTAGGTTTACATTAGGGTTATAACCTTATTTATAGGATTTAAAAATTTTATCTTAGGGTTTCAGATCTAATATCCAATTTTCCCTTATACTCTGTGCAAATCAAAAGTGTATTTTTTTGTCATATGGTTTCACCCTCATTTTAATTTTAGGGCTTCCTTTCCTAGGCTTGAGACTTATCCTCCATTTTTTTGGGATAATATCTTATCCTAATGGCTCTATTTTTCAAAATTTACAAATTTTTACTAGGGGCATTAAGTGGATAAGAAATATACTTTTTTTTGCCAAATTTTTTTATGAATTTTATGACATTAACAATTTAGTATTTTTATTAAATTTAGCCTATGTGATGAATATTGTACCTATATTCAAATTTATGTTTGAATTTTGTGTATGTACTGATTTTGATTAAAACCTCTCTTGGATTTCAAAATACCCAATAGATCTCTTAAAGTGGTTAGTTACTTATTGTACACATCAAATAATGGCTATATTGTATGAGAACTTATCACTTCAAGTTTTTTAAAAATGAATCAAATCACATGGTAAGACACAAGTACCATTAATGTATTTAAAAAAAAATTCAAGTATGACATTGGAGAATTAACACTAATATATTTAAGATGCTATAAGGTCTATTCTAAAACCTAAAGTATTACTGAAGTCTTATTATCACAACATTTAATCAATGATTTTACCAGTTACTGCTAGATGACAAATGGAATGCATGATTCCTTTCCTTAATATTCCTCCTCAGCCTCAAAGTTGTAATACATACCATCCCAATCCCATTAATCTACCAAATATTATACTAGATTATGCGGTCCACATTATTAACACTCAAGAGGTAGGCCACCACATTATAGAGGCAACAAAAAAGTACTTCTTCAAGCCCATCCACCTCCCACATCTCCTCTTGATGTTGTTTGTATGCATATTCAATTACAATTACCTAAGGCTTGTTCTTGTGAATCCATTAAAGATCAAGTAGTCATTATGATAAATTTCATAGAAGAGTTGCAAAAGTAAAATCAATATTTCAATTCAAAGATCAAATCACTGAAAAATAAGATCACATACACAAAGGATCTAGAGCATGATAGTGTTAACCACATATCTCCATCTTCATTCATCTATTTTGTGCCTAAAAAGAAACACACATCTACAAATATTGATTAAAAAAGTATACAAAAGGATAATAAGATTTCAAGTGAGATTTTAAGATAAATTCTTTGAAACAAATTGTTCACATTACCTCCTATGCATCCTTTAAGGAAATAAAAAATACTATTGTGCATATCATAGAATATATGGGCATCATATATAAAATTATTTAGATTTGAAGATGAAAATAAAAAGTATCATTAACACTAGTGATCCTATAATAGACACATAAATCAAGAAACCTAATCACACTTGAGTGCATTTCCTAAGGAACAAGTGAAAGAAGAAAAAATAGCATAATTAGAGTAAGAAATCTTACAAAAAATATCTATAAAGGGAGTATTTAGATCAATAAAGGGAAAAAATTGAAAATGAGAAAGTACTCAAATACCATTCACAAAAATAAAAACTATAAAAACAAACTCAAGGTAAGCAAGAAAGCACCTTTATGAAAGGGATTTTCATGAAGAAGTTTAAAAATTGAAATGTTCCTAAGAAGTCTAATGGTAAGAATATAGTTTATAATGATTCAAACATCATATCTAATTCACTTACATAGAAAAAATATGAAGTCAATAATACAAAAGCTACGGATACATTTTCACATATAGAATTCAAAGTAAAAACTACCTCCCTTCCTAGTATTCAAGCAAGGATACATGTTTCAAATGAGATACAAGATTCTAATAATGATTAACATACTCAAAAGAAATGTAAATCCAATAAGCTAATTCCAATATATGATTAAATTGATTTTTAACATATATAGATAAAATATGCTTAGAGTGGCATATCACAATTTCAAGAAACAAATAAAAATTAGTTATCTACAATGATTATAACTACATTGATGATTATGATTTTGATTATGTAGAAGATTGGTATGCTTCTTTAGATGGTGTAGGACCCACACAAAAACATTTCCTCTTAATTGGTGGTTTTACACAAAATTCAAATGGTGATTACATATTATATGTAAGAACTGCATGGGAGAATATTGTTGACCAAGTCATTGGTTAAGCTGCACTAATTTGATTGTACATAGCTTCTTGATTTTTTTCATCATAATAAATTCTTATATTTATTATACATGTGATCAATTTGATTAATTATTATAATTCCTTTGATGTTATTGAATTTTTTTGTCTCTTGGTTATTATTTTTCCATTTCCAGATATGAAAAATCCAACATAGTGTTCCATACTACCATATTTTGCCATTTACCTTCTTATTTTCATAGTCAAAATAAAAAAAAATTACATTTTTTTGCTAAGGACAATATTGACTAGTATGGGTTAAAACTATCTTCCCATACCCTCATAATCTAGTTGATCTTATCCTGTACCATTTTTCATAGTTAAATTAGAAATCAAACACACACAACCTTAATATTTCCATTTTTTTAATATTTTACTCAGTTCTAGTTTACACAACAATAATTATTCATGCAAATTCCTTCTATTCTATGCTATATCATTCATACATAAATGTTACACACATTTAAATGTGTAAAATTTATGAAATGAGGATGTAAAATCATTCTTATACATACTTAATCTATTCATTAATGCCTTATAACCACAATTCACATATGAAATGGAGGCATCTTGATCATACATGGCCATGCCATCATTTTCAATGCATATTTTCCATTGTCACATTTTGCAAATTGTTCGGATCCCATTCCTTTCTTATAATTTTGAACCCATGGTTTATCACTAGTCTCTTTTTATTTAGATTTAAGAAATGTAAATAATATAAGAAAAATAAATTCAGCTATTTCAAAAATATAAAAACCTTTAAAATATTATAAAAATATAAAATCAAGACACGATCATGATTAGACATCTAGTTTACATCATTATAATATAATATTTATCTAATGATTGGTAAATAACATACTATTTTTCTATCACACATGCATTTCACTTGTATTCATGAGTGTTATATAGGACATACAAGTTTTATATGGGCTAAGATGTTGGGCTTGTCTCTATCTAGTATCCATGCTCATCTAGGGTTATCTTACCATAAGTTTTGTTTTTTACAAGTGTTATCATTCTAAAACCCATATATTTTTAAGCTATATACTCTTTAAAAATATATAAATAACATATCTATCTTATGTTGTATATGTGGATATGCTATTTATTAGGATATGATCAAATTACATATATATGGTCTAGACTATCTTTCTAATTTTATGCTCCATTGATGCTATTATTTTTACATAGTTTATTAGACTATTGTTATGACCCTTGGCCCTTGTGTTCAATTACTTGAACATATCTATGGGATCATTATTTAGTATGTGAGACATTTGAAAATGTTCCTTGTTTTCAATATTTAAACATGTTCATTGATGGTGACTATTAGCCCTTTGTTTTGTGCAACATATGAACATGTCCTTTGCTAAGATCCCTTAACCCTTTGGTTTGTGTGACATTTGAACATGTACATTGTATATGACCCTTGGCCTTATTGCATGACATTTCACTCATTGTGTTAATGTTATTGTTGAGATTGTTACTTTTGATGAGTGCCATGATCCATACTATGCACTACCTATTATAAATGTTTCTATTAGATTTCACCACTGTGAATTTTATTGATACATTTATATATGCCTTGCCTCATATGTTACATAAATGATTTAAATGGTACATATCTTATTATGCTAACATAATTTTCACACATGCTATAATATTTACTGATTACATTTTGATACACATATAATTAAATTTTCTTTTGAGATGAGCAAGTTTTAGGATACACATTCCCTCACCTCAAAAGGGGGAATTTCACTGGGATTTTCATACATGAGATAAGCCTCTATGAGAAAAATTATTTTTTAGGATTTTTAAAGAATGTAAAAGGTTCAAAAATTAAATCATTGTTATAGGTTATAGGAGAATATGTACTCATGTTACAGGAACAAGTTATAAATTTTTACAATTTTGGGTGCACAATACAAATTCATGGACAAACTTTAAAAAAAATTTACAAATTTGCACCTACATTCAATTTTTATATTTTAAAATAATCATAATGGGGAAATGATACAAATTCATGAACATTATACTATTTTTTGAATTCAAGGGGCATGATACAGATTCATGCCATGTTTTTTAATACTATTTTATATCTATGGATATGGTAGGATCATGAATGTTCTTTATTCTATTTTCATCATGCATTCATGAACTAAGGAACAAAGTGATAATTGAATCTACAAGTCATATACAATGGTCATTTTAGTTAAAGTGCATAATAAATAGCTTAGAGGTTTAGTTCCCTCTAGCATTATTACTTGTAATTCCATTATGGATTCACACTTATTTCATGTCTTGGGGTTACAAATAACAAAAATTCAAAATAAGGTTTCTACATTAATCAATGGGTTTTATTTTATATTCATGTTCAATTAAAATTGGTGTTTGATCACCCTTAATTTACCATTAATTCAACTAAGAAGCCAACCTCTCTAAGTGATTCACAAGAAGGCCTTTTTATCCAATGTTTAAAATAAGCATCATATCTAATAAAAGTTACAAAATTAACATGGTTTCACACATACAGGTGTACTCCATTATTATTTTTAAGTTTTTAAAATTAAAGTTACAATTCAATTTTTAATTTCATATAGGGACATTAACTATGTTTACATCATTATAGGATTTTCTCTGGAACACCTTACATGATTGAATATTTATCCCAAAGGAAAAGTGTGGGGTGTACACTTAAGTATATATTTATTTTTATTCTTGTAATTTCATTTATAGACTCCATGGAGGGTAAATGTAGTCACTCAAATTTGGACACGAGTACTTGATAATCTCAGTTTTGGCCCACTTTCACTTTAATTGGTGTGAATAATTAATCTGGACCTATTTCACCAACTTAATCTATCCTAAGTACCTATATGGACATATCCATTTGTAAGTTGATAACTTACACCTAAAAAATGTTATAGTGTTTTAGATTTTTAAAAACCCATCTAAGCATCTGTACATACATTTAGATTCCATTTTTCACACATTTCTTTGTAAGACATGATAAATAGTGTGGGTCAATAGTGGCAGTTGGTTTTTACCCCTATGGATTTATCTTGACATTCACCCTTATAATTATCACTTTTTAAATTTATACCCTCCCTTATATGTTGACATGTATTTTTAGGATATGCAACATGAGGTTTTCGCCTTTTAGATGGCTATCAAGGAACATCCAAGTCATATGTTTTATCACTTGGAAATTTAATTTCAAAGCACACAAACACTATTGTACACTAAGAAAATCTTACCTAGATAATTTTTTTATCCAATTTAAGAAAATAATTATCAAATATTAAATCCATCTCTAGATGCATTCATGTAGTAAAAGGATCACAATTTCACAATGCACTTTAAGTGGGAGAACAACATGGGCTTGATTTCCATATTTAGAGTATTAGATATGTAAGTAATAATTAGTCATCATGGGGATGATTAGGGTCAAATCATCCCATTACATCCTTATTTTCCTATTTATAGGTATTTTAGCTATTACAATCCCTATTAGGGTTTTAACTTTGAACAAGTTATTTTTTGGTCTTTTGTGTGCATCTAAAGGTCAAATTTCCACACATAGGCATGTTTTAATAAACCATATATAATTGTGCGTTGATTTACCTATTTTAATATAGAGGACATAATAAAACTATATAAGTTATTAGTGTCACTCAATCCTATCCCTTTTAGATGATCCTGATCCTCATCAGTTGCAGTCATAGTTTCTATGTGTGTGAAGGGAATCTAGATGAAAACTAAGCTAAGAAATCAACTAAAAAACTAAAATCTAATATAAACTCAATAAACCTAGGATAGTGTTAAAAATTCAAGAAAAAATAACATGAAATTATACCTTGTACTGTGAACTTCCTCCATTATGATTTGCATTCATCTGCTCTCTCAAATGTGGTTACTCAATCTTCTCCAATGCAAGGGAAAATGGGTAGAGTTTTGATATTAAAATGCTATTTGAATGGATTTTATTCACTTGGGATTCACCCATAAATTTGATAGAAATCTGTTATCACAAATGCTACAAATGCAAGAAATAATAACACAAACTTATACCTTAGTACTGTGATTTTCCTCCATTTTGATTTGAATTAAATTGCTCTCTAAAATGTGGTTTCTCAATATTATCCAATGTAAGGGAAAAAGGGAATCATTTTGATATGAAAATTATCTTTTAAAGGATTTGATTCACTTGGGATTCACTTATAAATTTGATAACACTTCATTAGTAAAAGTAATGAGGGATAAAAATGATGGATTTCACATCTATTTATAGGTTTTTGGGGGATAAATCAAATAGTAGAGGATTATTTGAATAATTTTTACTATCCAAATAGTTAATGGTGAATAATTAATCCTCATTAATGAGGATGATGATCAATTCCTATTACAATCCTTACATGCATATTTTAAGAAACCATAGATGATTGTGCCTTGATTTACCTATTTTCTAGTAAAGGACATAATAAATTGTAGAGGAAAGTACTATCACTCAATCCTATCCCATTTTAGATTATCCTAACCCTCATCAGTTATATTTAGGGTTTTTGTGTGTGTGAAGGAAATATCAATGCAAACTAAGCTAAGAAATTAACTAACAAACCAAAATCTAATCTAAACTTAATCAACCTAGGATAGAGCTAAAAATGCAAGAAAAAATAACATAAAATTATACCTTGGTATTTTGAAATTCATCTATTATGATTTGAAATAATTTTCTCTCTAAAATGTGGTTGCTCAGTATTCTCCAATGCAAGGAAAAATAGGCATCATTTTGATATGCAAATGTTATTTAATTGGCTTTGACTTGATTGGGATTTGTTCATAAATTTGATAGAACTTTGTTAGCATAAACGCTACAAATGCAAGAAATAATAACACAAACTTATACCTTAGTACCATGATCTTCCTCCATTTTGATTTAAACTAAATTTCTCTCTAAAATGTGGTCTCTCAATCTTATCAAATCTAAGGGGAAATGGTTAGTATTTTGACATGAAAATGCTCTTTTAATAGCTTTGAATCACTTGGGATTCACTCATAAATTTGCTATCACTTCATTAGCACAAGTAATGATGGATAAAAGTGATGGATTTCAAATCTATTTATAGGTTTTTGGGGCATAAATTTAATGGTAGAGGATTATTTTAATATTTTTAATTATCCAAATAATCAATGGTGGAGAGTTAGTCCTAATCTATGAGGATGATGACCAATTCCTATTACAATACTTATAGGCATGTTTTAAGAAACCATAGATGATTGTGCCTTGATTTACCTATTTTCCAATAGAGGAAATAATAAAATTATAGAGGATAGTAGTTTCACTCAATCCTATCCCCTTTTAGATGATCCCGACCCTCATCGGTTATAGTCATAATTTCTATGTGTGTGAAGGGAATCTAGATGCAAACTAAGCTAAAAAATCAACTAACAAATTGAAATCTAATCTAAACTCAATAAACCCAGGATAGAGATAAAAATGAAAGAAAAAATAACATGAAATTATACCTTAGTACTATGAACTTCCTCCATTATGATTTGAATTGATTTGCTCTCTAAAATGTGGTTACTCAATCTTCTCCAATGCAAGGGAAAATGGGTAGTGTTTTGATATGTAAATGTTATTTGAATGGATTTTATTTGTTTGGGATGCACTCATAAATTTGATATAACTTCATAATCACAAATTTTACAAATGCAATAGATAATAACACAAAGTTATACCTTAGTATCGTGATCTTTGTCCATTTCGATTTGAATTGAATTGCTCTCTAAAATGTGGTTTCTCAATCTTTTCCAATGTAAGGGAAAATAGGTAACATTTTGATATGTAAATGGTCTTTTAATGGCTTTGATTCACTTGGGACCCAATCATAAATTTGATATAAATTAATTAGCACAAGTAATGATGGATGAAAGTGATGGATTTCACATCTATTTATAGGTTTTTGGGGGATAAATCAAATGGTGGAGGATTATTTGAATATGTTTAATTATCTAAATAGTCAATAGTGGAAAATTAGTCCTCATCCATGAGGATGATAACCAATTAAATTATATTAGAGAAAAGGGAATTTAGTTGGTTGAGTCATAAAAAAAGGGTCAAAATGATTGAAATTTTCCAATGTGACTTATTAGGTGGTGAGGAAATGGTTGGATGAGTCAACATGTGAGGGAGATAAATGTGGAGGATGTATAGGTGAGGTGGAAAATCTAAATTTATTAAATAAATTTAGAGAAAAGGTGTGCATAATTGAGTAATTAAGAATTGTTAAATTATTCAAATTGTGAAGGAAAATATCATTAGTTTGAATTTGAACTTGGGATAAGAATAATTAACATGTTAAGGTGCATTTTGACCCTAAATGAAACTTAGATGTCTAAATTTACCCCTATTTAAAATGGTGTTGTGAAGAAACACCATTTCAAAGAATATTATAAAAAGTAGAGAGTTTTTGATCAATAATAAATTTTTTCCCCAAATGAATGAAAATGATCAGGATGATACCCCCTCAAGTGTTCATGTGGGAAAATAGATGAATGCTCTAAATGATTGAAAGGAAAAATGAGAAAGTTTTTTTTAGAAATATATGGATTTAAATATAAATGTGAAAAATGAAATCACATTTTTTATGAATGGAGATGATGGAGGTGGTGGAAAAACTAACCCTAGAGACCAAATGTCTCTAATTACTACCTACATAATCCTCCTTTGACAAATTCTATGTGGGGATATCAAGCTAGATATAGTTCTCCTAATATGGGAAGTGATGATAAAAATGGGTTGAGTGATGAATTATTTTATGTTTGGTGAATAGATGAGTGATTTACCTCCCAAAAAAAGTGATTTAAAGAATGATGACGAATGATTTGAAAGGTATTTAGATTGGTAAACATGGATAGGTAAAGTATTTATATAGTTTGGAAATTTTGTTTGTGAAAATATGTATGAAGACATTCATCTAACTTTAGAAAGACATAATTATACAAATACAAGTATCAAACCCTAAAATAAGATGTTATGAAATAGACAATGAGACATGTGATAGTGTGGGAATATGCTATGCCCTAAACCTTTGGTATGTCTAGGGATATGTGTGGCTGACTTGTGGCTTACATACCTATTTTATATTCTTGTTACATTTATTTATTTATTTAGTTAGGTCAGCCTATGAAATAATCATGGTTAAGTAGACTATATATAGGAGGTAGTGTCTAGTCTTTGATCATCATATTTAGTATTCTGCTCTTATTGCATTGTTGTCAAGGTTGTAACCTCAAAGTGGCTCTACTATATTATCCAATATTCTAATTTTCTATCAATTATTGATGTGTGATCTCTTATATTTACTTATTCTATATGATATATAATCATTCTATGTGAATATCTAAG
Organism: Torreya grandis; assembly: GCA_037957365.1. Classification (NCBI taxonomy): domain Eukaryota; kingdom Viridiplantae; phylum Streptophyta; class Pinopsida; order Cupressales; family Taxaceae; genus Torreya; species Torreya grandis. The sequence continues at coordinate 266,930 of JARHVA010004662.1, read as the reverse complement.
TAATTTCATTACAAGTGGTATCATAGCTTCAATTTGGGGAAGTATCTTGTGACATTTTTTGGATCTGGTAAGGCGTGACTTCTATGAGTAGAAGGAACAAAAAAACATAACTTATAATCTAAGAAGAATTAATTTTTTATATTAGTGCAATATTGTTCAAAACATATTTTTAAAAAAATATTTATAAAAAAAGGAAAAAGTTTTCCCTTTTCACATTTAGAATCATTGGATTCATCTCAATGAGATGATCACAATGGTATATTATATCAATACACTTTTTTAGTGTCAAACATTTTCACCCTAGTATGAAAAAGTAGTAATTAGATTCATCTTGGTGAGGTGATCACAATAGTACCATCTCTTGGTACAATGTATTTGGGGAAAATATCCTCTTAGGGTTTGTGCATGATAGGTCCTGCTACTTAGGAAAAAAGGGGGAAAGAAACTCCTAAGACTCATTCTAGGGATGACATGGAATATGGAACTTTAGATATAATAATTTCTCAACTTCAGGCTGACATAAAGGGTTTGGTATGGTGGGATGACTTTATTATAATTCAAAATGATGTTTCAAGGATGTGAAAAGAGATTAATGGGGTACATAATTAATTACATCAGATCACTATGTAATTGGCTACCATTTCATCTTAGTTATAGATAAATAACCCCCCACTTCATCATTTAGGTCCTCCTCTCAACACTAACAACTCCAATCTTGGTGTGAAACTAATGTTGCTAAAAGTGGGCATGTGTAAGTTTGATGGTAAGGATAATCTCACTTGAATTAACCAAATTGAGAATTTATTTGATCTACACCAAACTCCTGGTTCTTAAAAGGTGATAGTGGCATCTCTATATCTAAAAAATGAGTAGTTCATTTGGTATCACTAGTTGTGTGCTCAAAAGAAAAAGAATGGTGCTCCTATTACATGGTCTATTTTCACTAATGAGTTATTAACTCATTATCAAAATAATGTCTCTAATAACTACTTCAATTGGTTAGCCAAATCATGTCAACAAAAATTATGTAGGATTATATTCATCAATTTTATAATATCTTCTTATGGGTGGAAGACATCACTGAGGTAAATTTGATTGATATTTTTCTGGGTGGACTCAAAGATAACATCCAATTTGAGGTTAATATGTTTAATCCATCATCAATATCAGAATCTATCCTAAGGACATATATGGTAGAATAAAAAGAGATGGTCAAATGGAAAATTTTCACTACTAGTCGTGATCACACCTTTCCAACACCATCATTTCCTCAACCCACTATATTAACACCTCAAGAAATTGAGGAGAAGTGAGATAAAGGGGTGTGTTATGGGTGCAACATCAAATGTAGTAAAGGACAATGCTATGCTGAAAAGATGTTGTTTTACATCAAAGGTGCCAATGAGGATGCAAAGGATGAGGAGGAAATTGGTGAAAATGTAGAATGACCTGAGGAGGAGTCTAAAGAATCTCAGCCTACTATTTCCTATCATGCTCTTTTAGGTATTATTACTCCCCAAACTCTTAAGGTGGTGGATTTACTTAAGGAAGAGAAGGCCACTTTATTGATTAATTTTGGGAGCACACATAACTTCATCAATAGTAAGTTGGTTACTCATTTGAATTATTTCATTTATCCTACTCTAGAATTTTAGGTCATGATTGTAGATGGTGGTACTATCAGTTATTCATGAAAATTCCATAGTATTAAGTTTGCCATTAAAGACTACCTATTAGATTCTCCTATGTTTTCTATTATCATGGGTGGAGTCCACATTATTCTAGGAGTACAATGGCTCACCACTTTGGGTAAAATTGAGATGAATTTCCAAGAATTATTCATGTGCTTTCATTCTGAGCGAAGGACACTTGAGCTAAGGGGATTAAGGGATAAATCTCCACAACTTATTAGCTCCCATCAAATGACCAAGATTCTTTGAAAGGGTGCTAAAGTATTTTTGGCTCACTTATTTTCCATTGAAGTCCAACCAACTCAACCATATACACCTCCTGATCTACAATAAGTGATTGATGTTCAATCTATTATTTTTGGTGAAACCAAAAGGACTTCCACCTAGTTGCATGCATGATCATTCCATAAAAATTATTCCTAATAGTACACCACCCAAAATTAAGCATATAGGTATCTCTACACCCAGAGAAGTGAAATTGAAAATATGGTGCAAGAGATGTTGGATGCATGAATCATTTACCATAGCCAAATGAATATTCTTTACTAGTTGTCATGGTGTGAAATAAAGATGACACTTGAAGGATGTGTCTCAACTATAGAGAGCTCAACAAGTACATTATAAAATATAAGTTTTCTATTCCTATCATTGATTATTTTATAGATGAATTAAAAGGTGATCTTTATTTTACCAAGTTAGATCTACATTTTGGGTATCATCAAATCTAGATCTATGATGAAGACACCCAAAATAGCTTTCAAAATCATGAGGCCCATTATGAGTTTATGGTTATGCCTTTTGGTATAAAAATGCACCATCCACCTTTTAGAATTTGATGAATAGTATTTTTAGGACATTTTTGAGGAAATTTGTTATGGTATTTTTTGATGATATCCTCATTTACAGTAAAAATTGGGAAGACCATTTGCAGCATGTAAAATAGGTACTCTAAATTTTGGAACAACATCAGTTGTATGCCAAACCTTCCAAATGTATTTTTAGAGCTTGTGAGGTTAATTATTTAAGTCATATGGTTTCACATGAAGGAGTGAAAGTGGATCCTAAAAAAATCCTCAAAAAATCCAAGCAATAGTGGATTGGCTGGTTCCTAAGATACTCAAGCAATTAAGGATATTTATGGGACTAACTGGTTACTATCGTAGGTTTATAAAAAAATATGGTAGCATTACAATCCCACTCACCTATTTTTTAAAGAATGACTCCTTCTAGTGGAATGATATAACTACCAGGGCATTTGAACAATTAAAACTAGCTATGTGCACCACTCCAGTGTTGGCCACTCTTGATTTTTCTAAGACTTTTATGGTTGAATGTGATGCATCTAGATATGGTATGGGTGTTGTGATCATACAAGAAGGAAAACCACTTGAATTTTAAATCTTCCAAATGAAGGGTAAAAATCAGCTCAAGCCCATCTATGAGAAGGAAATGATGGCCATTCTACATGTAGTCAAATAATTGAGACCTTATTTGACAGGTTATCACTTTTAGGTAAAGATTGATCATGATAGTCTCAAATATTTTTTGGAATAATGTTTATTATCAAATGAACAATAGAAATAGGTAACTAAGATGTTAGTATATGATTTTGAAATAGTTTATAAGAAAGACAAGGAAAATGTGGTTGTAGATGCACTATCCAACAATGATGAATTAGTTGAGGCATTGTTATGTGCCATGACCATTTAGTAGATAGATTGGGTAGAGGAATCAAGATTAGAATGGGAAAATGATAGTGCTACACATGATTTGAATTAGAATCTTCAATAAGGTTTGGGTGGATTTGAAAAATTCACATGGAAGGGTAATGCATCATGGTATAAAGATAGATTATACTTATGTAAGAATTCTCTCCTCAAACAAAAAATCCTTCAAGAACTTCATGAAACTCCACTTGGGGGTCATTCAAATTTCTTGAAAACCTATCATAGGATCAATCAAGATTTCCTTAGGAAGGACTCAAGGGGATGGCTAGAAATATGTGGTTGAATGTATGATCTATCAATAAAATAAAGGTGAAACCATCAAAACCCTAGGTATTTTGTAGCCTTTATCCATCCCTAGCCAAGATTGGGAAGAGGTGTCTATGGATTACATTACAGGGTTACTGAGATCTGATGGTCAAAATGTTATCAATATTATTATGGATCATCTCAATAAGTATGGTCATTTTTATTCTTTATCATATCCCTTTATTTCTAGTATAGTAGATTCTACTTTTCTTAATATAATTCAAAAATTGCATGGTACTCCTAAGATCATTATCAATGATAGAGATCCCATTTTCACTAGTAATGTTTGGACTGAAGTATTTGAATATTTAGGTACCATATTAGCTCATAGCTCATCCTATCATCTTCAATCAGATAGAAAAACTGAGTTAGTCAACAAATGTGTGTAAAGATATCTCTATTACTTTGTTTCTAATAAACAGGATAAATGGGTTCATTAGTTGCCACTTGTTGAATGGTGGTATAATACTTCTATCCATAGTTCTTCCAAAATGTCTCCCTTTTTGGCCTTGTATGGATACCAACCTTCATACATCACTTCAACCTTGAAGTTACATCCTAAGGTTCATGTAGTTGAGGAACATATTTGCCATCAACAAGAGGTCCTTTAAAATTTGTGTGAAAATTTAGCCATGGCCTAGAATCACATGAAGCAACAGGCAGATCAATAAAGGAATGAGAGGCATTTTGAAATTAGTGATTGGATCTTTCTTCACTTATAGACATATAAGAAGATGTCCTTAAAGTAACAAAAAAAGGATAACAAGCTCTTCCCTAAGTATTATGGGCCTTATCAGATCTTGGAAAAAATTGGTAGTGTGGCCTACAAATTAGAGTTTCCTTCATCTACTCACATACATCCAATATTTTATGTATCATGCCTGAAGAAACTCAATGGACATAGAGTTGATAGTCAAACTAAGTTACCAAAATTAGACGAGGAAGGGAGAGTTATTCTTGATGCTGAGGTGATCTTTCAAATGTGAACTAAGCATCTATGGTTTATAGTGATTAAGGAGTACATGATTAAATGGAAGAATTTGCCATGTGAAGATGCCATTTGGGAGGATGAATCCTTTGTACAATAACATCTAGATTTGATTCAACATTGAGGATAACATTGTTTTGAAGGGGAGGGGAATGCTACACCCTTAACCTTTGGTTTGTCTAGGGATATGTGTGGTTGACTTGTGGATTAAAGACCTCTTTTATATTCTTGTTATATTTCTCTACATTCTTAGTTCGGTCAACCTATGAAATAATGATGGTTAAGTAGACTATATATAAGAGGTAGTGGTTAGTATTTGATCATCATATTTAGTATTCTAATCTTATCTCATTATTATGAAGGTGGCCCCCTCAAAGTGGCTTTGTTATATTATCTAGTATTCTACTCTATTATCAATTATTACTATGTGATCTCTTATCTTTGCTTATTCTATGTGATATATAATTATTCTATGTGAACATATAAGTAATTTCATTACATAATATACAAGTGATACATTCAATGGGATACCTCTAAGTAACTAGGGTAAATATAGATAATAGATTACACATGGTACTAATAATTTGGTTTTCATCATGGTACTTGTCTAAAGCACTAGTAAACTGGTTTTCACTTGTGGATGTAGTATTTTTCTCTTTTGCTCATTTCATTTTTTTTTACCTTTTTTTGATATTTAATATATAAAAAATAACATTTATAATAATTTAAGCATAGAATCTATTAATATGTATGATGTTCATAAGTTCATCCAATTCCTCTCCATCTTCTATGGTTAACCTATAAACTCCTGATCCATATTTGGCAATAGTGACATATGGGCCCAACTAATTGGGTTCAAAATTTCCTTTTTTCCCCCTCTCAACATTAATATTGCATTGGTTTTAATTTAGAATAAGATATTAAATTTCAAACTTCTTATATTTAATCCATTTATTATATCTATGATGGAGGTAATTTTTTTATACTTATAGATGATTTAAGGCATTAAGACATTTCTCATCTAGAAGGTCGAGTTCACTGAGGCATGAAGTGTGGTAGAATTATTCATAAATAATGCTTTGTATGTATATGAACAAAGATGGGACATCAACTTATATAGGTAGAATAGACTTACTACCATAGAAAAGTGAATATGGGGTTTCCCTCATGGGTGTGTGGATGTTAGTGTAGTATGCCCAAAGGGTGGGATAAAGCTACGTATGCTAGCCAATTTAAATATTCAGAAAATGATTTTATTTTTTGCCTCTAATTGGCCATTTCCTTGTGGTTAATATGGAGTAGACCATTTTTACTTTATGTGGTAGGTTTTGAAAAGGGCCTTGAATTTTTTTATTCATGAATGATGTTATGTTATCAGAGATGATAGTGGAAGAGCTACTGAAGTGACAAATAATGTGGTTTAGAATGAACTTAGAAATTTGTTTTCCAGTAACATATGTAAGAGGCATTGATTCAACCCATTTTGTGAAATATTTAGTGGTGGAATGATGTGTTTATGACCATCTAAAGAATTAGGATTTATTTTTCCAATGAGGTCTAGCCCCATGTGGAGAATGGCCAAGGTGTGTTAATAGACTAAAAAGCTTATGAAGGGATATGTATAAGGTCACCATGCTTTTGGAAATGTATGAATTTATTAACATAAGTGCATGAATAAAATTTCATTATAGGCCAATAATAATTGTTGGCCATTTTTGGCCCACAGAAAATTATTGCATGGTTTAATAAAGCATGCAAAAATCACAAGTAGATAGTTTGTTGAGGCTAGATATCGCACATGCAAACATGTCAAGAATAATTGATCACATGGGTTTGTTTATTTTGGAGCGTAATTCATGTGTGCCAAGTTTTATCTCATGTACTGTAGCACAAAAAAATATATGCATGGGCAAAGTTGGCTCCTAATGTAGGATTTACTAAATTTCCATACTTAGCCATTTTAGACCAAACCATCATCAAGACATCATGTAGGATCACATGAACCAGTTGAATTCAAATTTTTTACAAAAGCACATGGAAATATTGAATGACTAGTGGATCAAAAGGGTATTTTAATTTTAGTATTTGGTCCCTTCTCTATAAATTTTGGTGCCCCCATGATCTTTGCACCTCAAGTTATAAAATTGCAAAGTTGGAAAAAAATGGAAGATGCCTGCACAAACATCATTTTTAAGGATGGAACATGACAACCTTACTAAGCTTAAATTTAATGGCCATGCAAGTGTCATTTGATAGAAGTGAGGACATCAACTTTAAGGCTATGAACCAGCCATTAGTTTTCAAATAGTGGGTCTCAGTAGTTTGATGGTTCATGCTACATCATACATTTGGATCTAATGATGAGTGCTAGTCAAAGAGCAAAAAAATATCAAAGGTGATTATATATGTGACAAGTGTCAAGGGCACATTCAACTGGTAGGAGATCAATGATCTATTGGCCTTCATATAAATTAAAATCAATGGAGTGAATTGAGTCAACTTGTCAATGAGTTGAGTTGACTTTTGACAACTAATCAGATTAAAGATGACCCCATGATTATTGATGAAGGTTGGAAAGCTATTTTCAACCATGAAACATAGGGTTTTATATGGTCTTTTGATGTCATTACAGCTGGTTTAAATCCCATAAAATGGCCTAGGTAATGTAGTGGGATGTAAGGAACACATATGGATCACCATTAAGGTTAAAATATGGACCTCTGGTTCATATTTTTGCTCATGTAGAGTTATTATTATAGTGGTGTTTGATTTTTTCAAGAGGGTTCATGCATACATATATGGGTTTGGGTTCCTACAAAGAAAGGATGGGTTTTTTAGACATGTTAATATAGAAAAGTGTTGTATTTTCTATAGGTCTATATTAATATGTAAACTATAAGAAAATCAAGTCTTGAATTAGTTTTCCACATATATATGGACCTATGATCCGAGCATGAAGATAAATTAGAGGTGTAATTAATGCAAAATATATTCATTATTTAGCATGGCCATATCTTAAGAAGCATCTTCCTAAAGGCCCCAAATCATGTTTCAGTCAGGTCTATGATCATAAAGTTTCATCTTCAAGCAAGATTTAGTGTTAAAGATCAAATAAAATATCTAGTATTGGTAATTGTGGCTAAGAGAATTTAATGTGCCCTTGAGGCCTTTAGGGACCTTCTCACTCAATAAGTCATATACAACATTTTGATTAATCAAAAGGGTGGTAATGTTCCATTGGCTAAGGAGCAAAAGGTGGTGGCTCAAGTTCATTTAATGAACTAAGACAGGTGTTCTTTTTATAATAACATGCTCACCCATTCCTTTAGGCTATCTCTCTTCTTTTATATATCTTGGTCTCTTTCCCTTGGTAGGGGTTCTCAGCTTTTGTAAATTTTAGCATTCTCTTTTTGAGACAAGGATACTCATTGAGACTCTTGTAAGAGTGTGCTCATTTGATAAGGTTAAACCCTATAAAAATATTGTAAGAACTAGCTTTTGAAGTAATAAGATCAACTCTTTACCTATATCTTATCTTTAATCAGTGTTTAGTATGCTTTTTATGATAAATTCATGAAGGAGATTCTTACTAGTTTGTTATCCATCTACTTGCCTCTTTGAAGAAGTTCTCAAGCCAATTTATAGGTCTAGATTAGTGTTTTATCTGGGACCTCTTCTATGAAATATTTATGCAATTGGTGATATTGTGAGATTGAGTAAGTCACAGTTATATTTTGTTGATCTAGTGTGGGTTCAAACTTATGTGAGTGTCTATTTATACTTTGGTGCATAAACTTGTTAAATTTTTAGGAGCCCTTACTCTCTTTATAACCCTTTTCTCATGAAGAATTAGGCTTAGTTTTAGTCTTAGGTGAGCATCAAGAGGAAGCCAACCTTATTCAGAGGTTCAAATCCAATATAGGTTACCCACATGTTGAGACTATCCCAATTTTATAGATCAATTAGAGGGAGCCTAAAGAGCCCTATCCAAGGGTGGAAATTGAGCCTATAATAGTTTCTAGTAAACCCAATGGGTTACACTTCTTTAAAAAAGAATATTGATCAAAGTTGATGCTGATATGATCAAATTTACAATGGTTAATCTATAAAAAACATATGGCAAATCCAAAAGGAGGAATCAATCATCTCATGTAGAACAATAACTTTATCTCATGATAAAGGTGACAACAAGGTTATCTTTAAGAGGTATTCCTTTTGATTATGTTGAACTAAATTTAAATTCAATAAAGAGATTAAGGTTTGAAAATACTCATCCATATCAAGGAAGCTTTGATCTTGAGACATTTCCAAGGCCTATCCATATGAGAGGACCCTTATTAACCCCTTACATAACCAAGGTAGTTCCTAGAGATTTTAAAACTTTTAATGGCCAAATTCCTCTAGCCCTTACTCATTATGATCCTATCTTAGTTGTATCCCTCAAAAGTGTTCCCTATTACACTAGAGACCAAGCTGTAACATCCTCTAAACACCTCATTAACATAAAAAACTTTGAAATATATGTAATGTCACTAAGGATAATATATCTATCATGGTGCTAGCTACTTTTTTCTAAGTAAAGGCCTTAGATTGGTATAAAGGCCTTACTAAAATTTTATTTAGACATGGGACCAATTAGGAGAAGCCTTGTGTAAAATATTTGAGGATAAGAGTGACCATTTGTCACTTTTAGAACAACTAACTATAATTAGAAGAGTTCCTCATGAAGTCATGCAAGACTTCAATACAAGGTTCCAAAAAATCTGGGACAAAATCCTAGTCACAGTTAGGCCAACCCTTAACTTTACTTTCCTATATTATATAAAGGTTTTGAATAGTAAAATAGTGGTAATGATCTAATATATGGGAGGAAATATACTTTTATGTGCATATGAGGTGGCCATTAAGTCAGAGAATTATTTAGTTCAAATTAGCAAACTTACACCTAAACCACCAATGCCCTTGTTCCCCAAGATTAGACCATCTCCTATTTCTATCCCTCCATTAGATGTTATTCTCCCTACACCAAAGAAAGAGAAAGATTCTACTAGTGGATCTAGAGATTCACTAGAACAAAAGAACTTTCAGGAGCTCAAAATCATGTTTCAATCTTTGAGAAATGAGCTAGTAAATGTTAAAACGCAACATGCCTTATCAAAGTTCATATCAACCTAGGTAGTATGATTTTAAATCAAACAAACCTCCATATAAGGGAAGTTACCAAGGCCAAGGTCAAAACCAAGGACAAGGATAACATAGTTACAATAGGTAGAGTAGCTTCAACCCTAATGTTTCTAGTACTTCCAACTCCTTGGTCCCAATTCAAAATAATGTGTCCCAAGAAGTAGAGGGTACCATGCTTTGGAAATAGTCCTTTGGTCAACACATTTTCCAAAATGTTTACCTTAACCGAGCCTTTAATGATCAATGGTAGCAAGCTGCTAACTTTAGGTACAACTAAGCTCTCATAGCCCGAAATGCAGAGGTTCCTATGATGAGCAAATTGGAAGAACCTCCACAAGGTCAAGGGTTTAATTAGGGACCAAATCAGCTAGATGATACAATGATAAACTATGAACAAGGGGATTGCTATGTATCTAGCCAATAGGTTAGTTATAGCCAAGCCTAGAGTCTAGTGGCAACAAACATAAGATTTAAAATAAGGAATATGGATGGTAACTGGGAAGTAGACAAAGATCTTCCCACCATTACTCCTTCATTGATAAGACCCAAGGAACTAACTATCACTCTAAAGGTTCCATTACCTATAAAATATCAAATCCAAAGGAATCATTTCGTTCCCTAAGGCTCACAAGTTCAACAAATAATAATGGTGGCTCCAAAAGCATAATCAAAGGTTGGTGGTTCAACCATCAACATTGTTGAAGAAATGAAGATTTCAAATGTGAGTGGACCCATGTGGGATATTCTCTCCATGCCTAGCCAGGTGGACATCCTTTAGGAAGGATTATCGAGAATCAATGTTGCAAACAAGCCATCAATCAAGGTAAATGAGGTTCTCACCATTAAATCTAAAGTTACAAAGGAAGGGTAATCAAGTAAAATAGTCAAGCTTCCTCCCTTTTATATTTTAGTAATCATTGGTAGTTTTATAATGCACAATTTTTTATTGGATAGTTGGGATAGTACCTCAGTGATGCCAATGTCCATAGCTAATCTTCTTGGTGTGAAATATGAGCCATAGTCCAAAGGAGTGCTAAAACTTGATGGTTCTTCTCCTAAACTATATGGTATAATCAAGGACCTCAATAAGACCTTGCAAGCTTGTATTAGTGTCTCAGTAACACAAGATGTACTAGTCTTGGATGTGCCTATTCACTTTGCACTATGCTTATCCAAAAAATTCATTGTAAAGATAGGGGACTATCTTATAGCAAACTAGTTCTATATGGCCTTTAAGATAAGTTATGGGACTAAGGTGTCAATCAAAGGTGATCCCATTTTGTAATTCTAGATAGAACCCTATGGGCCATATAGTGTCAACATTAATTACACCATCATTGATGAGGATGAATTTTCAATGGGGTAGGATTTGAACACTCATCCAGAAGAGGTACTAGACATGTTCCTAGATGAGTTGTGAAATGATAACTAGTTGATGGACCCCTTAGAAGGTGTTGAAGAAAGATACTTGGGTGTTTTCTATTTATATGAATAAGACCAACCTATACCATCCCTCATAAGGACTTTAGAATATCCTAGTGGTCTATGGAGGTTATTTTTTGATGGTTCAAAGAGCAAGCATGGGGTGGGTGCAAGTGTCATTCTAATTTAACCTTCAAATTATAAGTACAACTCTTCATACAAGTTCTTATTTAGTTTCTCTTGTAATGAAACAAAATATGAGGGTCTCATCCATGGCCTTTAATGGGAAAATAAGAGAAATATCAAGTAGTTGCAAGTGTATGGGGATAGTGAGTTGGTTGTACACTAAGTCAAAGGTCACAATGCCACTATGAACCCTTTAATGAGATCCTATAAACATAGATTAGGGGACCTCATTGAGGAAGTTGAGGCTTTCAACATCTAATCAATGTTAAGAGGCCAAAACCAACATGCTAACATGTTAGCAATTGTAGGGGCTCATTTTGACATCCCTAATGAACACAAAATAACCAAGTTTAAACCACATGTCAAAGTGGTAATAAGACCATTAGTGCTAGACAATGAAGCTCACTATAAGGTCTTTAAAAATGACAAATAGATCACATGTTTCTTGTAGTAAGAAGCAAAATTTTCCTCCCTTAATCAAGAAAAGTTGTAGCACCAATATGAGGAGCAGACTGTCTAATTAAGGTCTAATAAGCTTCCTAAAGGGATAGTCACCCTAGAAGGCCTCTTTCATAAAGGGGAACATATGAGGAAGGATAAAGCAGTGATGTCAACTAATGAGGAGAACTATGAAAAAGTTCTTATCTTTGAGGACAAGCTTCTCAAGATTGGAAAGGTAAGAATTAAACCTAAAAGCCCTGATTTCATAGAGATATATAAAGAATATGTAGATATTTTTGTTTGGAAATATAGTGACTTAAAGGGTTTTGATCCTAATCTATCCCAACACATAATAGAGCTAGAGGCTAATGCCAATCCTATTAGGTAGAAGCAAAGACCCATTAATCTCAAGATTAAATAGATCATGAAAAAAGAGTTGACTAAGCTTGAGGAGTCCAATATCATCTTCCCCATTAAACACTCCTCATGGGTATCTAATCTAGTACCTGTTAGAAAGAAGAGTGGGGAGATCAGATTTTGTGTGGACTTTAGAGATCTTAATAGGGTCTCTTTGAATGACCATTACCCTCTACCATCCATGGAGTAACTCCATCAAGTAGTTTCTAGTTCAGAACATTTCTCTCTCCTAGATGGATACTCAGGTTATAACCATTTGATAGTGAGAGAAGAGGACTAGTACAAGACTACCTTAACCACCAAGTGGGGGACTTTCACATATCATAAGATGCCCTTTGGATTGTCTAATGTTATGGTAACCTTTCAAAGGGTTATGGACATGGATTTATAAAAAAATAAATCAAATGGTGTTGGTCTACTTTGATGACATTACAGTATTTTCCAATAATGCTAGTGACCATGTAGACCATCTGAGGCTAGTTTTCCAAAGATGTAGAGAGTTTGGGATCTCTTTAAACCCTAAAAAATGTGTGTTCTCTATGCATGAAGGAAAATTTATAGGGAATATTATTTCAAAAGAGGGGTTATACAATGTCCCTGATAGATTAAGTGTTATCTTAACCTTATCTTTACCAAAGCATAGAAAGGGGATCTAGAGCTTCCTTGGGAAGATCAACTTTATGAGAAGGTTCATACCTAGTTTTAGAAACCTAGTCAAGCCTATCACCGCCATGCTAAAGAAGAACCAAGTGTTTACTTGGTCTAATGAAAGTAGGATAACTTTCAAAGCTATTAATTAGGTCATTGCCCAATCACCCTCACTTTTAAATCTTGATTTCTCAAAAGACTTCATCCTGTACACCTTTGCTAACATTGACAACATATCAACTATGTTGATGCATAAAAATAATAAAGTAATAGAGTATCCAATTGTATTTTTTAGTCAAGGGCTAGAAGGATATGAGGTGAGGTACACTTTCATTGAGAAACAAGTTCTTTCAACCTTGAGAAGCCTCAAGAAATTTAGACCCATGCTATCCAACAATAGGATCCATCTTATGGTATCCCATCCTAGAGTTAGGGATTTCTTCCTTAATAAATATTTATGTGAGAAGAGAGAAAGATGGATCACAAAGGTCATGGAATATGATGTAAAAATTAAGGTCACCAAACTAGTTAGGGGTAAGGGATTATGTGAGCACATGGTGAATGACATGAAAAAGGAAAATTAATATATTTTGGTGACCTAAGATAATTCATAGATAGGTGCACTCCCACCTCAAAAGAGTTGGCTTTAAGATATAGCTCACTCCTTGGCAATAGGAGAGTGTCCCCAAGGTTTGGATAGATCCAAAAGAAGTAATTTTAGGCTTCAATCTATACCTTATACATTAATTGATGGCATTATTTTCATAAAAGACCTCAATGGGGTGATCCTTAGATGCATAGATGATGACCAAGTAACCAAAATATTAGAGCAGTTCTATGATGGACCTGTAGGAGGGAAATTTGCACCCAAAACCACTACAATAGAAGTAATGATGGCTGGTTATTATTGGCAAAAAAATTTCAAATATGCTCATGCATGGTTTGTGAAATGATAGAAGTGCACCCTTTTTATAGGAAAGCAAATACTAATAGACCTTCCACTCAATCCTATTTAGGTGAATTAACCCTTCATGCAATGGGGGTTGGAATTCATAGGGATGATCAATCCACCATCCAATGTAGGGAATAAATGGGTGATCACTTTAATTGATTACGTCACCAGGGGCGTGGGAGCCATTGCTTTGAAGGAAGCTAGTGTGTCTATAATCTTGGATTTCTATGATAACCTTGTAGCTAGGTTTGGTATCCCAACCACCATAATTTCTAATAATGGATTGGCATTCTTTGGTATAAAGACAATGAGTGGGGTATCAAATTGGACATCTACCTCAACACTTCTTCTAACTACTATCCTTAAGGAAATAGACTAGCATATTCCACAAATAAGAATTTGTTGAGGATCATCAGGAAGACAATGGAAGAAAATCAAAGAACATAACACACCAAGCTAAAGATAGCCTTGTGGGAAGATAGGGTGACTCCTAAAAATACCATTGGAAATTCTCCTTATGTTATTATGTATGGAAGGGAAGCCAAATTGACTATCTCCCTTGAGCTACCTGCATTAGATTTATATCTCAGCTTGAGTTGATGGAAGATGAGCCCATGAATGTGAGGATGGTAGAACTCATGAAGCTAGAAGAAACTAGGGAGCTTGTTATGAAAACTTTGGAATCACATTAAGCTTAGGTCAAAAAGGCTTTTGACAAAAAATATATAAAAAGGATATTTGAATAAGGGGACCTAGTCCTCAAATGGGATTCAAATAAGGCCAAACCAGATAACCACACCAAGTTTGATAAAGGTCTAGGTTCTCAAAGCATAGTAGACATGCTTCCCTATGAGCTGTCAAAGATGTTGGCCAATTTTGGCCCACATAGAATATTCTTGTATGGTTTAATAAAGCATGTAAAAATCATAAATAGGAATTTTTTTGAGGCTAGATATCACACATGCAGATGAGTAAAGAAGAATTGGTCACATGGGTTTATTCATTTTGGAGCCTAGTTCATATGCACCAAGTTTTAGCTCACACATTGTAACACAATAAAAGATATGCATGGGCAAAGTTGGCTCTTAATGTAAGATTTTCTAAGTTTCCATACTTGACCATTTTAGACCAAACTATCATCAAGATGTCATGCAATATCACATGAACCCATTCACTCCAAAATTTTTACAAACGCACGTGGAAAGCTCAAATAACCAATAGATCAAAAGGGTTTTTTCCTTTCAATATTAGGTCCATTCTCTACAAAGTTTGGTGCCCCCATGATCTTTATGCCTCAAGTTATAAAATTACAAAGTTGGTAAAAAAATGATAGATGCCTACACAATCATCATTTCAAAGGATGAAATAAGACAACCTTACTAAGCTTAAAGTTGATGGTCACATAACCATCAATGAGAATCACGCGAGTGTCATTTTATGAGAGTGAGGATGTCAACTTTAAGGCTATGAACTAGCCATTAGTTTTCAAATAGTGGGTCTCAGTAGATCGATAGTTTGAGTTGCATCATACATTTAGATCTAATGGCCAACATTGGTAAAAGAGTGAATAAATCTCAAAAGTGAATGTATATGTGAAAAGTGATAAGGGCATGTGCAATTGGTAGGAGATCAATGATCTACAGGTATTCATATAAATTAAAATTGATGGAGCGAGTTGAGTCAACTTATCAATGAGCTGAGTTGATTTTTTATAACCAATTAGATTAAAGATGACCCCATGATTTTTAATGAAGGTTGGAAAGATATTTTTGACCATGAAACATAGGGTTCTGTAGGGTCTTTTAATGCCATTAGAGCTGGTTCAAATATTGTGAAATGTACCAGGTAATGTAGTAGGATGTAAGGAAAATGTATGGATCACCATTAAGGCTAAAATATGGACCTCTAGTTTATATTTTTGCTCGAGTAAAGTTTTTATTACAATGGTGTTAGATGTTTTAAGGAGGATACATGAATACACATATGGGTTTGGGTTCCTACATAGCAAGGATGGGTCTTTTAGACCTGTTAAATATAGAAAAATGATATATTTTCTATAGGTCCATATTAATATGGAAAATATAGGAAAACTAATAGTTTTGAATTAGTTTTACACCTATAGATAGAAATATGATCCAAGCATGAAGATAAAGTAGAAGTTTAATGAATGAAAAATATCTTCATTATTTAGCATGGTTTTATCTTAACAAGTAGCTTCCTAAAGGCCCCAAATCATGTTTCAATCAGGTCCATGATCATAAAGTTTTGTCTTCAAGAAAGAGTCAGAATGAAGAATCAAATAAAAGACATAGTATTGTAAACTATGGTTAGGATCATTTAGTTCACTCTCAAGGCATTTGGGGACCTTCTCACTCAACAAGTCATATATAACATTTTGATTGATCAAAAAGGTGGCAATATTCCATTAGCTAAGGAGCAAAAGGTGGAAGCTTAGGTTTATTTAATGACCCAGGATAGGTGTTCTTTTTTTGATGGTGTTCTCACCCATTCCTTTGATTTGTCTCTCTTATTTTATATATCATGGTCTCATTCCCTTGGTAGGGGCTCTCTACTTTTGTAAATTTTAGCATTCTCTTTCTGAGACAAGGATACTCATCAAGAATATTGTAAGAGAGTGTTCATTTGATAAGATTAAACCCTATCAAAATATTGTTAAAACTACCTTTTAAAGCAATAGGATTGACTCTTTACCTATCACTTATCTTTAATCAGTGTTTAGTATGTTTGTGTATGGTAAATTTGTGAAGGAAATTATTCCTATTTTGCTATCCTTCTTGCCTCTTTGAAGATGTTCTCAAGTCAATTTGTAGGTCTAGATTAGTGTTCTATTTGGGACCTCATCTATGAAATATTTATACAATTGGTGAGATTGTGAGATTGAGTAAGTCACAATTATCTTTTACTAATCTAGTGTGGGTTCAAACTTATGTGAGTGTCTATTTCAACTTTGGTGCATCACCTTGTTAGCTTTCTTAGGAGCCCTTACTCTATTTATAAACCTTTTCCCATGAAGCATTAGGCTTAGTTTTAGTCTTAGGTGAGCATCAAGAGGAAGATGATATTCTCTAGGGGTTTAGTCCCAACATAGGTTACCCACAACTTGGGACTATCCCAATTTTATAGCTCAATCAGAGGGACCCTGAAGAACCCTCTCCAAGGGTACAAATTGAGCCTATAAGAATAACCTACATGAAGAATAGTTTTAGATAGGAATATGCCACTATAGTGTGCACCATAAATTCCCTCATGAGCTTATTTAATAGCTGAGGTAGAATCTTCAAAATTTAAACAACATAAAAGTATTCCATCATAGCCTCTTTGATACTTTATCCAAGGATTTTGTAATGGGATTTGCATTGGATGAATGATTTACATTGGTTATGGGATAAGTTAGCTGGAATTGTGTTATCATGGAGATATGCATAAATATTATAATACCAATAAGTTAAACCAACCACCTTGCAAACCATTTTAAAATTAGGAACATCATATGATGTTATCATAAGGTACTCTACAAGGAATTATTGTGTTTTATGTTAATATTAAGTGTAGAGTAAAAATTTACTCTACGTTGCATTTTATTTTTCAGTCACACACCGTGAAATTTTGCTTTCACATTCTTTGGTCCAAGATGGTGAAGTCATGAAATAGAGTACGAGCTCTATTTTCCTTTTGATTCATTTTTGCCTTAGTGTTGAAGTCAAGTGAAAGTTGGAAAGTGTCGTCGACTGCGGCATCCTTTCTCAAGGAAACTACCAAGTGTCGTCATTTGAGGCACCTTTCATATTTTCTATGAGTTGGTCAAAATGTGCCACGTATCTCATAGTGACTCAATGGAATGTGCCAAGTGTCAGCATCTGTGATTACGTATCAGCACCCACATTTTATCTCTTTATAGTGAAAGGATTTCAAAAGGCTAAGTATCGAGATCAGGGAAAAAGTGGCAAGTGGAAATAACGGAAGGTCTTAGTGTTGTTTTTTTAAAAGTGATGGAAGTTGCCATGTATCCCAGCTGAAGAGAGAAGAAGTCACCATGTGTCAACATCTAAAATATGTTTGGTTCAATGCCTTGGTTCTAAGCCTTGGTTCAATGCCTCAGTTCATGTGTAAATGACATGTAGCATTGAACCATTGAACCATTTTTGGTTCAATCGGTCGATTCAATAACTTAGTACAATCAGGCAGTTCAAAGGAGCATCCCAAAAAAATAAAGGGATCAAGTGCCCTTTTAGAAGGTAGTAAGGTGTAACCAAACCATTCAAGTGGAGGCTACCAAGTGTCATCCACTAAGCCCCTTTTCTACTCCATTCCCAGAAGAAGAAGAAGAAGATGCCACATATCTTCCTAGAAGAAGCAGAAGATGCCACGTATATTCCCAGAAGCAATGAAAGTTGCGAAGTGTCACCATCTGAAAGATCTTCTTCATTTTTCATTATTGAATAAAGACTGTGGTGGGTCTTGGGTTTTATTTCTAAAAGTTTGTAGAAGCTACCAAGTGTCACCATTTATAGGAGCCTAACATGTGTCCTGAACATTTCCACAGTATAGCTAAGGAGCAACGGAGATTGCCACGTGTCCTTTATTGAAGCAAGTGGAGATTGCCACCTGTCCCTATGTCATTTTTAAAGTTATTTAGGTAAGAGATGATGTAAGTCTTATTTTCTTTCAAGCTATTGAGATTTTGAGGAAGTGGATGGTGACAAGTGTCAAAGGCAGAATGATCCTGAGCCAAGACACAAAAGAGTATAAGTTATGTAGAAAATGCCATGTGTCTTTGATAGTTACTATGGAACACGACACGTGTCATCCTCTGATATATCCTAAAGTAATAAGAAGATTTTTATGGAATTGACTAAGTGTCCTCTTCCATTTAATAGAATAGAGTGTCTTGTGTATCTGTTTTAGCAAGCGAATTGTAGGGCAATAGTTGGTTTTAGAATCTAAGGACTATCTTCTGATAGACACTTCCAGATTAGTTAGAGTTCAATTTGGACCATAAGTTTGGAAACACGTGGACAATCTGGAGGAATCTAAGGCTAGGTCAAGAGGGGGAAGAGATAAAGAGGGAAATTCAATGGGAGTTATTTATAATAGATGGAGTAGTTCATCGGGTAGATATTTGGGGCTTGCAAACATTGAAAGTGTCGTCTGTTTGTCCCTTATGAGATAAAGGTAGAATAGATAGTTGCATGGGAAAGTAGGTGATGGAATGAGAGATCCAAGGCTATAAAGAGGAGTGAGGGGATCACCATGGAAGATAAGATACAGAGAGACAGAATTTTTGAATATAGAATTATTATAACAAGTTTTAGACTTTCTAGAGCTGTGGCTAAGTAATATCATTTTCTTTTGTCTCATTTTCTTGAGTTGAAAGGTTTATATGACTGTATGTGTTTCTATGCCTTTTATATGACTAGAAGATTCAAATAAGGAAATTGAACCCTATGCCTTTGTTGATATTATCTGTGTCATTTGCAAAAGTCGTCTAGACTATAGATTTTCTAAAATTGTGATTATGAATGTCATTTACTTTTGTCTCATTTTCTTGAGTTGGAAGGTTTACATAACTATACGTGTTTATGCACCTCTTATGTGATTGGAAAATTCAATTAGGAAGATTGAACCCTATGACTTTATTGACATTTTTATATTTCAACAAAAGAAGTCTATGCTGTGAGCCTCTATTTTTATTATTTCAATCTTTTACATGGCTCATGCACTTGTTTGCTCTTAAATGTAAATGAATCCTACATATAGTTTCACTATGCTCAAGATTAAGGTTGAATTACATTTAGGTGCATCACCATAGTTATATTTTCTTTCTTTGCACTTGTTTTTCTATTTAAATTCCCATCCCTTTCCCCTCAACACTTGATATAAAGAAGAGACCAGCTTCTTAAAAATCTGGAGGTTATTTCAAGTCACATGTCCCACATCTTGATACTTCCCATTGTTGGTATTTAAAACAAAGTGCAATTTTAAACATCAACAATTTTTGGCATGCCTGGTGGGACCAGTCTTGAAGTTTCTTTCAAGACCATATGAACTAGAGAGCTATAAGGAGTCATAGCTGTGGACCAATAACCAGATCACAATTTGCTAAAAATCTAGGTATTCTTTTGCCACCTTTGGTAACAAGTCCAAGAAGAAGAGCTAACCATTTTTTACCAATACCAAGAGCAAATATGGGAGCCCCTATACCCCCAAGAAATTATGTAAGCTAAAACACTGGTAGTCCCTTAATTCTTTGAACACCACCAGCCATTTGGGATCCTTTCCTAGTGAATGCCCTAAAAGTTTTGCCCAAATTCAGTGGGCAAGACTCTAAAAAACCTGCAAAACATCTTCAAGATGTATCATATGTCTATACTATAGATGTTGTCACATAACAAAATATGGCCATAAGATTATTAGTAGCTTATTTTAAAGGGAAGGCTCTAGAATGGTATCAGTCTTTAACCCCAAATACCATATCTACATGGGATTAGCTTAGAGATCTATTCTTTGAAAGATTTGTAGAGAAGGGTGATAAGTCTTATTTGTTACAACAACTAATCACCATTCAAAGGGGACCATAAGAAGCCATGACTGACTTCAATTCCAGATTTCAAAAAACTTGGGACATAATTCTTGCTACAGCTAGACCATTACTAGGTATGGCCATAGTGTTTTATCTCAAGGCTTTAAATTCAGATATATCTGTTATGATTTAGTCACTTGGAGGATACACTTTGCCAAAGGCTTATAAATATGTGGTCAAAGCTGAGAATCATTTAATAGATGCTAGAAAGTTACCTCCAAGGCCTCCCATGCCCATGTTCCCAAAAATTTCCTTTCCATTACCTCAAGAAGTTCCTAAATCTATAAGCCCACCTGTGTCTATGTACACTTACCCTCAACCATCTGCGAAAGAACTTGTCCCTACTCAGTCATCTGAGATGGATGATATCAAGAATATCCTAAGGACATTTTCCAATGAGTTGATCAATATAAAAATACAATAGAATACTTTCTCCAAGCCTCCTTATCAAGGCTATCAAGGAAATAGATTTTCATCCCAACAAACCAATATTAAGGTCTTCCAAAACAAACTACCATCAGCTAGCGAATCAATTGGTTGTAGTTCCCACACCCTCACAAACTATTCCTCCCAACTCAAATAGGGAGATGGTTCCAGGGCAAAATAATTATGTGGATGATACTAATGCCTGGTGTTTCCCTTTCAATAATGCTCATACACCTAGAGATTGTCCTAGGGGTAATCTACAATGAAGGGTGGTAGAGCAAAGAAGAATGGATGGTCAGTTTGCTAGTTCTAATGACAATCAAGCCTACCAATCTCTTGGTATGTAGAATTTAGTCCTAATGGCTCAGATGCAAGGAATGTCCTTGTAAAAAGAGGAAGAAATAGCCCTGGAACATGCTTTGTTCTCATGGGTTGAAGATGAAGATTCAATTTTCTTGAACGAAGCATCTACCTCCCAAAGACCAGTGGTGCAATTTTATTATTACACTAGATCAAAGAGGAGAATGGTGGAATAGCTTGAGATTGTAAATGGTCAAGTCATGAATAATCCTCCATTTCAAAGACAAAGAAACACTGCTGTCAGACAAGAAGTGCCTCATCTAGTGCAAAATCAAGGAACTCCAGCCCAAATTCAAGAAAAGACAAGATAGCCTTATGTTTAAAAAGCTCAGACTCTGAGACTAATAAATGTGGTGAATCAATTAAATAAGACTCCATCACAAGTATCAATATGGGATATATTGGCTAATCCTGAACAAAAGACACTACTAAAAGAAGCTCTACAAGGCCAAGTAGTGCCCAAAGGTACTGTTACCAAAGGACCTAGAAAAGAAAAGTTCAAAAATACAGTCCTCTAAAGACAATGGCCTTTGTGAACGATGTAGCACAAGTAAGTAAATCCAAACCAGAGCCTTTTTATTTGACTCTGATAGTTGGAAAGAAACTCTTGCATAATGCATTGATATATTCAAGAGCTAGTACTACAGTGATGCCCAAGCAAATAGCTGATGCTTTGAAAATAAAATATGAACCCATTACTAAAGGAGTCATACAACTAGATGGAAAAGTATTACAAACCATAGGGAGAATCAAACAACTCCAATTACAATTATATGCTTGTCCAAATATAATTGTAAATCAAGATGTTTTAGTGATAGATATACCTCCTATTTTTTGGCTTATGTTTGTCAAGAGACTTTACAGCCAAAATAGGGGGATATATGTCCCTTAACTGGTCTCATCTCATTTTAATAACCCAATACGGTTCAAAGATGAAGATATTATTTGAACCATTACATAAAGATCACATCACTAATGAGCCCACTATAAAGTTAGAGGCAGCCCATGCCATGATGAATAAAGAAGAGAAGGTCTTTGTCGAAGATCTAGGTGAATGGACTGGGCATAATCAAGAAGAAGAAAATGATCATTTATTAGCTATGATGCAAAGTGACCCATTTGGAAATTACGACTCCATTGGTCTGGACACTTACATTATACTTGATGAGGATCATAGAATTCCAAATGTTTTGGAGGAAGAAAAGTCAAAAGATACCTCTTCTATTAATCCTTGAGTCTCTTATGAATTTCAGATTCCTAGTGAGAAATCACAGGCATATATTTTGACCCCTGGTGAAGAAGAAATAATCTCTGACTTTCTTCTTACTTTGCAAGATGATGAGGAAGAGCATGACAATTCCTAGACCATGATTTAAATGATTTGCTTGAAATCATTGAGTCTAGTTATATCATTTTTCAAGATAGCTATGAACCGGTTATAGATAAGCAGAATGACATTAAGCCTCAATTGCATACAAAAAATTATTACAAACTTTCAAAATTTTCCTTTCAAAATATTGGTAATTTTGAAGTTATTAAGGAGGATGGTCATGCAGTAGGACCAGAGCTTGAAGCAGAAGGAATTAAGTCATTAATTGATTTCCTGATAAGACATGCCAATATCAAGAGCAGATATTTGATGAGCTTCCAAGAACAAGAAGAGTCTATATATGTCAAAAGCATGTTTGACTCAGACTCACTTGAATACAGGAAAATTAATGAGGCATACACCGAAGGCATTCCACCAAAGCCATACCCAATTCGATCACTTGTATGGCAACATAAGCTGGCTTGTAGTGAGAGAAAATTTAGAAATTCTTCTTTTAATCTAGGAGGGAGATAAAGATGCTTCATTAATGTAGATAGGTAGTTTCCCTTTCCATTTTTTTTCTATTTTCTTGCTTTGTTTTCCCATTGTTGTTTTCCCACTTTTATTTTAAATAAGTGTTATTTGAACACATTGTCGGCAGTTCAGAAAGTTTTCAAATTCTTCAAATCCTCAACACATTGAATGTTTCCCCAAATCTTTAGAAATCTCCAACATACCTTGCACTACCACTTGCATAACATGTTTATCTCACTGTCCCAAGAAGATTGAGTAGGATTTGCTAACGGTTATTCGAGTTTAATGCCATTTTGAGACTTGATAGGTCAATAAATAGCTCTTAGCAAGAGTTAAAGTTTACAAGTTCTCAAACATTCTTACACCCATGCAAAAAATATCTTACTACTTGCATTTCTATGCTTAGCATTTTGCTTCAGCAAAAGCATCTCTATTTTGCAAAGATTTATACAAGTTACCATAGAGAAGATACAAAGATGGAGGGGGCACAATCTTCACAGCAAGGAACTAGGATGTATGAATCCCTTGATAGGTTTCTTGCAAGTAAATCATATGCTTCAACTACCGCACAACCATTGAAGGCCTATCCAAGGACCAAGTTTCCTGAAGCTGGCCCAACAAGTGATTCAATGAAGATAAAGGATTATGCAGATGGCATACTGGATCTAATTTTTTAAAAAGCCAGTAGCAAAAATCTTAGAGAGGGGGCACATCAAAGGTGTCTACAAAGGGCCAGAGTAGGGCAATTTGAAACATTTGCCATGAGGATATGGACCTCACAACTAGCTCAATTCATTGTCCCAGCTATACATTCATGCCTCAACCTAGTTGAATTATGTGCAGACTGGCTCCATGCACCTTCAGACACCATTCAATAAGGCCCATTCATAGTGAAAATCACACCACAAGATATCAGGGATATGTTAGCCCTACATCATGACAATACAACCACATTTCCCACTATGGCTAAGATGCAAAGGATGTGGGCTAATATCAACACTCAGACAAGGTTCTTGAGATTTGAGTTACAAATAGGTGATGATGATACTATGGTACCCACACTCCCTACTCCAAGAGCTCAATTCACACAGGCTAACAAAAATGCATTGTCTATGATGGCTCTCATCTTTGGCATGAAAGATGATATGGCAGCATATGCAGAACAAATGGCTATCCTTTTCAAGCTAAAGACTGTTGACAAAACCCATGAATATTAGCTCAACTTCTCAGAACAAATTGCATTCTCGATGGTAGAACAATTTGATCATTTCAAATCAAAAGGAGTGTTTAGGTATTCTTCTTATTTGTTCCACTTCATGCTTTTCCAGAACTCTGATCTCTTTGCCCAACATATGCATCTTAACATTTATGACCCAGATTTTGATCTCTAAAAGACCATTCCTGTGTCTGCATGGACACACATTTTTTCAAAGACTAGTGACTCGTATGAGTCCTAGGAATTATTTGTCACTCCTGCCTTTTATCATCTCAGTCCTGAACCAATTATGAATAGATTATTCCCCAGTGTTTCAAATCTTCTAGTCAGTTACCCAATCCCTTGTGATTTCTATTTTAGATCACACCATACCATTATAAGAGTCCATGGTTTTTGTGGAGAACCAATATTGCTACCAAAGGTTTTAACTCTTAGGATGGCATTCATCGAGGTCACCAAACAAGTATCCATAGTTGATAATGAATTTGGTTTTGGGAAGAGAAAAAGAAAAATATATGATATTCTATGGATGACAACAAGCATGGTTTTGGAAAGTAGAGACACAAAAGTGTTAGGATGTGGAGCTAAAAGCTTCAACTAGTGCAAATAGGGAGGAGGTTGCTGAGTTCCAGGGAGACCGACGTCGGCAGGGTGCAGTGCACAAGGAAACCAACGACGGCAGGGTGGACAGGAAGACAACCAACATCGACAGGATGTTGGACGATGAGGGTCACCTCCAGGCAGACAGGGACCAATGTCGGTCGCCTGTGGCAGTTCCAAAATTGCTTGTTCCATGGATAGTTAGTTTGTTGAACTGAGTGTTTGCATGCAAAGGCTATTTTTGGTCTTGAGTTGCGTGTCTAATTATTGTAATTAGGTTAGTCTAATTATTGTATGCATGAGATCTATATATGGACTCATAGGCTGTAGTGTGAACTGGTAGCTAGTGAGTAAGAGAGCAATAAGCTCCTTCAGAGAGAAGAGAGTAATGGTGCGTTCCTCCTAGTGCCACAGTACCAAGGTGGGTACTGGTTTGGAGAATCAGAAAGGTTCTTTGTGTGTGTATGATCTTGGTCAGCATGTGGGCATGACTTTCTATAGGAGATCTACAATGGTGAGTAAGGTCTAGTTATTTACAGGTAGCAGCAGAGAGCAGGGGATCTACTTGGAGTACAGTTGTGTACTTGGTGAATTGACAGCGTGTCACTGACTAGTTGGAGAGGTGAACATCAATTCTATATTAGAGTTGATTGTTGTGACCAAGAGAGAGAGGGAAGAAGGTCTTGAGGAGTGACGAACCTTTGAGGTGGAGGAAGAAGTGGCATCTTCCTTATTGTATATTCTTCTGAGTGATTATTAATACAATTGTGTATTGTCTCTCAATTCCTGTGTTGTTTCATATTTCTAGTTACTTTATATTTCTAGTTAAATTCCATGATTAGTTGCTAATACAAGAAGTAATCATATGTGCTCTAATTGGTAGAGCAAGATCCTGACTAAGTAGGGATCAGAGCATGTTTATTGTTTCTGTGGTTTTCCCCTGACAAGTGGTATCGGAGCTTTTGGATGGGTTGACTAATAGGTGGTTTCAGATCTGGTAGTGTTTTTGATTACAGGTCACTCACAGGGGTTTCAAATTTAGTGGGAGTATAACAATGGCAAAAGAAAGTAAGCTATGAATGGAGAAACTGAATAACACGAATGGTCTGATTGATGGAAAGAAAGAGCAGGTAAAAAGAGATCGTTGGTTGGTAGCAGATTAGCTTGTGGAAGCATATGTTGCAGGTAATATTGCACAGGATGTTCTGGATAAAGTGGAATCTTTGTTTACAGATTCTTTTACCTCTTTCCATGCAGCCCGAAATAGAGCATCTGTTCATGGGTATGTCCTTGGAGACTTTGGAGAGATTTATTTAGGGGTTGGAGAGCCTTGTCAGATGATTGACGAAGGGAAAGTGAAGCTGAAATTGCAGATGGATGACACACAGTGGTTGAAGGAAGTCATGCAGGTACCAGTCTTGGAGATGAGTCTAATTTCTTTAGGAAATTTGGGTGATGAGAGATGCACTGTAACTCTCACAGCGGATATACTTGAATTAGATGGTGGTAATAAAGTAGGTATCCTTTATCTATCTACTTATATTGTTGATTCACCTTCTGTTGCAGAGATGTGGCTTCATAGGCTTAGTCACATATGTAGGAGGAGAATGCAGGTTCTGAAGCAGAAGTCAGAGGTCTTTGACAAGCTAAAGAACTGGAAAGCCTTGGTGTTCATGGAGGAGATGACGGACAGAGATCAGGTGAGGAAATCAAATTATTCTGAGCAGAGCAGGGTTGATTTGATTAGGATTTTGATCCATGGAGAGCTTGTGGATAAAAATTTATCACTCATAGATGAACATAGGTACCGGCGTCGGTCATACAGTAATTGACGTCGATGGAATAAAGACTGACATCGGTCATAAGGACCGACAATGGTAGGAGGGACGCCGGCGTCAGCCAGGGAAACGACGTCGGTAGTCAGGGTCAATACAGGGAGCCGACATTGGTTGGGAATAGACTGGGAGATGGCCAAGATCGGTCACTGGTACGGATAGTGGGCAGACAACAAGTCTCAAATGCTCATGTCGAGGTCAGAAAGGGTAAGTGAACCTCATATTTGTTGTTCACCTTCTTTATATTGCTTTTTTTTTGATAGTCAAGAACCAGGAAGATGGAAGAGGCAATGCAAGTAGAGTCCAGATACAGTGGGAGCTTGGCATGGATGAGGAGTGTGAATCCTTGGAGAAGAACCAAATAGGTATTTGTTGGTAGATTTGTCAGCTAGAAGTAAGCACTGAGAGACAGAATGGATTCCCAAGTTAAAGAAGAGAGTGGACGGATACATGAGATGGAAGGCCAAGGCATATGTTCTTGAGGAAGTTGTAGGACAGTGGTACAGGTATTGACAGGTGGATGACTAAGCATGGCTTCAGTAAATGTCAGTATAACTATTGTGGTTTTGTCTTACTAGGTGGATGATGAGTCGCGACATTATCCAGTTACTGTATGTGGGTAATTTGCTAGCAGGTTTTGTACATACAAGGATTTACTGAGCTAAGGGTAAGGTTAGTTCAGAGGCGTGTTAGGAAGAATTTGGAGCAGCAAAATTCTTTGGCATAAGAGACATGGAGATTTTATCTCCAGTGGGAGCTGATGTGAAGATGGTGTTGGCGGGGTTCATGATGCAGATTGTAGAATCAGAAAGCACACCAAGGGCTGGACAGTTCAAGCTTAGCTTGAAATAGGGTTCGAAATCACATGAGGTCTAGTGTAGACCTGAGTTTTCCCAAGCAGTGGGAGTTGTTAGAAAGTATGGAGCCAATTTGAGGAAGAGGTACTAAAGGGCAGTTCAGTATATTCTTATAGGGATCAGCGACAGGTTGACATGCTATGCAGGGTCAAGTTATTTTCTACATAGGTTTGTAGATGCAGATTCAGCAAGTTACTTGGATGACAAACACATAAAGGTTATAGCATCACAGGGTGTGGTGGTTAGTCTTCAAGATTGATCTTGAAGAGGGATACAAGCCAGGGTACAAATTAGACAGAGTACAGGGACATGTACAGTTGTAGTTGTTTATCTCCAAGTGGGAGATTGTTAGGATGTGGAGCTAAAAGCTTCGACTGGTGCAAACAGGGAGGAGGTTGCTAAGTTCTAGGGAGACCAGCATCAGTAGGGTGCAGTGCACAGGGAAACCGATGACGGTAGGGTGGACAAGAAGACAATCGGCATCGGCAGGATGTCGGCTGACGACGGTCACCTCTAGGCAGATAGGGACCAATGTCGGTCGCCTGTGGCAATTCCAGAACTGCTTGTTCCATGGATAGTTAGTTCGTTGAACTGAGTGTTTGCATGCAAAGGCTATTTTTGGTCTTGAGTTGCGTGTCTAATTATTGTAATTAGGTTAGTCTAACTATTATATGCATGAGATCTATATATGGACTCATAGGCTATAGTGTGAACTGGTAGCTAGTGAGTAAGAGAGCAATAAGCTCCTTCAGAGAGAAGAGAGTAATGGTGCGTTCCTCCTAGTGCCACAGTACCAAGGTGGGTACTGGTTTGGAGAATTAAAAGGGTTCTTCATGTGTGTATGATCTTGGTCAGCATGTGGGCATGACTTTCTATAAGAGATCTACAATGGTGAGTAAAGTCTAGTTATTTGCAGGTAGCAACAGAGAGCAGGGGATCTACTTGGAGTACAGTTGTGTACTTGGTGAACTGGCAGCATGTTACTGACTGGTTGGAGAGGTGAACATCAATTCTATATTGGAGTTGATTGTTGTGACCAAGAGAGAGAGGGAAGGTCTTGAGGAGTGGCGAACCTTTGAGGTGGAGGAAGAAGTGGCATCTTCCTTATTGTATATTCTTCTGAGTGATTATTAATACAATTGTGTATTGTCTCTCAATTCCTGTGTTGTTTCATATTTCTAGTTACTTTATATTTCTGGTTAAATTCCGTGATTAGTTGCTAATACAAGAAGTAATCATATGTGCTCTAATTGGTAGAGCAAGATCTTGACTAAGTAGGGATCAGAGCATGTTTATTGTTTCTGTGGTTTTCCCCTGACAAAAAGTTGTGTTACTCAGAAAGCTAGCCTTTCTAGGTTTCCTTCTAGTAGAAGACAAATGGTTTTATGACCCAAATGATTTCATAGCCTCTTGGGTAAGGACTCACAGGGTTGCAACCAGAATTGCGCATGAAGGTTGCCCTTTTTGGGAAACCAGGAAAAATCCTAGGGAAGACAATCCTAGATTTTATGTTGAGTTAACAGACTTGCCACTTCCACATAATAGGCCATGGGAGACATTCTATGTTAAGCAGAGAGCGTATGATCCTAAATTTAGAATGAATTTTGGCTTAAGGAGAGCATTAAAGAATAAATATTGGGATACTGAGAAGATAGAGGCCTATTAGAAGTATAGGTAGGAAATTTGTCAAATAACCCATTCTTTTAGGAATGTAGACACAGATGAAAGATGGGAAGAACTATGGGATGAGTGTCATCTCTCCCCTGCATTTAGCCTAGAGACAGGTAATTTGCCTACATCGAGTGAAGGACAAGAAGCTAGGGCTGGGTCAAGCTAAGAGTCACAAGCCTCATTAAAAGGAGCAAAAATATAGCCAAAAGAAGAGACACCCAAGAAACAAAAGAGGGTGTTATTTCAATTAGCTTTAGAGGAAGAGATAGACACCTCACAATGCCAATTACAGGGTACTATAGTTACTCCTCAAGTAAGTACTACTCCTCCCTCTCCTTCTCAACCTATTTCTTCCCCTGTCACTTCTACCTCTCCCATTTCTCACTTCATCCCATTAGTGCCATCTCAGGCCTTAACATCACCCTATTTCTCCCCTTTTGCTCCCAAGAAACCTTTCCCTTAGATTTCCCATAACCAATAATTGGCTATTCAATATGGTCTACCACAGGGAATCCTTTTGCAAGTGGGCACATTACCTCTCCTCCCACCTTCCAAACCCAAGCAGATGTTGATAGGAAGGCAAGGGAAGCCTGAAGGGAGAAGAAGAAGATCAAAGAGAATAAAACTTTGGATACACCCCATTTGTAGTCATAATTTGACCCCATCTAGCAGTAATTGATAGTGACTCATTTGTCGCCAAATGTAATTAAGCCAATGGAGCAAATGCAGTTGAAATATTACATGATGAATGTTGTGGCCATTGACATGTCACTCTTCAGGCCACAAGACAAAGTTGAGCTACTAACTAAATCTACTTCTATAGTTACTGAAGATTATTTGAAGATATCAAGAAGGCTACAAAAGATGGAAGTTGAGCTAGCAAAGTAAAAGGAAAACTGTGACAGTTTGACCTCAAAAATCAATAGAAAAATTAATGAGGTAGAGAATCTGAATAAATAGTTTCAAAATACTATTTCTCTTTAGACCCATTGGGCACTTTAGACCCAAAATGATTCTTTAAAGGCAAAGCTCACTAGGGAAAGAATGTGATAACAACCCTCAGGCATGAAAAGGTAGTACTACAAGGAAAGTGTGAGGAACACCTGTTGCAAGTTACCCAATTGCAATAAAAGTTGTTGGTTGAACAAAATAACACTATGGTCATAATAGCCCAATTTCACTCAAAGCAATAGAGAGTAGCACAATTAACACTAGAGCTGGCCAATAGGCCAAAGAGTGTCAGAGTATTAAAGTCTGGTAAGGGAGCTATATGAATCCATGTGGAAGAGAATCTCTTCAGAGATTATTCAGCTCAGGCCATCTCTCACCTTCCTATTAAATGCACATAAATTATGCAAAAAGGTGGAGAGTTTAGTTGTAAATACTCTAGCTACAGTCTTTGAGAGAGTAACAAACTCGCAACATTATTGCAAAAGCTTTATGATGTAACAAACACAACATTGTTAGCAACAGGAATCAATGATAGAATGGTTGTTGCTAAGCAAGTCAATGAGGTTCTCAATTGCAATTTTGTAGCTAATAGTTGCAAGGAGCTTCTGGATGTCATGAAGGAAGGAATCAATGAGATGAAGTAGCATGTTGAAGATTTAGTACAATTAGGTCTTCCTTCTCCATTTCTTGATGACAATACCATGCTAATGGTAGAAGAAATTAAACCATTATTGTTGGCCAAATAGAATGATCAAACAATTTTCCAAGATCTAAGGGATGATTCATCAGTCCCTGAAGTAGAAGCTGTCTTGGTTCTTGTTTCCCAGCTCAAATTCAAATTGAAGGCTACTATTCAAAATTTGCAAAAATTTTTGCACAAGGATATCATTAACCTTGATTTAGCCTTTAATTAATTTCAAAATAAGCAAGGGTTATCTGATGAAGAGTGGTCCGCCTACTAGACAACATTGTTGAAGCTATGATTTTGAAATTTTGATCTAGCGGTAGTCATGGTTTCTTTTTGAGTAGGATCAAAAGTCCTCAGGGTTTCCAATAATTGTAGAGTAAAAATTTACTCTACGTTGCATTTTATTTTTTAGTCATGCACTATGAAATTTTGCTTTCACATTCTTTGGTCCAAGATGGCGAAGTCATGAAATAGAGCATGAGCTCTATTTTCCTTTTGATTCATTTTTTCCTTAGTATTGAAGTTGAGTAAAAGTTGACAAGTGTCATCGACTGAGGCATCCTTTCTCAAAGAAACTACCAAGTGTCATCATTCGAGGCACCTTTCATATTTTCTATGAGTTGGTCAGAATGTGCCACATATCTCATAACAACTCAGTAAAATGTGCCAAGTGTCAGCATCCACAGTTACATATCGGCACCCATGTTTTATCTCTTTGTAGCATAAGGATTTCAAAAGGCTAAGTATTGAGATTAGGTAGAAAGCACCAAGTGGCAATAGTAGAAGGTCTCAGTGTTGTTTTTCTAAAAGCAATGGAAGCTGCCATGTATCCCAGCTAAAAAGAGTGGAAGTCACCATGTGTCAACATCCAAAATATGTTTGGTTCAATGCCTTGGTTCAAAGCCTTGGTTCAATGCCTTGGTTCATGTGTAAATGGCATGCAACGTTGAACCATTGAACCATTTTTGGTTCAATCGGTCGGTTCAACAGCTTAGTATAATCGGGCAGTTCAAAGGAGCATCCCAAAAAAACAAAGGGATCAAGTGCCCATTTGGAAGGTAGTAAGGCATAACCAAACCATTCAAGTAGAGGCTGCCAAGTGTCATCCATCGAGCCCCTTTTCTAATCCATTCCCAAAAGAAGTGGAAGATGCCACGTATCTTCCTAGAAGAAGCAGAAGATGCCACGTATATTCCTAGAAGCAGTAGAAGCTGCCACGTGTCACCATTTGAAAGATCTTATTCATTTTTTATTACTAATTAAAGACTATGGTGGGTCCCAAGTTTTATTTCTAAAAGTCTATGGAAGCTGCCAAGTGTCACCATCTGTAGGAGCCTAACATGTGTCTTGAACATTTCCATAGTATAGCTAAGGAACAACGGAGATTACCACGTGTCCTTTGTTGAAGCAAGTAGAGATTGCCACCTATCCCTATGCCATTTTTAAAGTTATTTAGGTAAGAGATGCTATGGGTCTTATTTTCTTTCAAGATATTGAGATTTTGAGGAAGTAGATGGTGACAAGTGTTAGAGGCAGAACGATCCTGAGCCAAGACACAAACGAGTATAAGTTATGCAAAAAATGCCGCATGTCTTCAATAGTTGCTATAAAACATGACACGTGTCATCCTCTGGTATCTCCTAAAGTAATAAGAAGATTTTCAAGGAATTGACTAAGTGTCCTCTTCCATTTAATAGAATAGAGTGTTCTGTGTATCTGTCTCAGCAAGCAAACTACAGGGCAACAGAACATTTTAGAATCTAAGAACTATCTTCTGATAAACACTTCTAGCTCAGTTAGAGTTCAATTTGGGATGTAAGTTTGGGAATGTGTGGATAATATGGAGGGAATCCAAGGCTAGGATCAAGAGGAGGAAGAGACAAAGAGGGAAATTTAGCGAGAGTTATTTCTAGTAGATGGAGCAATTCATCAGGTAGATATTTGGGGCCTGCAAACATTGAAAGCACCATCTGTTTGTCCCCTATGAGATAAAGGCAGAATAGATAGTTACATGGGAAATTAGGTGATGGAATGAGTGATTTGAGGCTATAAAGAAGAGTGCAGGGATCACCATGGAGGATAAGATACAAAAAGAGAGAGAATTTTTGAATATAGAATTATTGTAACAAGTTTTAGACTTTCTAGAGTTGTGGCTAAGTAATATCATTTGTTTTTGTCTCCTTTTCTTGAGTTGAAAGGTTTATATGACTGTATCTATTTTTATTCCTTTTGTATGACTAGAAGATTCAAATAAGGAAATTGAACCCTATGGCTTTGTTGATATTATCTGTGTCATTTACAAAAGTAGTCTAGATTGTAGATTTTCTAGAACTGTGACTAGGAATGTCATTTGCTTTTGTCTCATTTTCTTGAGTTGGAAGGTTTACATAACTTTACGTGTTTCTGCACCTCTTATGTGATCGGAAAATTCAATTAGGAAGATTGAACCCTATGCCTTTGTTGACATTTTTATATTTCAGCAAAAGAAGTCTATGCTGTGAGCCTCTATTTCTATTATTTCAATCTTTTACATGGATCATGCACTTGTTTGATCTCAAATGTAAATGAATCCTACATATAGTTTCACTGTGCTCAAGATTAAAGTCAAATTACATTTAGGCACATTGCCATAGTTAGATTTTCTTTCTTTGCATTTGCGTTTATGTTTAAATTCCCATCCCTTTCCCCCCAACACTTGATATAAAGAAGAGACCGGCTTCTTAAAAATTTGGATGTTGTTTCAAGTCACATCTCCCACATCTTGAAACTTCCCATTATTGGTGTCTGAAACAAAGCACAATTTTAAACATCAACATTAAGTAATGAACCAATGGTTGCCATGGTGTTTGACACTCTTTTATTAATCTATGACACTTATTTGAATTGGATAAATTTAAAACATGACTATCCACCATCCTCTTGTATGGGATTAACTTATCATCATGAGCTTCAAATTCATCAGTTAATTAGTTTATGATAAGTTTGGAATCACCAAAGACAAGAAGATGTTGGACACCCTATTATATGGCAAGTTGAGACCAAATATGAGATCTTCATACTCCACAATGTTATTAGTACAAATAAAATTAATTCTAAATGGTTTTAGAATACAATCCACATCTGGTGTGACTAGTAGAATACCTAATCTTGAACCATGGTTTCTTAAGGAACCATAAAAAAATAGTTGCCAAACTAGAGTTTCATCAATGGACATTATTTATTCATCTGAGAAGTTTGTAACAAGAGATGTATGATATTCAAGAGGTACCTCTATTAGTACATCTGCTAAGGCTTTCCCCTTAATTTCTTTCTAATTAAAACTAGTGGATTAGAAAGATACTTCTTAATATGTTCGAATGATGTAGCACAATTCTCATTCCAAGTAAAAGGAGTACATTTATTCAACATAAATTAAATGGATGACAAATATTTGCAAGTTGGGATATGAAGCATTTAATTGCTTATATTTTTCCTTATAAATTTGAAGTTGTTTAAGGTTTTTGGGTTGTGGCATATCCATGATAGCTTATATTTTAGAAGGATCAAATTCTATGCCATGGTGTGAAATAATGAAACCCAACAACTATCCTAATGTTACCCCAAAAATACATTTCTTTGGGTTCTAGTGAAGCTTATATTCTCTCATTATTTCAAAGATGCGACAAAGTAATTTTGTATGTTTTTCTATAGGTTTTGATTTAGCATGAATGTCATCAACATAATTATCCTTAATGGTATGAAACATAACATGAAAAATGATAGTCACTTTGATATGTGGCTCCAACATTATTTAGACCAAAGGGCATCACTTGATAGCAAAAGGTACTCCATGTTATTTTAAATGCTATTATATGTTGGTCTTTAGGAGCTATTATGATTTGATTATAACCCAAAAAACCATCCATTAAAAATAACAATTCATGACCTGGGATAGAATCTATAATCATGTTGATATTGGGCAATGGGAAGTCATCCTTGGGACATGCTTTATTGATATCATAGAAGTTTTTACAAACCCTGATTCCTTCAAGATAATTTGATACTAGAAAAATGTTGGATATTTAATCTGAATAGTCAATGAGGTGAATGAAACCAACCTTTAATTATTTTTTCAATTCCTCCTTCACTAATAGTGCCACCTTGGGAGGCATTTTTTGAAGTTTTTGTTTGATGGGTTTTACATCTAGATGTGCTACAATATGATGCACTACTAGTGATGGATCAAGTCCCAACATATCTACAGAAGACCATGTAAATATATTAGATAATTTTTTAAGAAAAAGAGTGAGTACTTCTTGTTCTTCTTGAGTTAGAGAAGTGACAAGATTGACTATCTTAAGATCTTCTTCCATTCCAATGTTGATGGAAATAATGTCATCAACTAAGAGATTTGATTATTCTTGATACTTTGGGGGCAAGGGATGGTGGAGGAATATTAAGTTCCTCCTCTAGCTATTCTTGATTTGATACTAAATTGATTTGCTTATGTGATTGTTAATCCTCAAAATACATAGAATTATCTAACTGAATGGAAAATCCATTCTTATGATACCCTATCGGGATATGATCTCATGTACTTAAGAATTTTGAAATTTCCTCATCATTTTAAAAATGATCAAGCATAGGTGTTGAATGTTGGTACCAATATATTAAATATGGAAATGTGAGGTCAAGTGTCAAAATGAAATTTTCATGAAAAAGTTTGGTTAAAGAAAGGTCTTCAAAGTGGCTAAGAATGGAATCTATTTCACTGTCTGAATAATCTTCCTATGACTCACTATAAGAGTCACTTTGGAAAAGTGTGGTATTTACATTAAGTGGATTAAAACCAATGCCATGGAAGACATCATTAGCTTTTATCATGATTGATTCAATTGACCCTTGTTCATGAAGACCAAGGTCCTTACCTTTGTAATCCATTATTTTTCACATAATGGATTTAGCTACGGGGTATTTATTATTAGTGAAGAAAGTATCTATTTCATCATAGGAAAGCCAAGAATGATTTGAATCTTCAATATGTTTGTTAAAAATAAGACAACCTTCTAGAAATTTTGATTAGTTAAATTTGAAAACTACTTGAGTATCCCTTCGATGGTTAGGCCTGCCATATTTATGTAGGGTCATATGAATTATGCTTATGTTGTTAAAATATTTTATTATGTACTCATTCATGCCTTTATAAATGATTTTGAAATGGGAAGGAAGGAATGGATTTTATCTAAAAGTGGATGGTTGATTGGAGGTTTGATTGGTGGATGATGTTTTCATGGAAGTGGAGGTAGATGGTGTGTTTAACCAACTACCAAGGGGAGGTGTTTAAAATAATGCATCAAAATGGATTTAGTTTTCAAGCATGGGCGATTCCTCAACATGAGTAAATTTACCTTTAATAATAAGAAGATAGTTAGGTTTTTTATAACAACCTTCTAATAATTTGAAATATTGGAAGGGTTAATGATCACCTTGGATAGTTACATACATGCAATCGTGGGAGAATTTCATACATTGGTGAAAAGTGGAGGGTATGAAATTCATTGAATATATCTATGGATGTACAAGAAGTAGGTTATAGGGTAAATCAAGATCAAGCACATGAACTAGTGTTTCATTTATGACAAGACCCACCATTAAGGGAAGATAAATGGTACCCATAGATTGCCTCTTATTATTATTATTATTATCATATGCCTTTATTGTGATGATGTTGGATTATAATGATATTGTTGAATATACTAATTTTTTTATTAACCTTAATGTATATAAAATCAATGTAGAGCTATTGGATATAAACACCTTCTTTACCTTGTGTATAGAGATAATAACTTCTATATATAATGGAAGATTATGAGCATATCCCATAGGGGAGATATTCGTATGGTCAAACATAACCTGATTGTTAGTGGAAAAATTGACAACTAACACTTAAAATCTTGAGGGGTTGATTTCTTATGGGACATTAGACTCTTGAAGGACTTTGTACAGAATGTCTGTATATATAGGTGAAGTCTTGATAATTTCTAAGATGGAAATTTTGGTGTCTTATCAAGATGATCAATAATGTTGTACTTACATTAAATATTGGATGATGATGCAATATGAATGGTAATTTTTGTGCACCTTATGGTAAAAATGCAATATTTATATGGTAAAGTAATGACATTAACATGATTTTATACATAATAATCATAATTGAATATGGAGTTAAAAAGATGATTGGATTTGTTTACATTACCATCTTGAGGTGGTTCTTGTTTTTGTTTACCATTTACTTTCTCATGTTTGTGGAATGAGTCTTTGTATATCCATAATTTTTGGTTGTTGGATGTCGTGGATGGTTGGTTTTTGATGGCTATGTCCCCTCAGTTGATTATGTCTTAGACATAGTGTTTAAGGTGCATACACCTATTGTAGAATGTCCCTTTATCCTATGGTACTCATAATATTCATCTTATTTATACCAATTAGGTTTAGGAATGTTTACTTCAAAAGGTTAGGTGGTAGGCCAAATTATCATGTTATATTGGGCCAAATTTCAAAAAATAGATTTGTAAGTGTCACCAAGTTGGGTGAACTTATGTTTACAATTTTATTATCAAGATTGACCATTGGGAATGGTGATGTTGTTAATAAGTTGTGTATAAAATTGGTTATTTGCAGGTTGTGTGTAGAATTGTTGTTATCTAGGTTGGTTTTGTATTTGTTTAACATCGGTCATACCATCACTGAAAACATCCTTATTCTTGGCAAAAAACTTTGGTTTTTCATTTTGTTTTGAGGAATTGTTCTCTGGTTTAAATATATTGACAACACCTCTAGTGATTATAGTATGTTTAATTTGGACCCCATTTTCAATAATTTCATCAAATTAACGTGGGAAAAGGAGTTACAAAGGGAGTCATAAATATAAGTTAAGATTATTCAAAAATATAGCCGCAAGTTTGGATTTGAGAAAGGACCATGAAAAATGGCTTGCCAATGCCTTCCATCTTTGTAAGGAGGTAAAATTTTCATGATTTCATTGTTTAGTTTTGTGTAGATCTATGGTGGTCAAGTCATTTTCAACATTGTAGGAAAAGTGACAAATAAACTTCTTAGAAAGGTCTTCAAAAGTAAATATCGATCCTTTAAGAATGTGTGAAACCCATTAAAGGGATTAACCCCCAAGAATTCATAAAAATAATCATAACATGTACTTATTACTATAATCAACATCTATACATGCGTGATATAAGTCCTTAATGTGTTACCTAGGATCACTTTTTCCTTTGCATTTTTCAAATTTGGGTAGTTCAAAATGTTTAGGAAAATGTGTTTTCATTATACTCAAATCATATGTGTAATAAAAAATTTCTTCAAACTTATATTATTTTTACTAAAGTGTCATCTTGCAAGCCTTGAATTCTATCTTTCATGTTCTGAAATTCTTAAATAAAGTATGGTGATTATAGATTCATTTGGATTGAAGAGGTATAAAAATTAGATGGTTGACCCTGGAATTGGTTGAGGGGTGGATTATTAATGAAGTGTGTAGGAAGTGGGTTAGAAAATTTAGCATGTTATGAATGTGTAAAGTTTTATGGGTTGTTTTGGTCAGTTGCAAAGTTAAGGTTTGTTTGGGTTGGTTTAGTGTTAAAACTAGAACTTGCTTGGTTGGGATTATATAAGTTTAAATTTGGGTTGAATTGATTTGGGTTAGTGTTCAATTTAGGGTTGGTGTTGAAGTTAGTGTTGGTTTGGATTAATGTTAAATTTTGTTGGGTTTGAATAAAATTTAAGGTTGGATTGGTTGAATAAATTAGGTTTCGTTGAATTAGGTTAGTTTGATGTAAGTTTTGGTTTGAAAATGGAT
Source organism: Torreya grandis (assembly GCA_037957365.1). NCBI lineage: Eukaryota > Viridiplantae > Streptophyta > Pinopsida > Cupressales > Taxaceae > Torreya > Torreya grandis. The sequence goes on along the minus strand of JARHVA010004662.1, from coordinate 228,068 downwards.
GCAAACCAATCATTATATTAGATTGGGTATTAATGTTAAATGGTGGGTAGGGGTTAAAGTTAATTTTGAATGAATTGGTATTAGGTGGTGTTTAATTTGAATTAGATGGGATAAAATCTACAAGGGAATTGGAAAAATCATTTTTATATTTCCTAAACTAACATTTGGATTTGGATTGATGGGCATACTTGAAGTAATGCCCAAGTTTGGATTTGATATGGATTATTTGATTGGTGGGATATAATGGATATTCAAGATCAGATTACAATTTGGATTGATGATGTTGTTGATTGGTGATCCATGGAGACTCAAATTAGGATTGATTGGTGAGCTTGAATGTATATTCAAGTTCAGATTAAACTAACCATAGATTGGTAAACTTGAATTGAAACTCAAGTTTGGATTCATTGGATTTGAGATGGGTAGACTTGAATGCACATTTAAGTTTGGATTAATTATATTTGTGATGGGTGAAATTGAATGAACATTTAGATTTGACTTGGATTGGTTGTCGATTGGGAAACTTGATTGAACATTAAAGTTTAGATTGGGTAAATTGACATTTGACAAACTTGAATTAATATTCAAGTTTTGATTAGGTTAATGGATGCATGAGGGTGAATTGGTATTCATAATCAAAGTGGTATGGAGGTTAGAATTTAGATTAACTAAAATATTGTTTAATTGGTTAGATTGGAGATTCACAATCTCTTGGTTGACATTATGAATATGGGTTTCCATAGAAAACTCCTGACTCATTTGGGATGATTCCTCATGAAGGATGGATTTTCCCTTATCTTGGGAGACTTGAGGATTAGGATTAGAGGAACCTAAAAGGGAATTAATACCCTCTAAATAGGTTTGTGAAATGGATTATTCATGAATATGGGATAGATAATCTTTATTTGTAATAAAATATTTTTAGTTTTGGACATATAAATTAGATGGAAATTTAGCTCCTAAGATCAAATCTTGGAGAAAAACCTCATCTTTATTGGTTATGATGTATTAGATAAATGAATTTGGGGTATAATGGATTTTGGAATAACCTAATCTTGGTATTCTCCCCCTTCTTATTCCTCATGGTCATTGATTTCATGTATTTCTACATGATGAGTTTGATGGTCTTGGCTACCAAATTGGAAAAAGTCATTTCCAAAGGCCTCTACACTTGTTGTAGGATTATTAAGCATATCCATGTGACTTTTTATGTGTGAAATTAGTAAGGTAAATAATTAACACAAGAAAGAGTTTACACTAAACTACTCAAGGACCAAAGTGACCAAAAACTTGATTGACAACTAAGTGATTTTGAGTTTTGCTTTTGGAATGTTTGATTTTAAAATTTTGTGGATAATAGACTCAAAATTATTTTTGTTTACACTCAAGTATTTTAAGAACATGTTAGAGCACAAGGAAGCACACAAAAAATATTTATGCTAAACACTCATGCAATCATAAAAGGTGAAAAAATTTAGGTTTTGGGTGTTAAACAATTTTTGGGCTTTTTGTTGTCACTCACTTATTCATACCTTTTAGATGCAGCCCAATATTTCAAGGCACTAACCATGGAGAATCATTTCATTCCTATGACCCACTAAGTCTATTTTTAAGGGTGTGTAAAAGGTAACTTCTCAAAGCTAACTGCTAATTGATACACCAAAGTCAAATGGTAAATAGATTTACCTAGGATTAAGTTTTTAAAAGTTTAGCTAGGAGAGTCATCGAGATACATTTTGGTACATTGAAACCCAAAAATGCATAGAGATATTTTAAAAACATAGGTATTGGAGTATGAAATCCCTTCAAATCATGGTGTGCTTAAAACATAACACTGTTTAGGCCTTTGAAACAACTAATCTTGTTATTTATTCTCCACTGGTACACAGAGTTTGGCCCACAACATGGTGATAAAATCCATGATCGATAGAGCCCCTAAGAAAATAAAAAATAAAAAGAGAAACACTTTATTATGATTATCAAGTATTTCCACCAATGTGATATTAAGAGAAAAGCATACATACAAGTAATGCCTTAGGAAACATAACTTACAAGTGTTATTTTTGATTCTCAAGTATTGTCACCAATTTGATGAAAAGGCCATACACAACACAAGCAATAAACACACATAAATGTTGAAAACAAAAATTTATTAACTATAAAAAACCAAATGTTAGCTAATTCCTAAGGGAAATTAAAAATTAAACTTTTAAAGAAGCTTGTTAGAGAACTCACAAAAAAGTTAGTAATATAAAACTGATTTTTTAACTTTTTTTTAGCTCTTTGAATTTTTTTTATTTGACTTTAATTGTGCAAAAAAAAATTATAAGGTTTGTGTTTGGTTGAAAATCAAGGCAACCTATGAAAATTTAGGAAAAACCAATAAAACATAGAAAACAACAAGTCTCCAGAATGATTTTGCAGAAACACAATCAAAGAAAATAATGAAATTATTAGCTGGTTAGAAATAGAAAAATAAATAGAAGAAAAAAGCATGAAAAAATGATTTCATGATTCACAAATGATTTCACTGATATGCTTACCTATTTCACAATTCTATTTCACAATTTCACTGATAGTTGTTACGATTATACTGAAAAGCTCCATGATTTTTATATTAATACTAGAAAAATGGAAAAAATAGATAAAAAAACATACCAATTACACTATTAGGTTATAAAATTTTGAAATTATATCTTATGATTTCACTAATTGTTATAAAAAATACAAAATAATGCGCTAAACAATTTCATAGTTAGGTTTTAATTTTGCTACTATTTATTACAATTTTGTAGTTACTGTTATAGCCCAAGTTTTCACGCTAGAGAAGTCAATTAGACCTTCTCAAATTTTAGATAACATGGAACTATATCTAAGTATAAGTATATTTTTAAAAGTGATAGATCTATAGATTATGGGCTAGCTCCCTTGATCTAACTATTTAGGCTCTCAAATACACTATACTAATCACTTATTGGGGTGAAAAGGGAAGAAGGAAACATGAGATTAACCTATAATAATGGAGGTGATACACTAATGATATCTACTCAAACATACTTGAAATCACACTATGAAGGCAGACCAGTAAAACTAATCTCAACTCAAAGTTCTTCTAGCAAAAGTGTTTTTACATGGAGGTAGATTGTTATGCATTTGTAAAGGTGATTGAACAAGAGGCCTAATATTAGACACTTATAATATTATTCACACTTCAAATACACCTAACAAACATTTACATTTCATGAGACTTGTTAGAAGAAATATTACTTACACAATGCATATAAGAGCATATTGGAAGCAAGGATAAACAATCATCACTTGTCATCTAAATGGACTACTTGACATACTTAGGCAAGAATTTTAGAGACTAAAACAGATTAAGAAATCTATTCAAAGGTAAAACAAGGTGTCAAACTAAAAAGATTTTTCCATACCAATTATGGATAGATTACAATGCTAAAATGGCTTCAATATAGAGAACAATAGGAGAAGAGACATAAAGAGTGATGTTGGAGAGTCATAATTCCAAGTGTTAAGTATTAAATACTAGTTACAATTTAAGAGAAAGAGTTATAAAAGAGATCATGAAGTTATCTTGAACAAGTTTCAATCTAAAATATGACATCCTCCTGAAGTTGGCATAGGGATACTTCATTATCCTTCTTGAAACTACTCTTCTAGATGAGGAGTCCACTAACTATCTAGAACTACCTTGAATGTCATTAACACATATGTATTGAATTGAGAATGTGGAAACATGATTGGTGCAGGTGATTATGCAGCCCTCCAACTGATGATCTTCTCTTTTCCACTTTTTACTTAGTTTCCTACAGTAGCTCACTAGTCTTATATACCTAGACTCTTACACTTATAATTGGGGTGACCTTCACACACTCAAGAGAGTTCATTGCATATATGTAAAAAAAATATTCATAACTTATTTTCCGTTTGGTCTATCATATACACCTCAAGAAAACTCAAAATCACACTTCTCATCTCCAACTTGGCAGTCACCGTGCTTCTCACTATTCTATCCAAGATTGCCTATAACAGTTAGCTTAGAAGAGGAGTATCCATACATGACTAAGGTGATAATGGGGATGAGGATTTATATTACATCTCCACACACCTTCCACCATGAATTTCACTTGTCTATCCCTTTTTTCACCTTTAAATCACCTCAAATCTTGTAGAAAACACAAAATTAGAACAATCTATACAAGTGATGGTATATAATAATTAAATGGTGCGGATCCTAAAAGAATTCTAAGTATGTCTAAATCACTTTCTAGGCCAATTTACCCTTTATGGATGCATATATATTCATATTTTTCTCATCGGGCTCTTATGGAGGTTTTAAGAGGGTTTTAGGTAGTTTAGGTTCTTACTAATGGTTCATAAAGGTTAGGCTCCTAAATTTTGAACCAATTCCATTGAGTTCAAGTAAATGACCCCCATCAAATATCCTAAGTGCTAAAAACCCCATGCATCTTATCCATACAAATGGGAGTGAATTAAGTTGTTTTTCAAGTAGCTACTATGCATTTTGGACACCCCTAAGACAAATTTAGACCAAAAATGGCCAATTTGAGTTATTCTCTATAAAATGATGATGCATAACTTGTGGAGTGTCTTAGGTCTGAGATAAAAGAGTGAGCACTTCCACTATTATTTTAACCTAAATGAGACCATGGAATTATTTTTAAACCCATGATGACCCCATGTAACAAATTATAAACCCTGACCATGCTTATAGATCCATTAAGACTTCAAATTCTCAAGACTAGCTATAGGCTTGTGACTATGTGTAGGGTTTTGATTGACTGAGTATGAGGTTTTGAAACCCATCTTGGATCAATCTTTGATATATTTTATTTGCCTATGATAATCACATTAAACTGTGATATTATCACTCTAATATTTATTTATATATGATCATCTTCAATTTACACCTCTGCCTACCAACCAAGCCCACATCTTTCATTAGCTTAGGTTAGTCTATCTCTTGAGTCAAACTATAGGTGTTTATTAGAGAAGTCAAGAGATTCTTGTAGGTGATGGTACATGTTTAAGAACTGTATTTAATTTTTTTTAATTCCTCCTGAGGTCACTATGGCTATCTCATACCTGTATGGATTCATTTCTACCTTGAGACCATGCAATTACCCTTTACCATCAATACACTAGGTGTTACTTGCAATGATCTAGGGTCATTTTGACCTAATGGCACTATAGTTATTTGAGTACCTTCATTATAATATTAATTGAGTTGAAAAACCATCCAATCATCATTCTCTCTTGACTTAACAACCTCCTCTTATGTTAAGATGTGACCTCTCCATATAGGCTACAAGAATGAAACTATTAGGCTTGCCTAGACCTCATATTCCTTCACCATGGGATGACACTGTTTGGAACAGAATCCCTTTTCATAGAAGTTAAGGTAAATCTTCCCATTTTTAAAATTTTATCAACTCTACACCTCTACATCTAGGTTTGATTGTAGGTAATGGTCTTACCACTCACATAAAGATCTTATCCTAATCCATGAATTTGTTTGAGATGCCAAAATAAGCACAAAAGTTTCCAAATATGCTTTGGTCCCTTTTTTAGGTCTGAACATAAATGGGTTTCTATTAGAAACTTGTAGATGCATGTTTCAAGGCTATTTGACTATCTCAAGTGTCTTAGACCTTACCTTCCATAAATTATCCTCTTAAATACAAACTTCAGTGGATAATCTAACCAGCCTATTAGATTATCTTCATGATCTAAAGTTTTAGTTTTCTTTTATTTATTTTTAGTTTAATTTTGTTATTCGGGTTGGTTATACCCATAAGCTAGTTTTATCTAACCAAATAATCTTCCATAAGATTTTTAAATATTACTATTTATAAAAATAATATAAGTTTTTCATTGCATATATTTTCTTCATTTATTCCTCCAGTTCCTGGTGCATATCAATGTTATCAAAGCCACATGTTGAAAGAGGAAGCCATGAATTTGTTTGGAGAAAATCATAGATAATTTATGGAACTTCAAGACATTAAATATGTTTCCATAGGGAAGCATTAGGGTAGGATTCATCCAGAGATTTTCATTGACACCAACATTATACAAGTCAGATCAATTGATAGAGATGATTAACTAAGAGGCGGTAAAAATAAGACAATATATGATCATTCTACAGTAAAAAATATTACATTAAGTTTTTGTGAGATATCTAAGAAACCATCCTATAAATAAAATGGAAAATAGACTTGTATGACATGACACTTTGGGTTGGAAATAAAATGACACGCAAACCTGTATAGTGTGGCACTCTAAGTTGGCATTTTGGTTGATCACTATTTTTTTTATTGCTATAGATGTGGTGGAGTCCAAATAATCCTCCATGCTATGGTGTATAGTGGCACAAAAAATTTATAAAAAATGACAACAGTAAGCTTTTAATTTATTTCTATTTTTTTTGGATCAGTGGGGTCCTCCACAAAAGTGCAAAAACTTCTTTCAAAAATCCCTAAAAATCCAAAGGAAGGTAGTGCATTAATTTTTTTTATGCAATTAAAAAAAGGGATAGTATATTTTTTACATGTGGGTAAAATATTAAATAATTTTTTTCACATATATACCATTTTCTTTTCACAAACATAAAACAAAGTCTGTATAAGAAAGTCATGTTGTTTTTTATATCCTAGATTTACATAAGGGAGAAGTGGGGTTCAAAACACATTGAAATTATTATTTTATCAAAATTAATTTTTTGATATTATTTTGTTGTAAAGGAGTTATAAGGATAAAATGAGTTTTAAATGAAAATGGGGATATAAGGGTGTAAAATGAGTTATAACGAGTAATTTTTTCACTGGTATTTGAATCTTTTGTAATCAAAATCTATATGGTGGGTCAAGGCCAAACCCTGATAATTTTCCTTGGATTGATAACATCATGGAAAAAATTGTAAGTTTCATATCTTGAAATGGATGTCTAACACCAAAAAACTACAAGGAATGGTCAATGAACATGGAAAATACACTTGTTTTTAATGATTTGTGGGAAATAAGTGAAAAAGAAATCACACTGCCAATTGAAGCCACAAAATTTCTTGATTTCCAAAAACATGATAAATGTGCTCTTGCTCTATTAATATCATATTGCAATACATAGGTGATTATACATATTAAATATATTAAGTTTAGATCATGGAAAACATGGAATACATTAAGGGATTTATATGACAATCAACTTGCATACAAGAAAATTGAACTTCTTATGCAATTGTTGAATAATAAATTGGCAAATAATGTAGTTGTCTCTAAATATCTTTCTCGCATGAAAACATTGAAATAAGAATATTGCATAATTGGTGGTAAAATTGATGATGATATGTTTATTTTCATCACATTAAATGGTCTTAATTCTACATACGCCAATTTTGTTGAAATTCTATAGCTTAGTGATAAGCTTAACAGTGCCACTTTTGACTCTATTTGTGAGTTATTAACTCAACATGAGAGAAAATTTGAAAAGAAGAAGAGTACACCTATAAAAGAGGATCGCTATACAAATAACATGTACCATCACAAAAATCATCATCAAGTATAATGACATTTTTAGAAACACTCTCTAAAATACTCTTCGAGTCATTCTCTAAGGCACTATCTACACCATTCTAGATGGTCACCACAACCTTCACATCGACACTCTCCAGGGTCTTCCAAATGTAGGCATCACCAAAATCATGTTTATTATACCTATTCTAGTCATTTAGGTTCATTTATATCTCATATACATAATAAAGAACCTAGATAATTCAAATGTGGTGTTATTAGACATCTTGTAGATGCATGTCCTTCTTGATGACCTCATTCTCCACGCAAAAGGAAAGCTAAAGAAAATTATGTGGATCATTATAGTGGTAGATATAATATTTAATCAATTTATTTAGGGTATTTTGACACTTCATTTGATCAGGAGATGTCCCTCATGGCTGAGGTCTATGGTCTTTATGGACCTGACAACATATTTTGAGTGATCAGTGACTGGAGGCTGGAGGATATTTTCCCTTCTCTAGTTAGCTATTCACTCAGAGTTTGGGTTCATGCTTGAATAGTAGTTTTGTCTTGTGTTCTTATTTTTAATTTCAATTTTAGATTTCTCTCATTTTATTTTCATGATATAGAGAAGGTCATGTTTGTTTGATTTTATTTCTCTCAATGCACACCTTCTAACCTCTCATCTGATAGGGGGAGTAGATATTGCATTTTTTGGTTTTATATTAGTTGTCAGTGACAGTACATGTTGATAGGGATATGTGGCATACATAGTACTAGGTTTTTCACTTGGATGGGTACATGTGTGAGATCTTATGTGGATCGATGTAGTTGGATAGGCTTTGATGAGGTTCTACTATAATATAGTATGGTGATCATAGGGGATGAATAGGCATTGATCATGTTCATTAGCCCTTTATTACACAACTTATTAGGTGGTATTCTGTATGGATTGACATAATTTTTTATTAGTACTAGGAGGTACAATACACCACTTGTAGTTATGATAGAGTTTTTCTAATGGATTTATTGTCATTGCTCCAGTTCATTCTTATATACCCCTTTGGATCAAAGGGGAGTTTGTTGGATTATCTTCATGATCCAAATTTTTTTTAGTTTTAGTTTAATTTTTTTTATTTAGTTTGGTTATACCCGTAAGTTGGTTTTATCTAACCAACTTCTTTTTTGTAAGCTTTTTAAAGCTTACTAAATACAAAAATAATATAAGTTTTTCATTGCATATATTTTATTGATTTATTCCTCCAATTCCTAGTTTATATCACAACCATGCTCTAAGAGATTATAAACAAGTGTATTATCCTTGACTTGAAGCCACTCATAGAAGGATAAACTCTGCAGCTTTCAAACACTATTCCGTAGACCATTGGTATTCACTTATAGCACAAGGAGATGTTTTTGCCTATCCTTCCATGACCACATGTGCCAAACCAGGTTTAAGCCAACATGAAATGAGAGGATACAATCTACAAGTCTATATGTATTACTTGGTTCACATAGATCAATCTTCAAAGTACAACCATATGAGAAAAATTGAGCCATTAGGATTGTATAAGCAGTTTGAAGGTACCAACAATCTTAATGATTATTCATACATCAAAAATCATCAATCTTAAAACTATGAGCATGAAATGGAATTTCATAAGGACCTCTAACATATTTCAAGTGAATTCACTCCAACTTTTCCCCTCCAATCTATACCAAATGAAAATCGTTGACCCTCTTTGAGCTATCCAAGAGAGTGATAGGAGAGAGGAAATAATTTTTGTCAATTTTAGATCTATTGAAACCACTTGAACTTGAAAATTACATTTGGGGATTCCATGAAACCTTCCTAAAGCATTCACACCTATAGATGAGTCACCCCAATCCATACAAACCTCTAAAACTAAATTTTTGAAGGCGATCTTCTTCTTATTTATGTTAGACCTACCATGTTTCAGTTTCAAAGCCTTATCTAACCCTTTTATGACATGTGGTATGTTATATTACTTCTTAAAACATTTTTCCTTTTGTGAAAAACTATACAATTCCTTAAAATGACCAAAAGGGTGGCATAAAAGGACATTAAGAAAAAATGGACAAATGTGACAAAGACTAAACATGTTGTATGACCCTCAAAGTATGACTTGACCTCATTTATAACCATGGTGACCATTTTCAAACCTAGGTTACCTTATGAAAAGTTTGAACATGAAAGGGGTTAACCCAATTTGACCTAGGGGTACAATTTTTGGTCAATAGTTACCACTTACGATTTCATTGCCAATATCTTTGATTTCATAGTTTTCTAAAAGTAAAAATATATAGAAAATAATAAAGATAGGACACACTATATTTGAAATATAAATATGTTGGAAGTGTCAAGACTATTAAAAGACTCCCAAAATAAATAAATAATTATTTTATAATTTACTACTACAATTTTGTTGATGATGTTTACAAATTCATGGTTACGTAGTTAATAAGTATAACAAGCTTGAAAATTATAGTAAATAAATTGTAACCACAAAAAAAAATCCAAAATCAAGGTTAAATGCATGCTCACAATAAAAACAAAAAAAAAACTAACTGAATTGAGCTCTTAAATGCACCTATGATGTTTACAATTTTCAAAGATGAGGGATAGTTTCACTAGGCGTACTAAAATGTGTGAAGGGAATCGAGATGCAAACTAAGCTAATAAATCAACTAACAAATTAAAATATAAACTCAATCAACCTAGAAGAGAGATACAAATACAAGAAATAATAACACAAACTTATACCTTAGTACCATGATCTTCTTCCATTGCAATTTGAATTGATTTTATCTCTAAAATGTGGTTGCTCAATATTCTCCAATGTAAAATAAAATGGGTAAAATTTTGACATGTAAATTATCCTTTAATGGCTTTTATTTACTTGGGATTCACTTGTAATTTTGATCACACTTTGTTAGCATAAGTAAAGATGGATGAAAGTGATGGCTTGCACATCTATTTATAGGTTTCTGGGGGATAAATCAAATGATGGAGGATTATTTGAATATTTTTAATTATCCAAATAATCAAAGGTGGAGAATTAGTCCTCATCTATGAGGATGATGACCAATTCAATTGGCTAAGAGAAAAGGGGAGTTAGTTGGTTGAGACATCAAGAAAGGTTCAAATTGGTTGAAAAGTTCCACGATGACTCACCAAGTGGTTGAGGATGTAGTTGGATGAGTCAACATGTGAGGGAGATAAATGTGGAGGATGTCTAGGTGAAGTGGAAAAATTATATTTATTAAATTTAATGGGATAAAAGGTGTGCATAATTGAGTAATTAGGAATTATTCAATTATTAAAATTATGGATGGAAATATCGTTAGTTTGAATTTAAACTTGGGAGAAGAAGAATTAGCATGTTAAGATGCATTTTGACAATATATGAAATTTAGGTGCCTCTACTATGACACTTGCAAAATCAGTCTGAGTTGATTAGTTTTAGCCACTATTTAATTTCATACAGTCAGATCACAAACATTATGATGGGACCGAAACTCCCCAAAGCTCTGACATAACTTGTCAGATTTTAAGAGCACACATGATTACCAATGTATAAGCAACTAAACATGCGGAATAACCAGAAGAACAAATAACTATCAATGAGAAGACACACAGAATATGAGAGGCAATATACAAATATATTCAACTCATTACAAAGGAAATTACAATAAAGAGATCACACTCTTCTTCCACCTCTGTGAGGCTTCCTCCTCAAGGGCTCCAAGTAATCTTCCCACCTGAGTAATCTTCTCTCATAGGTCACAACACACAGCTAACACAAGCTGTTGTTCACCTCATTGCACATCTGTACAATCGAGTACACAACCGTACTCCAAGTAGATCTCTCCATGATCCTGCTAATGTATTGTTGTCACCTTGGATCTAGCTACCCCGCTGATCTCCTTTCTGACCCTTGCATCCATACACCCCTGTAAATCAAACCTGATCTTACTTATACCTACATGGGGAATCCTACTTGATTCCACCATGGGAAGAACTCTCCAAGCTTCACATAGCTCTTCTCCAAATTCTCCACATAACAATACAGCCCATGAGTCTCTTATATAGATCTCATGCATACACTAAAATTAGACGGGCGGCTCAAAGACTCGAACTGGTCTTCACATGCAAACTCTGCGTTCACTTAACTGACTATTCGTCAACAGCAGTTCTGACCGCTACAGGTGATCGATGTCGGTCCCTGCCCTCCTGGAGGTGACCGACGCTGGCCGATCTTCTGCCGATGCCGGTTTCACTTCTGCGTCCCCTGACCGACGTCGGTGTGGCCTGTCGACGTCGGCGACTGCATACTCTCAGAGACCTCCTCCTTCTGTTTGCAACAAGGTGAAGCTTTTAGCTCCACACCCTAACACATTAAACAACTAATTATTGTTATTTATTCATAATTATTTTTATTTCATTTGATTGTGCTTTGTCAATTTTAATACTTTTCTTTCGATCAAATTGTCACAAGTTGTTTTAAAACATTTATATCATTATTTTAATTTTGTATTAATTAAAATCAATCACTAAGTTAATTCCAAATTTTAGATAAAATAATATGATGTTATTTTTGACATGGTTTGTCATAAAACGTCACTAAAAATATCTTCACATTAAAAATAAACTTCACATGGCACTAAATTTTTTGCCATAATGAATAAAACTTCTCATGGCACTAAACAAAACACCACTACAAATTAAGAAGATCCGTGGGAAAGGATAAATCTTTATGGAAGGAAAAATATCTACATAAAATGTAAAAGAAAAACAAAGAAACTGCCCCATAAGAAAAAATGATAAACATGCAATAGGTACAAATTTAAAATGGCATCTAATACTTGTTCTAACAAAAGATGCATGTGAGTGGTGAAGAATCAATAAATCAGAACCTAATAAATAAGGAAAAATATTTTAAAAAAATTATTTTCATACTTACATATCAAAGGAGATTTTAGAGCCAAACTTAAAAGCCACAATTTTTTTAAAAAGAAAGGAAGGATTAATTTAGAAGGTAGGAGTAGAGCTAAAAATTGGGGAAAAGGGCATTAATGACAAGAGAGAAAATCAATGCCTTGGAAATAAAGATGCAAAAAAAAAGTTTAAATTTATAATGAATCCATAAGAGCATTGAGAGATTAATTTTACATAGAGTATGTGGATATGAGCTTAGATGAGAAAACATGCATTTTGGATGGAAACATCCATGATATCTATATAAGCCAATGATTTACCCCTTTTGGGCATATATATTTTTGGACAATGAAACACTTTTTCAATGCAAAGAAGTTGGTGTTAAAAAATGAATATAAGGGAGTGAATAAACCCTGATGGATGAATCTTATCACTTTTCCATTTTTTGGGTTCATGAATGAACTTGTATAAATAATATTCTTAAGAATATAATATTGTAATATTTACCTTACCTAATAATTTTCATTCCTATCAATTTGATAACCCAAACTAGGGTATCAAAATTTCCAAATGAAGGGGATAATATTATACATCATCATGCGAAGAGCCTACTATATATCATATAAGAATTTAATAAGACAAGGGTGATATGATTTTTATTAGATTCTATTAAGGATAACAAGGTAATAAATGTCATAAAACATATAAGAGATCTCTTTTGGAACATAGTCATGGATCGGAAGGATGTACCAGTAGACATGGTATGAAAGGTCATCAAACATATAAGAGATCATAGCTTTGATGTTTTCGCAGTGCATGGGATTGAGAAAATATGATTATTGGGTTAAAATTATGTGTAGAATATTTGATCGATACATTTTGAATCACCATGTGTGATTCATCATTATGAAAATATTCATCAAGAATATTTTCCTAATGATGAGTCATAGATGGTGATTTGAAACACACCCACCAAATAATATGCACACAACTTTAATTCAAAAATCATATTTTCTCATATAAGAGATCGCTTTTAGCACATAATCAAGGACTAGAAGGATGTACCAATAGGAGTGATGGCCATAAAAAATCAAATGGTGATGCTAAGTATGAAGTTCAATTGGAAAAAATATTCTATTTTAGAGATACAATAATTAAGAAAAATAAATCTTGAAGTACATTCTTATTAAAAATCATAGTATAATTTTTTTTTGGTTCTCTTATTACTTGTGTATTCAAAATCCCCAACTTGTCAGTGAAAATTTTACCAAATCATGATCCCAAAGAGAATTCAAAGCATATGTATTTTTGGAGAAAAAAGGTTAGGTTTAAAACAATATGGCACAAAATAAATTAGCATTGTGGCTATTAGAGCTAAGGGATGTAATTGATCAAAACCCCAAGGCTATACAAAGTTTTATTGATCAATATTCATGTCATATATATGTAACATGGATGAGGTAAAACACTTACATTATAGATAGATAATATATCTAAGAGGACCCAATTGCATTACCATTTATACGTGGTGAGGATTTGATATTGAAATAACTAGCACACCAAGGTAATATCGATGGGGTGAAGGTAGTTTAGTTTCTAAAAGGGATCCTAGGGTAAAAAGTGATAAGAAATATAATTATAAATTAGAGAAAATAAAGAATCAACATATGCATAAAAGAGGGTGAAATGAAGCAAAAAATTATAAGAGGTAAAAAGAAGGGGGTGAGGAAGCAACTACAAGGAAACAAAAGTTAGGAGAGCAAAAGTGCATTAAAGAAGTTTGATCCTTTAGGAATTAGTGTTTGATAAATAACCTAACAAAATGTTTTGAATTATCAGGTAGTTTACCCAAAGAGAAATCAAAACTAGCTCAAAAGGCTATTAGAACTCGCTCAAAAGTCCATTCCATTGACTATGGGGGGTGGGTCGTGGTATTGGGGGGGGGGAGTGGATTGGACTATGGTAGGAAACTAAATTAAGGAGAGGAGATTTATTATCTGTGGATGTATGTTCATGAACATTCATCAAAATATGGCATGTCAGATTTTTATAGGCCTTGAATTCAAAGTCATTGAGACTTATCATAGGTATAACATAAAAAACTAAGGGGGTGATAATTATTAAATCCCAAGAAGACCTTTCTACCCAAAGCCAATCTATCAATCCATTCTAGTGGTTCCATCAATTCTTGTAGATGAATATTCCAATGTGTAAGAGGTAAGTATGCAAGGGAGAATGAGGAGAAGGTTGAGGAGAGGAAACCCTGATCATATGTAAGATACTAAAATATAAATAGAGATAGGTAATATCCAAATGGATTATGTAGTAAAAAAATATATTTATGAATGTATTGAGGATTTATATGAGGTAAGGGAGGATATCCAATCGAATAAAAAATATTATAGAACAAACTCAAGTGAACTTGAAGTATCTCCAAGGGGGACCTCTAAAGTTTTTAAAAAACCCAACACATTAAATGAAAATCCCACTCTGAGACATGAAAGGAGAATAATATCTATTAATAATGTGGATAACACTAAAGTATTAAGAGAGTATATTGAATGGTATCAATGGATGTAACATAAACACAAGGATATTGGTGGATTAATAAAATTACAAATTCCTTAATCTTACTGCAATAATATGAGGATACATCCAATACATCTAGTCCTTTCATTATAACCTTAGGGGGATATATTAGTGGAAGTGGTAGTTAGAATAATGAAACACATGATAAAATGAATCACTCAATTGAATCTAAAATAAGTAATTTAAAATTTATAGGGGTTGAGAATCCAAAGGAAGACTTAAAATAAAGAGCCATCTCAAAAAACCAATCTGGAAACACAAGTATGTATGGAGGACACTTATGATTAATCCTAAAAGGATGAAAATGATAAACCCACCTCACCTAGTAACCTAACTATAGACATCCAATTCCTATTACTATTGTGCTAAAGTTGTCAATCTAAGTAATATTCTGAGACAATGCACAATCTAGGCCAAAATCACAAAAATTCTCTAAATCATTTGAACTTGTCATGTACGGTGCCAATTTGTGTTAAAGTATCATTGAATATTCAATGAATGTTATGTGACTATTATTTTTTCTTAAATCACTTTGAGTCAAATTTCCACCACACAAAAGGACATCCTAGACCATTCAATTCTTCTACTTTAGTAGCATACATCATGTGAATGTGTTATTTCACATATATAATACCCTATTTGGGGTATTACCCCATATGCAACTGATACCTTATTATAATTTTACTCTAATCAAATTATGACTCAATAAAATGACATTTTTGACTAGGTTGATTAAGCATGCAACAAATTTCCGAACAATTACAAAAAATTAATCAAACTCACTTAAGTAAATTATTCCAAATTAAGAACTTAAGTGGAAATTCCATGATATTTTGGAATATCTATTTATTATAAATTCATAATTCAAATATTTAAAATATTAGGAAAATATATGAATTTGTACCCATGTTTTTCCATGTGCAACCTCTTTTCCTATGCAGCCTTTGTTCTTGTGAAACCTATTTCATGTGCAACTCCATTCCAATGTAGTGACCTCAAAAATTGAACCCATATGAGGCCACACATCTAGTTTTCAATCCAAGGGTTATAAATCAGTCTGAATAATCTTAAAAATCTATAAATAAAAGAGCCAAGATCACCATTTTAAGCTTCAATTATACAAACTTACTATATAAAAATTGTAATAGACAAGCTCAACTATTTGCATAAAATTGACAAATCTTGTGAGCTTAAGCCATTGGTGCACTAGAAAATGATGGAGGAGCATGTTACTCTTCATTGACATAGACATGGAGCACCAAATCTAGGGAAAAGCACATTTCTTGGTCACTCTAGGAAAGAGGACACTACTTGGAAGGTTTGATGTTATTCCTTTCTTAATTATCTCTTAGAATTCATTAGCAACACCCCTTGAGGGAGTAAGCTAGATGTGTTAGTCTCTATATGATTATGTTTAGAGTTTTTTTATTGACTAATGCTTGAACTAATGCATATCATAATCTTTATCTACATTTTGGCATGCATGGTGGGATTCACATCTCACATAAACATTTATCCTTTCTAATTTTGCATTCAGGCCCTCTTTGGAGGCTATTTTGCACTTTTTTTCTCTCATTTTAAGTTTTTGTGACCTCTGAGAAAAATGATGGATTCAACCTATAAAATGGTAGAATCACTTTGGACATCAATGGAATCGACCTAGACATCGGTGAGAATGCCTTGTAGAATGGTATAATTGACCCATGTAATAGTGAAATCACATCCATAAATGATGAAATCAATTTATCTATTCTCTATCTATTTGTGTGCCTAATATGAATGATAGAAATGTTCTATTAATTGGTGGAAATGCTTTGATAATTGGTATAATCATACCATGGAATGGTGGGTTCTGTTGGGGGATCAAACCAACAATAGATTACAATTGTGACAACAATAAACGCAGAATTAAATCAGATTGACAAGTAATTAGAATGATAATATCAAGAACAAGAGATACAAGAAAACACCCTGAAAACTTGTATTAACAAACTCTTTACAAAAGGAATACAATTGAAGAAAGCTTCTTTCTTCCACACCTCTCCTAGATGTATAGATATCTCAATAGATCTCTATTCCTCAAGAGCTATCTCTCTCAAGAACAATCAACTCCAACAAGCCTGGATTGATTCAATTCTGTACTGTTCTTCACACACCAATTCTTCTACAATACAATAAGCTAGGAAGATCTAATTCTTCATATAGAATTAGGAGACTTGAGCATGTACTTCCAACAAACAGTTAAACCACTTAAACAAGGGCTCTAAAAATAGTAATGCCAATAATAGAGACGCGATCTTGAGTCTACAACTCAAACTTATCATGCAAACACTCGCTTCTATCCACGGAAATAGCTTTTTGGACACGCAGGTAACCGACGTCGGTTTCTGCTGCTTGTCTGTGACCATTGTCGACTGACCTTCTGCTGACGTCAGCATCTCTGCAACTGCCTGTGACCGACGTCAGTCGCTCCTGACCGACGCCGGTGTCTGTGTAGACTCGAACCTGATAAACTATGCTCCTTGGTGAAGTTTTTAGCTCCACACCCTAACAATCTCCCACTTGGAGATAAATAGCTGCACCAGTACCTGTACAACAACGTCTTCTAGCTCCTCCATCTTCAACTCAATCATGAAGACCAACAGAAGTTGAATGAAGATTCAACTTCTCCTTTGTAACCGGCTTGGTTAACATATCAGCAGGAT
The DNA here is from genome assembly GCA_037957365.1 of Torreya grandis. Classification (NCBI taxonomy): domain Eukaryota; kingdom Viridiplantae; phylum Streptophyta; class Pinopsida; order Cupressales; family Taxaceae; genus Torreya; species Torreya grandis. The sequence continues at coordinate 210,261 of JARHVA010004662.1, read as the reverse complement.
TCCTATCTGTATGGATCTTCTCCAGCTTTAGCTCACCATCTTCCAATACCTGTCGTATGAAGTGATACCTTAGCTGTATGTGCTTTGTTCTTTAATGAAAGGGTAAATTCTTAGCCAAATGGATTGCACTCTGACTGTCACTATACAATCTGCAACTTTTATGCTTTCTACCAAGCTCATCCATGAACCATGTCATCCATATCATCTCCTTGCTAGCTTCTGTGGCTGCAATATACTCTGCTTCTGTAGTTGACAAGGCAACAACCTTCTGCAACTTAGATATCTAGCTAACCGCCGTTCCACCTATAGTAAAAACATAACCTGTAGTGCTCCTCCTGCCATCCAAATCACCTGCCATATCTAAATCTACATAGCCATGTAGAGAAGTATCTGAACCTCCATAGCACAAGTGCCTACTACTGGTTCCTCTCAGATATCTAAGGATCCACTGAACTGCTTTCCAATGTCCCTTACCTGGATTAGCCATATACTTACTTACAACTCCCACTGCTTGGGTAATATCTGGTCTAGTACACACCATTGCATACATCAAACTCCCTACTGCGGAAGAATATGGAACCTTACTCATGTACTCTACCTCATCATATGAATTAGGACATTGTTCTTTACTCAACTTAAAATGTCCAGCCAAAGGTGTGCTTACCGGTTTAACATCCTGCATATTGAACCATTTCAACACCTTGTCCACATAATCTTCTTGAGACAATATCAACCTATGATTTTTCCTGTCTCTCTTAATGCTCATGCCAAGGATTTTATTTGCTACTCCCAAATCCTTCATAGCAAACATTTGAGCTAATTTCACCTTAAGCTCTGAGATATCCTGCATGTGAGACCCTGCAACCAGCATGTCATCTACATACAACAATAGAATAATATATCTACCATTATCAAATCTCTTGAAATACACACAATGGTCTGATTGACACCTACTGTAGCCGTGCTCAGTCATAAACCTGTCAAATTTTAAGTACCATTGCCTAGGAGCTTGTTTGAGGCCATACAAGCTTTTCTTCAACTTGCACACAAACTTCTCCTTACCCTTGACCTCGAATCCTTCTCGCTGTTCCATATAAATTTCCTCATCCAAATCTCCATGAAGAAATGTTGTCTTAACATCTAGCTGCTCAAGATGCAAATCCTCAAAAGCAACCAAAGACAATACAACCCTTATTGAAGTCATTTTAACAACAGGAGAAAAAATCTCACCAAAGTCAATACCTGGCTTTTGTGTAAATCCTTTTACCACTAATCTGGCCTTGTATCTCATCTGTCCATTCTCACCTTCCTTCAACCTGTAGGTCCATCTGTTCTTAAGTGTTCTCTTACCAGCTGGCAATTCAACCAAATCCCATGTTTGGTTTTCTCTTAAGGACTCCAACTCCTCAACCATGCCACGCTCCCACTCACTCTTGGACTCCACCTGTATTGCTTCTTCAAAACTCTTTGGTTCTCCACCATCAGTTAGCAATAAATAAAATAAAGAAGGAGAATATCTAATTGGAGGCTTACTCACCCTTTCTGACCTCCTGATGGGTGTCTGAGACTCGTCCACAACACGCTGTCCACCCAAATTCTCTGACAGTGACCGACCTCGGTCACCTGCAGACCTGTTACTGGCCGACGTCGGTTCCTCCTGACCGACCTCGGTACCTATACGGCCGACGTCGGTCTCTGTATGGCCGACGCTGGTTTTTGTCCTGTCGAGGCCGGTTCCTAACCTGCCGACGTCGATCTCTGTGTTTTCCTATAAGTGATTATTTCTTTTTCCCGCGAGCTCATCTTGGACTTTCACCTCATCCAATTCACCATTGCTCTGCTCAGATTGATTCAGCTTCCTTAGCTAATCACAATACATCACTCTTTCATTGAAAACAACGTCACGGCTCCTGATTACCTTGTTAGTTTCTAGATTCCACAATCTGTAACCAAAATCATCTGAGCCATAGCCAATAAACGTGCATCTCATAGACTTAGCATCAAGCTTCTTTCTATTTTCCTTATCTATATGAACAAAGGCTTCACAACCAAAAACTTTGAGATATGAGAGATCAACTTTTTTACCTGTCCATGCCTCTTCTGGAATACCACCATCAAGAGCTATAGAGGGTCCTCTGTTAATCAGGTACACTACAGTGTCAACAGCTTGTGCCCAAAATTGTAAGGGCAAACCGGCATGCAATCTCATACATCTTGCACGCTCCATTATTGTCCTGTTCATCCTTTCAGCAATACCATTCTGCTAAGGTGTCCTTAGAACAGTCCTTTGCCTATGGATTCCATGCACGTAACAATAATCTCTGAACTTATGACTGCAGAACTCACCACCATTGTCTGATCTCAGGCACTTTAATCTTTTACCTATTTCATTCTCAACCATAGCTTTCCAAACTTTAAAAGTATCAAATACATTAGATTTTCTTCTAATACAATAGATCCATACCTTCCTTGTGGCATCATCTATGAAAGATACATAGTACTGTGATCCTCCAATGGAAGCAACCTGAGCCGGTCTCCACACGTCTGTGTGAACAAGCTCCAACTTGTGCCTCTTCTTAGTAGACCCAGTTTTGAGAAATCTAACCCTTTTTTGTTTTCCAAATACACAGTGCTCACAAAACTCTAGATCTATGCCTTTTAAGTCTGAAAGCATACCTTTAGACTTAAGAATTGACATCCCCTTCTCACTCATGTGGCCAAGCCTTGAGTGCCACAATTTAGCGTCCACATCTAAAGTAGATAATACAGAAGGAGATTTGTTAGTAACACAATTACACAAATAGAGAGTACCTTCTCTCTTACCTCTAGCCATAATAAGTGCACCCTTGGTCACCTTCCAAGATTTTGCTGTGAGAGTTACTGTACAACCCTCATCCCATAACTTTCCTGCAGAGATCAAATTTCTCTTCAAGCTAGGTACATGCATCACATCTCTCAACACCCATGTGTTGCTATTCTGCATCTTCAGCTGCACTTTACCTTTGCCAATTATTTTACAGGGCTCATCATCCCCTAGATACACTATTCCAAAATCTCCATGGATATAGTCACTGAAATATTCCCTGTTAGGAGTAGCATGAAAAGATGCACCAGAATCTAGTACCCAAGATTCTATATTATTATGCAGAGATAAAATTAAAGCATCCTGTGCAATACCTACAATCTTAGCTTCTTCCTTTTCTTCGTGCTGGTTGTCCTCCTTAGGTTTTGACCAACAATCTCTGCTTATGTGCCCCATCTTTCCACAATTCCAGCATTGTGGCCTTCTGCCATTTCTGGATTTAGATCTGCCTTTCCCCTTTGATTTGGATCTTGCTCTGCCTTCCCCTGCTCTCAAAACTTAAAGCATTCCCGAATGCCTCTTCTGTGCTTTTCCTGTGTATTTCCTCATTCAAGATAACACTAACAACATCCTCTACTTTCAAAATATTTGATGCAGATGCAGTATTACTTACTGCCATTACTAAGCCATGCCAGCTTTCAGGCAAAGAACATAATATTAAAAGAGCTTTTATCTCATCATCAAACACTATATTCACTGAACTTAATTGATTCACAATACCATTGAAATCATTCAGATGAGTAGAAATAGATCCACCTTCATTCATATGCAAATTAAATAACTGCTTCATAAGATATACCTTATTGGAAGCTGAGGGTTTTTCATACAAATTTGCTAACGTAGTCATCAACTCTACCGTAGACTTTGCCTGTGATAAATTGGATATCACAGTGGATGCTAGACTCAGTCTTATAGAACCCAGAGCCTTTCTATCAAGAACTTCCCATTCTTCATCCTCCATGTCTTTGGGCTTCTTTGCAATACCTCCTAACGGTAAGTAGAGATCTTTCTGATATAGATAGTCCTCTATCTACATTCTCCAGTGTTGGTAATTTTTGCCATTGAACTTTTTCATTCTTAATTTACTTTCATCTGCCATTGCTTCTCCCACTCAAACAGAAATCCCTGTAGAAACTCCTGTGAGAACCTGTAATCAATACACACTACACAGATCTGAACCACCTGTTAGTGAACCTGAACTTTGATACCAATTATCAAGCTCTGAACCTGTAACCAAGGCTCTGATACCACTTGTTGGGGGATCAAACCAATAATAGATTACAATTGTGACAACAATAAACGTGAAATTAAATCAGATTGACAAGTAATTAGAATGATAATATCAAGAACAAGAGATACAAGAAAACACCTTGAAAACTTGTATTAACAAACTCTTTACAAAAGGAATACAATTGAAGAAATCTTCTTTCTTCCACACCTCTCCTAGATGTATAGATCTCTCAATAGATCTCTATTCCTCAAGAGCTATCTCTCTCAAGAACAATCAAATCCAACAAGCCTGGATTGATTCAATTCTGTACTGTTCTTCACACACCAATTCTTCTATTATACAATAAGCTAGGAAGATCTAATTCTTCATATAGAATTAGGAGACTTGAGCATGTACTTCCAACAAATAGTTAAACCACTTAAACAAGGGCTCTAAAAATAGTAATGCCAATAATAGAGACGCGAGCTTGAGTCTACAACTCAAACTTATCATGCAAACACTCACTTCTGTCCACAGAAATAACTTTCTGGACACGCAAGTAACCGACGTCGGTTCCTGCTGCTTGTCTGTGACCGCCATCGGCTGACCTTCTGCCGACGTCGGCGTCTCTGCAACTGCCTGTGATCGACGTCGGTCGCTCCTGACCAACGCTGGTGTCTGTGTAGACCCGAACCTGATAAACTATGCTCCTTGGTGAAGTTTTTAGCTCCACACCCTAACAGGTTCACCAACAGAATAACAAAATCATCTTGGACTAGAAATTGGTAGGTAATTATTTCTTCTATTTTTTCATCATTTTTATCACTTTGGTAGAAATGTCCTACATATTAGTGGAAATGCTTTTCTAATCAACGATATCACCCTATGAATAGTAGAATCACAGACCAATGTCTTCTTTGTCTTTGTGTTTCAATGGAAATGCACTATGGAATGATATAAATGCACTATGGAATGATGAGAATGCACTGTATAATAGTGGAATTAACTTACATTGAAAAATAAAGACCTAAAACAAGCTACAAATTTATTTGACAATTTCACACCCTTTTTTTAGAACTCTAACACCCTATTTGTAGGATTTAAGCCACTTAGTCTCCATTTAAAAATAATAAAAAGTAAATTTAATTTTGGTGCTCTAAAACAAAATCAATTTTTAGTTCAACACTCTTAAGAGCTTTTTATTTTTTATTAATTGTTGAGTGTTTATTGTGAAAAAAAGTCTAGCATTTATGCTCTCCTATCGTCCCCTTTACAGAACTTGGGTGATAAAAAATGCTTCACTTTTTGCATTTTGTCACTTTGTCCAAAAGCATAGAAGGAAAGTTTCTAAGGTGCTCCCCAAAATATGAGTGATTTTTGTGCTCCCAAAATAATCGTAAAGTCCTAATTTTTTTAAAATTCTTGTATCTTGTCTTGTGGGTGGGAGTTCAAAGCCTCCCCATAGGTTATCTAGGGAAGTATTGATGTAGGAAATCATCTACCAACATCAATTCAACCCCATCCCATGATAGGGGTATATAAATTTATATTGACTTGTTGGGATGCTTGTTTGAGTGGTTAAACAAGCTATGTTAGTAAGAGACTACCTCAAAACATATGATTAACTTGGACATCACACTATACTGAGCAATTGGTAGATGTAATGGTTGTGAAAAGGATAAGACCTTTTCATAACAAGATGGTTAACACATATCCAAATGATGTGTTGCATCCTAGTGTTAACCACACATATGGGACCATTTATAATGTATGAAAATTGATAGATTTTAAACAACCCCACTTGCCATAGAACACTATTGGTGAAGGGCGAGTAACACAATGTTATAGGTTGTTTATGATCTATTGAGATAAGAGTGGGCTTAAAAACCCTAATTTTCATGTGTGTCAAAATTTATTATATTTAAAACTTAATTTCGTCTCAAGGAGTATATAAATGTAATCCAAGAGTACGAAGCCACCTTGTCAGTTTTCTAAGATAGGACGTACACTTCAAGTTTTTTCTTATTCTCATTTTCTTTCATGGTATTTTTGAGTCTAAAAATATTTGTGTGAAATCAAAATGTGTCAATCAATCAAACACTTTTTTTATACACTATATCATTTGAACAAAGAGGCATTACACTGGTCAAAGCCAAATCACTTCTTGCCTTGTTCAAAGTTTATTCAAAATATTGTGTTTATATTTTCCAAACAATGTTGTTATGTTATCTGTATGAGTCTAGACCATTCATCCACTTTGAAAATATCAAGTCCTTTTTAATCTAAATTCAAAATCTTGCCTTTCTAAGTTCCAATCTAAGATGTTATTAGTTTACATTTTACACTTGGTTTGAGTAACTTGGGTAAGATTTTCTATTTGGATTAAAGGCCATTACCTAGACTTGTTCTCATTTTATTCTCATTTTGGACTTATATTATCTTACATTCACTCACGCTCTAAATTTCTAGACCATTTTACCTCCTTTTTCCTTGTGGTGTCGTGATGTCTATTTAATATGTGAGTTATACTTAGGAGTTCTTGTGTTAGTTCATATATTGAGTTTTTTAGTTTGCATTTTTATTTCCTTGATCAGAAAGACCTTATATATTCTCTAGCCATGACTCATTGTAGTTGTATCTAGATTTTTATGGTATTGACATATTTTGGACCTAAATTTATTATGCTAGCCTACACTTTAGGTTCCAAAATTGTTTTACACTCTTCTAATTTGATGATTTCAACCAACTAAGGTTGAGTAGTTTCATAACCACTTTCTTCTAATTATGTGGTGCTCACACCATTTCCTTTTATTATAGTTTCATTTTACCTTGTCTTTTGTTTTATTAAAAAATACAAATACCCTTTTTAACATTTTTGAACCACATTCCATATCTTAGCAAACATAGAAAAACTATCTTCAAACATGACACAAAGGTATACTTGTAGTGGTGCTCTTATGGCCCTAGTTATGAGGAAGAGTGTTATTATGATGGATAAGAACACTCTGCCATGTTTGAGTATATGCCAACAAACATAAGATCTAAATAGGGCTATTACCGTGAACACCAACCTTTAGAAGACAAAGATGAATCCATTTTAAGGTTGATAGAATCAAGTGCAAGATTGCCATCATATTTTCCAATGGAACAATTTAACACATTTTTTAGGGTAGAGGAGCAACAGAAAGAATAACCTCTCACATGTGTGACAAAATACAACATTTCTTCTTCTATAAATGTAAAAGAAACACTCATAGATTTTACTCCAAATAATTAGTCTCTTGCTACCAAGATTCAAAAAATTAGTCAATGATACATAAATCAACTTATCACAGACCTAACAATGTCTTTAGCTATGACTTCGATCAACAATAATGCTTATAAAAGGAAAGAAAATAAAATGGAATAAATGAAAAATACCCTAGTCTATCCTACATCTATGATAGACCTTGGGGTTTCATCTGAACATAACAAGCCTAGAGATGCTTTGCAACATGTTTCACTTGACATGGAACATACCTTTTTTAACCATTGGGAGACTTTTGCACATTCACAAAACCAAGGGATAAAAAACTTAGTGCATATTAGGGGTATTATGAAAAACACTTTAGCAAGTTCATCTCAACCATCATGTCCTTTGGTGAACCAACTGTCGGCTCCCTAAAACCAATAGTATACATATAGCTCATAGTGACAGATTCTAAGGACTATTTATCAACCACATAGGAATCAATGATCGACCTACTCAAATCAAGGAGTAAACGAAAAATAAATTTATGATCATAGGGTTTATATCTCTAACAAGACCATGCAATAGAGGCAAATTCCACTCCAATAAAATTATATTCCACCCACAAATACACCAAACATGTAGGAATAGAATTTGATGAAAGAGATAATATCAAGACTTGAGATGAGAAACCAAATTAAGAAGTATAAGTTTGATGAGATATGCCTATATTCATTTAAATTAAGGATTATCTAAGTCCCCTTTCCACCTCATTTTGAGGCACCTAAATTTGATAAATACAAAGGGAAGTGTGACCCTCAAGAGCATATCCAAGATTTTTTATTACTATGCCAAGAGGTAGCCTATAACAATATTTATTTTCTTCACTTATTACCACGTAGTTTAGCTTGACAATTTTTAGACTAGCTCCTCAAATTACCTAAGGGATCGGTGGTAAATTGGAATGATTTATCTGATAAAAATTTCAACTATTTCACTTATAACATTTAACACAAGTTAAGAGTGGTTGACTTGTGCAAATAAAAATAAAGAGATGGAGAAAGCTTCATAGCACACCCACAATGGTGGAGAGCATTAGCTAGATTCTTTCAACACAACTTGCTGGATAAGTAACTAGCTAATATTTTTGCATAAAACCTACACTCTAAGGTAGCTCATAATTTATGACTCGCTCGTGCCAACACATTTGAGGTGACCATTAATAAAGGTGTACAGATTGAGAAGGTGCTCATTACTAGGTGCCTTATAAAGATTTATTCATAGAGTCAAATGTCTCATCAGACACAACCACCTATTCAAGATATTACTATAGAAAAACCTAAAATTTTAACAAGAACAAGATCATGGTGGGAAATAGAGTGACAGAATCTAGACACATGCAAATGTTGTAGGATCCCTCAGCTCCAAATGTGCAAACAGCCCCACCTAATCCATCAACCACCTTACAAAGGGCTCCTCTACAAAGGGCATTTAATAAGTATAGAATATTCAAAAAATTGGGAAAACTTATTGAGGCCATGTTCTAAAAGCTGGTAATAGCCAAACTATTTGGATGGCCTATACCAAAGCCATTTCTAGAAGATCAACCCAAACCCAATTAGTATTGAGAAGATGAGTTTTGTAATTTTCATCATGTTGTTGGCCATGTTGTTTATCGATGTGTTCAATTAAGACATTTTTTTGTGGATTTGATTGAAAGTGGTGAAATTGAAATAAAACAAATGACATGAAATACTAATTAAGACATATGCATCTATAAGGACCCATTTCCTAAACATAATTAGCAATCACTAAGGAACAATTAAAATCAAGGGTAGGGTCAACATCAATAAGGATAAGGTCAGACACCTAATCAACATATGCATAATCAAGATCATAATACCCATGCTAATAACCTAGGTTACAATAACATTCCATATAATTATAATAACACTATGGGATGTATTTATACAAATCACATTACCACTATTACAATCAAAGCTCATGAAATGTCTAATGCTTCTCAAAGTATTAGACCCCCCATTATAGGGTTAACACCCTCTTCCTCAAATAACTCTATACTAGGTTCAAATAAATCCATTGTGCCTTAGTTTTTATGGGTTACTATTTCTAGATCACTTCCCCCTTCTTCTAATTATAGTGTCTCCTTACTGACTCAACATTGTGTAATCATATCTCGACATTTATGAGTCACCATCTAAGGCCCTTTTCCTTATTCAACTAATTATAACAACTCCTTACCAACTCTAGATTGTGTAATCATAAATAGATGCTCACGAGTCACCCTACAAGCCCCTTTGCCTTTTTACAACATTAAACCAAACTTGAATACTATGCCTTCTGATAAAAAATTGAAGACTATACTGGCCAAGGCCAAATCCTCTTGTTCCTCCATTGAAAAGCCATATAGCATCTAGGACTAACTAAGTAAAACCCCAACATAAATTTCTATCCTAGATATTTTATGTATGTCATAAGTATGCTAAACTATCTTAAATGACTTCCTTTAATGGTCCACTACTCCCCAGGTGTGAACCCTAAACAATTATAGACACTTTTATGGAATTTATCTCTTATCAAACAAAATCACATTTGATCAATGAGACATGTCTTCTCTTGGTCCTAGTCATAATAACCCCTTGTATATTGAGGTCATTATAGAAAATCATAAGATCACGTGGGTTCTTATAGACAATGGTTCAGGGCTGAACATAGTGTAACTCAAGTTGTTATAATGATTGGGTTATACTAACAAGGACATCCAACCTAAGATAATCATGATCAAGGCATACGATAATACAGAAAAGGAATCTTATGAAACTATTTGTTTGCCAATCATTATTAGGTATGTATCCCATAGTACTCTATGCCATGTCATGGACATTGAACTTCAATATAATATACTTCTTGGTCATCCTTGGATCTATGAAGAATGGGCTATCCTGTCTACCTTACACCAGTGCCTAAAATTCCCTCATGTTGGAATTGAGGTTACCATTCATGTTGATTTACAACCCTACCAATATTATAAACACCTATAAGCTAAATTTTGTAATTATAAATATTTACCTAATTCTAAATTAATAGAAAATAAGAATAAAAAAATAGTTTCATAACCCAAATTCATTTATATTAACTCAAGTGAGCTTTCTTCCACTTTGGCTGATCCATTCCCTCCAGTATTTACAAACTAGCTCACTATTGAGGATGCATGCATTTCTACGTACTATCTAAAAGATGCTTTCCACATTAAAAAATTAACCAAATCTCCTAAGCCTTACAAAAAAACAAAGCCTTCCCAAAGCCCTTGTAGTCCCAACATTATTTGGAAAAATAAGAAAGACACGTGAAAACCACCAGTGGTATTATTACCAACAACTTCACCAAATCAAGATAAAGAAGCCTTTACTAATGGAGATTGGTTATATTTTGATAGCCTTGCTAATTTTTTTTAGAATACCAAGTACCCTATCCTATTTGGATTATGGACAACTTACATTATATAGGTAAGATCCTATGTCCATGAGGGTAAGGTATCCTATAACCATTGTCAGCTGATAAACCTACTATGAGTTAAGGTCTCAGATTTATACTACCTAGGGGTGACCTCATGTATTCATTTAGTGATTACTATGAATCTACTAGTGACAAGAATTTTTTAAATGATGCAACATACCATCATAACACTTACGATGAGTTATCTAACACTAACGTCTTTGACTCTAACTTTATTATGACCATTTCAACTTATTATCCAATTAACCTTTGCCATCCCAACCTCATTGATTGGGACCAAAAAATTTCTATTATACCCCTCAATGAATTTTAGAATGAAGAATCTATTAAAAAATACATGGGCCTCAGAGATGGATTTTCAATTGGTGATTGCAAGCAAGGCTTTGACTTCTCTTTGGACTCTTCTTCCTACTTTGGAGAGCAGGCAAACTTTCTTGGTCACACAAAATATAAAACAATGAGATATTTGGGTGAAAACCTCTTTGAGGCACTTGTTGATTAGGGAAAAAGTAAATAAAAAGACAAGCCCTTGAGTGAAAACCTATATTAGGTACTCTTAGACAAGGAAGTTTTCTCATCTCCAAATGAAGTGCAGTGTCTACCAAAACTTAGCTCTATAATTAGTTTCAGTATCATATCTAAAAGACATATAATCTTTGAGCATTTTGCTCTATAATTTCTAGATATATTTTCTAGTTGGCCACTACTTGAAAAAATAGACTCAAATTCATGTCATTATCTTGAGCTTTGGGAGGAACAACTAGAAGTTGAAGTAGAAGAAGAGGATCATGATCAAACACTGCCCACTATTTTAGAGGATGGATCTATGCTCCTCATAAAAACCACCTGTAGACACAAATATTGTGTCAAAACCCCTTGGTCCCCTTCTAAATGTTAACACTCCTAACCCACACTTGAACCCCTTCCACCTTGGACACCTCACCTAGACACCTCACCCTAAGACCGTTTCTTAGCCTATGAGTCACACTGAGACTAGGTCCTCCAAATCCTAACTACTCATGACCTATTCTCACTCCATCTTAACTCCCTAACTAACTCCCATGCCTCATAAACCCTTATTTTGACCGTTCTCTAATGGCAAAGGCACTGGTAGGTGGAGAAGCAGGCAAAGAGCTAAAAATAGCCCTTTTACCCATTCTTTCTCTACTAACATCAGTCAACCCTCGATCAATGCCGACGGGATCACCGACATCAGTTACATAATCCAAGATCTAACATTGAGCTTCCCCCCCCACCTTTTTGCACATTGACACGCACACTCTGAGACCTAAAGCACCAGAACTCGACTATCATTCTCCTGGTTGTTGAAGCTCTGCACAAGTCATTCCAGAGACTGGATTGAAACATTGTACGAGGACCTCAACATCAGCCACAATAGGAATAAGCATTCTAACACCTCTGGTTCTTCACCTAATAGAGCTAAGTATTTTGGTTCTCATTTCAATTTTTTAGAATACATTATTAATTAGTTTCCATTGATATTTCTAAATACTGTTAAGAGGCTCGACTTTTTCTGTGGAGGTGCTGAAAGGCCTTCCCCTTGTTTTCACCCCCTTATCACACCAATCCTCCACCTATACCCTTCTTCAGACCTCATTCACCTTCCCACAACCCTGCACCAACCTCTAAACTTCTGAAAGCCCCCTGTGTACCCCAGAAATACTCTAAAATCCATCCAAGGCCAACAACCCCTACCGACATTGGCAACCTAATCGACGTCAGCACCATTTACTCCACTGACCTCGGCAGACCTACCAATGTTGACGACTGTGACACATGGACTGCAGAGAATAGGTACGTGCTATATATTTTTCTCTTTCTTAGTCATTTATCATTTCTTCCTTTACAAAACTCTTTTCTTTAAATAGTGGACTGTCATCCCTTAGGGAGCTTCACGCTTCTGGGACCGAGTGTGTAGCTTGGCATTCCACCATATCCTCTTCTAACATCTTCTTTGTTCAAGTTTCATTCTTATTGTAGGTGTTTCCTCCATAGCCAAAGAGGAGCTCCCACAAAGCTTGGATACAGTGCACACTAAATCTAGGTAACATCAAACCCATAACCTCTTAACCTTAGTTTCTTCCTCCTTTGAATGCAATTGGTAAAAATATAGAGAAACATTTTGGCATGTCAGGTGGGACCCTTGGAGTTTTCCTTGGGTTCATTCTTCTTCTTTTAAAAATCAAATTTTCATGTAGATGCATTATAAAAGATTCACTTCTTGCATCCCCTCTTCTATCTCTTTGTTTCAAAAGGAAACCATTAGCAGAGGTTAAAAAGAACATCTCTTTTTCTTCTTATTACTTCTTACATGCATCATATAGTAGTGAAAAACTCATACTCTTTACCTCTTCTCCAATTGTTTGCATTTGAATAACATATTTCGATTTGGGTTAAAAACTACTGCATTTCATTCTTGCTTGGATGCACACTTAGCCCACTTAGTAATTAAAGCATTATGAATGAATCTTAGTGCACAAATGTTACACAACCAAACCATAATCACTTCAAATCAAACACATAAACTTACTTGAGACAAGGTCCATCTAAGATTTCATCACCTAGTGGATACCTTACCCCACACGGTGATCCTACTTGGATTTCACCAACAAGAGGAGGACTCACTCTATTTTCTGGCAAAGTATAAACTATAGGGAAGGTATATTTTGGCTAAGCAGCCCACCTCAGCTCTGGGTTCATGAAGTGAAGGGAGTGAGCCCCAGCACCAGGCCACGTACTGACCTTAACACAAATATCTTTGAGCACCATAACACAACCTGAAACTAGCCATAGACTGCCTCTCTAGGACTTGTTCTACAAGCCCAACTCCTAACACATTCTCTTAAGGCATAAGCCACCATGACTTTAAAACTCATTCTTAGGAATCTAACATTTTAGAGGTTGCTTTCCTAATCATCTATTCTGCTATTTTTATCTGAGTGTTTGAGCTGGTAAGGTCGTACCATTCTGAAGTCTAAAACAACTCAGAATTTCTTCTTCTTCCAAAAACTATTAATTTTTTGTGTTTTTGGAATTACACAAAAATTGACATCGGTTTCTCCACCAACATTGAAAACCAAACCTTCACTGACATCGATTAAACAACTGAATCAGTCACTGTCAATAAATATAAAAAAAATTTCCTTTCCAAACAACAAGCTTAAAACCCAAATTTCTTGCTGTTTAACACAAATTATGGTTTTTTGAAACTAAAACACATAGTTTTTGGAACTTGAACCCCTTTCACCTTGGATGGTCCTGACACACAGTCAAGCCAAATTCCTTGTTGACCATGCGAGTCAACAGCCACTCCCACCTGCACCCTTCGTACCAAGTCATCTAATGGAGCATACTTCAGACACTGAGCATACTCCTATCCAACCTACACCCAATCAACCTCCTATTTTTCCTAAAGGGGATCAAGATTTTGAGAGATTCCTTGACCACAATGTCAAGGCTCTCCAACATTATCTCGCTAGAAGCCAAATGTGAGATCCTTCAGGTAACCCTATTTATGGGATGCCAACTTCTTTGGTTGAAGTGGCAATGATATCAATAGCATCCACTACCCAACCTATGGTCACTCAGGCCACTGCCTCGACCAGTAACCCAACCATGGCCAATGTTCAAGATTTGGCCTCCCCTTTTATCCTTTCTTGCCCTACCTCCATCAAGGTTTTTGTACCCCCTCAACCGCAAACAATTCAACCAAGTTCGACACCTTTCTAGAACTTGATTGTCTCTATCCCATCCACTCTTGTGCCTATAAACATCAGAGTGACCACTTATCTTTTAACTAGTGTTTCTACCATTCAACCACCCTTGGTGGCATTTAGTCAAGTTGTACCCTCCAACTTCATGGCACAAGCCCCCTTAGCCTCGACATCGGCCCCTATGATGAACTATCAGTATGTTACACCTACACAAATGCAACCAAATACATCATATGCCCCTTCCAATGCCTTCCAAGTACCCTATAACTTAGGGGGTGCCCATCAAGCCAATCCATCTACCTATCTAATTAAGATGCTGATGGATAAGATGTCCAACCTTAAGACATCTATTTTAGGTTTGAGGATTTTTATTTCATATGAAAAAATCTACAACGAACCTATCCACCCTTCATTTCCTATTTGACCATACCCTAGCTAATGGGAACTCCCAAAATTTACTCGCTTTCAGAGTAAAGAGGACCCACAACAACATCTGTGAGCATTTAGACATGTTTGCTACCTCATAGTGCATGATGATGCGTTGTTGCTTCGCACATTCCCTATGTCACTTTCTGGTGCCACCCTTGACTGGTATAGCTCCATTATCAGTCATTCTCTCTTCACCTTCATTCAACTCACTCAGCTATTCCTTGATCATTTTTCAATCAATATTACCAAGAAGGTATCCATCATAGACCTTTATTCCATTAGACAATTTGAGGATGAGTCAATAGCAGACTTCATCACCCATTGGAAAGGTTTGATCAACCAACTCTCCTTCTCACTACCTCAACCTAAGCTCATTGATCTCTTTTCAAGAGCATGTGCCAAGCACATCTTGTCCACTCTACAGGTTCAAACTTTTTGCACATTCGATGAAGCTTTCACTATGGCCCAAAAGCTTGTACTCTGCGTAATCGAAGAAAATAGGGTCAAATTGCGTAACAAAAATACCAACACAAAATCCAATGACCCTTCTTCTTCCAAAGCTTCTTCTTCCCACCCCAAGTCGGGATCATCGAATGCTATGGTCTTTAAGTCACCATCTTCTACCACAACCAACCAATCTGAGCCCTCCACTTCACAAAACATCACTAAACAATTTCAACAATGGCATGAACAATGATGATACACTCCAATAAGAGAATCATATGCTTCTATATTAGATAAATTAGTGAAGTAGGGGGTCCTCAACCTCCCTTAAATCCAACCACCTATCCAATTTGATCCCTCACGAGCCATCCCTGCATGGTATAGGGAAAATGACTTTTGTAACTATCATCATGTCAAGGGTCATGACACGAATAATTGTAAGACCCTAAAAAATATTGTTCAAGACATGTTAGATAAAGGGGACCTTGTTTTGGATAACCCTAATGCGCCGGCCAACCAAAACATGGATGTCTTTAGGCAACCATTTCCTAACCATCCCCCAAGTCAGAATAATGTTTAGACCATGGTCGATGACCCTCGAGAATGCAACATACACACAGTTGACATGGTCTTTCCTTTCATTCCTATCCAACCTCTCCCACAATCTGAAGAGGTTGGTTAACCCATTTTAGAAGAGCCTATTTTACCCATACCACTCCCACACAACGAAGAGCTCCCTTTGCCTCACCCTCTTCCTCACGTGGATGAACTTGTTTCACCTATATTACCCCCACGACATCAAGCATCTCCTCTACCCATTCTTCTACCTCATGAGGATCCCGTATTACCTATTCCTCTTGCCCCCTCCTTCCCTCTTCTTCTACCATTGGAAGAGCATACCCCACACCCTCATGTAGAAGGGGCCATCATCCCTCTGCTTCACCCTTTAGAGGAGCCTTCCTCTCATATTTTTCCTCCATCGATGGAGGATAGTCCTCCATCCACCCCCCTTTCACACCTAAGAGAGTCTACTTTGACCTCTCCCATATTAGAGGATGCTTTGATGGTACCAACACTAGTGGCCCCACCCTTATCCTTCTTATCATCACTGGAGGATCATACTTTTTATGCTCCTAGACCACACGTGGAAGGCATGATCATCCCTGTGCTCTATCTGCTTGAAGAGCCAAATTATCTAATCCCTTCTCCACTGAGAGAAGAACTTGCCACCTCACCCACTTCAGCCGAGGAAGATCTAGTGATGGTTCTCTCTCACCTTTGGCCTATAATTGCTACATCTAACACATTTTCACTCTCACAATCACCCAACTCCTCTAAAGAACTGACTGTAAGGCCTTGCGTGATGTCATCTAAACCCTTCTCTCGATTGGCAAAAAACTTAAGATTCCTCCATTCTAGGAACCTAGAGTATGAGGCGTTATGGGAGCGACTTAGGGTTCCTTATCCTACACATCCTGCTTCGCCTTATACTGCCAACCCTTTCGTGATGATTTACCCCAAAGTCTTTGATGAGGATCAGGTTCCCACTTCTAAATCATCATAAGCTCAACCTTCCACGTCTGAATCCAAACCCTTACAGGCGTCCACCATGCTAAAATAGATTAACTCTCTCAGTGTTTGCCTTGTATCAAACTTAACTCACCCACAAGTGAAGGTAGATTTGAACCTCACCCCGCATAGTAGTGGTCCTCGCACCATACTAAAGAAGGATGCTAAACCACGTCGGTCTACTCCTCCCCCACCTTCACCATTACCCTCTATCTTGGGTCCATATCCTTCCACCTTAATAGGAGTGCTCCCTATTCCAACACCTCACAAAGACAAACTAACTCCATTACTCCCTCTACTAGTAAAAAGCATATTTCCTCCAAGAAATTTGACACCTCTCATCAAGAAAGTGCCATCTATGCATGTGGCCACACCACCAACCAAAAAGGTGGTACGAAAAACTCCCCATACAACTCCTAAATAGAAGTTGTCAACCCCTACTACAATAATGAGCATAGACCCATTAGTGGGTTTCTATGCTTCACTGTTATGCTGATTGTTGTAGTCTTCTAGCATCATTCTCCTACCCATTAAGCCATACCAACCTCTCATATCAAAACCATCTTGGTTCGACGACACTCAAATCTGCTTGTATCATCGCACACCAAGGCATGATACTGAGAGTTGCTATGCTCTTAAGGTTGTCATTTGCCAACACCTAGAAAAGGACACCCTTCTCGTTGAAGATTCTTTTGAAAAACTACCAACACCATCCCATGCCTCCCAAACCTCCTCACTTGAATCAGGATCTCAATGCGAGATTATGGTCCCTCTAGCACCTTCTCCCCCTTTATTCAAAATCAACACTATTAATGTGGCCACCAGGTCCCAAACCCTAAAGGATAAAGGAAAAGAGCAGGTTTTTACCCCTTAGACATATCCATTCACCAAGCCCTCTCCACCACCAAAGCCCAAGATTTCTATCTTGAGCACATCTCAACCAACATCTTTGGGGGCAATTCGTGACTCTAGTCCACATGATGTTTGGTATAAACAACTTGTTGACTACTTGACTTATTCTATCATTCCTCCTAACCTCTCTAACAATAGACGATGGGCTTTTATCAAGAGTAATGCTCGATACACCATGCTAGGGGGTCTTCTCTACAAATGAGGTTTTGACGGCCTCCTTCTCCAATGCCTAACCACCACTGAGACATCTCATGCCATCAAACAAGTCCATGATGGGATTTGTGGAGGACATTTCAGTGGTAACTCAGTTGCAAAGCGCATCCTCTACCTAGGCTATTATTGGCCCACTCTTAACTAAGACTGCAGTGACTATGTTCAGCATGCCTACAACAAAAATATGAAAGAGCGAGATTTCAAAATTGGAGATCTCATCCTTAAAGAAAACCAACATGTGACCAATATGGAAAGAAGCAAATGAGGCAAGTTTGCTCCCAATTGGCTCAGACCTTATATAATAATGCACAAGTATGGATCAGGCACTTATCATCTGCTTTCTCTCGAAGGCTGGCCAGAACTTGAGGACCTTAATGCCTTGCATATGTGACCATTCTACTATTAACCAAGTAATCATTCACTTGATGTTTAACTTGAGCTCATCCCTTGAGTAACCCCTGTCATCCTCATTCCTATTCCTTTCAACCCTTTTTTACTTGCAAACATTAGTTAACCCTTTTTTAAGCATTAATGCTTTGTTCTAATAAAAGGGAAACCCCTAAACCTATAGTCTAGTCCATGACTAAAAGTTTAGTTAAATAAGAAAAAAACATAAAACTGGGATGCCTAACAAAATATTAAAAGGTAATAAACTATAAATGTAGACTGCTCCCTCGAAGGACAGCTGCATTATTGCTGTAATTAATAGACTGCTCCCTTGAAGGACAACTATTCAAAGAACTCCAAACATACAAAGCAAAATATAGAACACTCCCTCGAAGGATGGCTATACCCAAATTTTGCTACAACAACAACACCCTCTCAGAATCTTCCTGCATCGATCAGCTTCACATGACCACAAAACAAAACAACATCCCCAAGTAGACTTCCGGCATTGATCAGTCTACTAAAAAAAATGACTGACAAATTAAGTCACGGACTTGCCTATAGTCATTATCAGGGTCACCTATAATAGGGGAAAAGTTATCCATGCTAAAAAGGGTTATGCTATCCTCACATATCACATAATCACACCTATTACCCCAAAATACCCAAAGGATTTTGAGCTCACTTAACGTCAAGTGATTAGGGTACTTCTCTAATAAAAACCAATGGTCAACGACATAATGCATGAGCAAGGCTTTTGTTTGCAAAAACCCTATCTATGTTATCATTATGGTCCTTGTCAATGAAAGAGAAATGCACCTTTCACTTCTTACACACCTTCGTCACATGCCAGTTTATCTTTTAGGACGCAGTGTCTTAAATTTATATGCTCGCACATTGTCATCTCATAATTTTCACTATAGAGTTATGAACCTAACATTCAACTCAATTTTATCATAAATTAAAATCACATGTTTCTAATAAAATACAACCCAAACATTTTCAAACCACTAACATAACATCATGATATATTTAATGCAAATACCAATTTGTGTTATATAAATTATCATAGCCCATTCACATTAGTTTCTATGGAAAACAATACACGTGGAAACTATCAACTAAACACAATTTATGTCAAGCATATACCATCACCAATATGGAAACCTGATGAAGCATAAATAAACTCATTTCATTTTTAGCATACCCCATCACCAATATGGAAAATTCTAAGGATGAAAAACCACATAACCTATGTTACAGCATACACCATCACACAATATGGAAAAGGTTATAACATCATCATACACTCATCACTTCAAGCATATACCATTAAATATATGGGAAATGCTAAAAACACTAACATAACCAAAACAACTAACATAAAATCACATCTATAACATGCCAATCTCTCAAGCATCTCATATATATATACATATAACTGTCAAATGAAGGTATACATCAAAAATATCTAAAACAATACAATATATCTATGCCTCTCTCAAAATGTATGTACATCTCATGTCAACAGCACGCAGACTGATATATATATATATATATATATATATATATATATATATATATATATATATATATATATATATATATATATATATATATATATATACACCTTAACTAACTATAAACACTTCAAGGCTATGGTGGTGGTGGTCATGAAGACGTTGACTCATCTCCACCCTCTGACCGTCATCATCTCTAAGAACTGGAGGCAGTGGCATGTGACACAGATCTCTACTGAGCTAACATCTTAGAATATCACTAGATTTATGGAAATCCCTTAATGGCACCCTCATAATACATGATCTTGTCCAACGTAGTACTGTACCTAGATATAGGTACAGTTTGTGGTGGATCCATCGATCTCGATGCCATGCCCTATAGATAACTCTGTGGCTATGGCTGAGGTGGCTATTGAACCGGTGGCTATAGTGGCTGCTATGGTGGTGGCTGAGCTGGCTGCTATGGTGGTGGTTAAATAGGGCCCTACCCTCCAAAAACCTACCCTACCAATACTTGTGCCTGGGCTGCAGACAACTACCCCTATAATGTAGTAACCTGCCCTATCAAGGCAACCACTTGCACTGTCAAAATAGTCACCTGTCCCTGAAGCACTACCACTTGTGTTCATGCTACATCTCTCACCTAAATGGTGGCATCTCTATCTCTACTGACTGCCTGTAGATTGGGAGGTGGTCCCCTCTAAATCCTAGCATAGTGACCTACCCACCAAGCCGAGTAGGCCATCGTACACCCCATATCTCCCACACCTAGACCTATGGGTATCTCCTCAAAATCCAGTCACTTTGTCTCCTCTGGTAGTGGGAAGGGCACCTTGATATCATCACATCTATACTATGGGAGAGCAGGTGGTACATCCTATAACAACCCATACTGGTGTCACACTCTCTCAGTAGGAACTCTCTCGAGCTCGCCAACTCACCTACCCCTCACCCATCATAGACTCTAAACCCTCACTAGCTACTCTACCTGATCTCTAAATGCCAGATATGACAAGTACAACCTTAAAATGATATCTGTTAGGATCAGGGCATCTAATACCCCCTATAATAGTCAATATCTCAAATGATGGCATCCACACATGTCTGTGCCATGACTTCTTACCACTACCTAAAACCAACTCTAAAGTCAGCCTGGATCGCTACTGGGAGGCCAAGAGGTCATGTAACCATGATATGCTCATACACCCAATAGTGCAGGAGGTGGCCCACTCACAAGCTATACCAATGCCACCAGTTGATCCCCCATAACTCCCTGTATAACTATGCTAAAAATACTGGAACCCATGCAAAAATTGTCTACTCCCCTAACATGTCTGCCAAAACCCTAGTCATCAAGATCAAGAATCTCCCTCCCTCTGCATCAAGAAGGGCGTATACGGTGATGCTGATCATCATCAGAATGGCTAGTCGGTGCTCATCCTCATTAGCAGCATAAATCAGCTCATAGGCAAAACTCACGAATGATAGGTCACCTCAACAGTGTGCTCCCCATATAGTGTAACCATATGAATGTCATGCTCCTCTCTTGAGCATGAATATAACTATGCCCCATGTATCGAAAACTACAAAATTTGGTACACATCCTCCACTGTCACAGTTAACTCTCTGATCGATAGGTGAAAGGTGTTGGTGGTATGATCCCATCGCTCGATCAATACCACCATCAAACTAACATCCCAGGTAACTCGACAATATTTCTGCAACCCACCAAGACCTACAATGGCCATATGTGCCCACTCATCCCCTGTGATGTCTCGATGCATCCATGTCAGTAATGTAAGGAGACGATCTCACATTGTCAATGTCTGCCTAGCCTACATCCAACCAACACACATGCAACAACGTTAGCAAACATTACACAAACAACTAACAACCTATTTGACTCTTCTTTCCTTTTGGGAGAACTACATTGGCCTGATGCCCTTAAAACAAGGGCTAGGTAGGTAGCACTCAGTTAACATGGGGTCTTTTGAGGTTATCTCAACCATTCATTCGTTCATCTACCTAATGGACCAACTATCTAAACCAGCCCAAAATCATGACCAAACAACCAGCCCTGACACTGTAGAAGTCACCTTAGACTTCTCATGGGGAACACTGGAGATCACATACATCTCCCTAACCACAACAAACAACACTCGAGATCACTTATATCTCAGCTTGACTCGACAAATGACCTCAAAGATTGCGACTATATCCTCAGACCATGACCACTTTTGAGACAAATTTGCCTTGGTTATTTTGATTGCATATGCTACCTCACGAATAGTTAGCAAATTGTACGTGCCCCTCACTCTTATTGTCAGATCATGCCCAAGTTGATCCCCAATATCTATGACATTTTTGTGTTTTCCAAGAGCACTTCCTAGCTCGGATACTTGGAACATGATGCCCATTAGAGTTATAGCTTTGATCGATCTAACCCAATTAGCTACCACTAATAAGTTGGGGACTGGTTACTTTGATTTTAGTCCTCCTCAAACATTGGAGCTATAGCTTTGATCATTCTAACCCAATCAACTACCACTAATAAGCTGGGGACTGGTTACTTCAATTTTAGTCCTCTTTGACCATTCTCCAATGGCAAAGGCACTTGGCGGGTGGAGAAATGGGCAAAGAGCTAAAAATAGCCCTTTTACCCATTCTTTCTCTGCCGACGTTGGTCAACCCTCAGTCGACACCAACAGGATTGCCAACGTCGGTTACATAAGCCAAGCTCTAACATTGAGCTGCCCCCTACCTTTTTGCACATTGACGCACACACTCTGAGACCTGAAGCACCAGAACTCGACTATCATTCTCCTGGCTACCGAAGCTCTGCACAAGTCATTCCAGAGACTGGATTGAAACATTGTATGAGGACCTCAACATCAGCCACAATGGGAATAAGCATTCTGACACCTCTGGTTCTTTATCTAATAGAGCTAAGTATTATGGTTCTCATTTTAGTTTTTTAGAATACATTGTTAATTAGTTTCCATTGATATTTATAAATACTATCAAGAGGCTTGACTTCTTTCGTGGAGGGGCTGAAAGGCCTTCCCCTTGTTCTCACCCCCTTCTCACACCAATCCTCCACCTATACCCTTCCTCAGACCTCGTTCACCTTCTCGTAACCTGCACCAACCTCTAAACTTCTAAAAACCCCTGTGTACCCCAAAAATACTCAAAAAGCCATCCAAGGCCAACAACCCCTACTGACATCTACAACCTAACTGACGTCAGCACCATTTACCCCACTGACCTCAGTAGACCTACCGACGTCAGTGACTATGACACACAAACTACAGAGAACAAGTATGCACTATCTATTTTCCTCTTTCTTAGTCATTTATCATTTCTTCCTTTACAAAACTCTTTTCTTTAAATAGTGGACTGTCATCCCTTAGGGAGCTTCACACTTCCAGGACCGAGCGCGTAACTTGGCAGTCCACCATATCCTCTTCTAACATCTTCTTTGTTCAAGTTTCATTCTTATTGTAGGTGTTTCCTCCATAGCCAAAGAGGAGCTCCCACAAAGCTTGGATACAGTGCACACTAAATCCAGGTAACATCAAACCCACAACCTCTTAACCTTAGTTTCTTCCTCCTTTGAATGTAATTGGTAAAAATATAGAGAAACACCACCATTAAATTGAACCTGGGAACTTATGAAGATCTTAAAATTATTTATCTCAGATCATCCCTCATTAAGAAAGAGTGTGACTCCATCACCACTTTAAGGGATTTTATTGATATCTTTGCTTGGGCTTATTATGATATGCTAGGCCCAAACCCTGACTTGGTTGAGCATCACCTTATGCACCCAAACATTGCCAATCCAGTCAAGTAAAAATTGATAAATATGCACTCACACATTGCTCTTTTATTAAATAAGGAGAGAAACTATTGGAAGATGGCTTCATCAGACCACTAGACTATTCTGAATGGATATCAAATATAATCATCGTAAGCAAAAAGCTATAGGGCATATGCATTTGTACTAATTTTTGAGATATCAACAAAGTATGTCCTAAATATTATTTACCTCTACCTAACATTGGCATGTTATCAACTCTACTACTAGGTATGAGATTTTATCCCTAATGGATGGATTCTCAAGATACAATCAAATCAAGATAACTCAAGAGGACCAACACAAAACTACATTCATCATATCATGGTAAACATTTTGTTACCAAGTCATGCCTTTTGGCTTAAATAAAATTGGTGCTACCTATCAACATGATATGACTATCATATTTCATGATATGATGCATGATATTATTGAGGAATATGTTGATGATATTCTATCCAAATCAAGAATGTGTGTTAAACATCATGATGTTATGTGGAGAATCTTTGAGAGACTTCATGAGTATAAGGTTTGTCTGAATCCTAAGAAGTGTGTTTTTATCATCAATTCAAGAAAATTTCTAGGGTTAATTATATCACAAAGAGGGATTGAAGGATCTTGCTAAGGTCAAGGCTACCATGAAAAATGCCTCCACCTTCTAATCTAAAACAACTTCGTAGCCTGCAGGGAAAGATTTAATCTATGCGTAGGTTCATTTCACAACTAGAATATAAGTGTCATCCTTTCACACACCTCTTGAAGAAAGGGGCAAATTTTCAATGGGATATCAAATGGCAACAAACATTTTCTAAGATCACAACATACTTGGCCAATATGCTAGTTTTGAGACCACCAACACCTAAACAACCATTAATTCTATATATCTTAGCCATAAAACATACACTGGGGGCATTCTTGGCCCAACATGATGAATAAGGAAAGGAACATGAGTATTTTATTTGATCCAAAAACTTATGGAATTCGAGCATAATTATATACCTATTGAGAAGGCTTGTTTAGTAATGGTGTTGGCTTCCTAGAAGTTGCGACACTACATGTTAAATAATAAAATTATTGGTATTGCTAAAGTGGACCCTCTCAAGTATTTATTATTCAAAGAAACTCTTACAGGCCACATGGATAAATGGGTCATGATGTTGAGTGAATTTTATGTTGAGTACCAGAACCAAAAATATATTAAGGAGTAGGTCATTGTAGATACTCAACCACCCATATTTTATTTTCCAGATGATTCTATCATGATAGTAAAAGAAGTGGTTTATGAACCTGAACAATGAAAGTTAAACTTTGATGGATCCTTCATGTCCTATGGATCTAGCACCAAAATTTTATTGAGTACACCATAGGGGGATTTGATCCCCAAGGCTTTTCATATTAACTTTTACTTCACCAATAATATGGTCGAGTGTAAATCTATTGTTGCAGGACTTCATCTTACAATACAATGAGATATAAAATGGTTAATCATTTATGGGGATTCTTAATTGAATCAGACCATAGATACATATCAGACTTGAGATGACAAGCTTGTACCTTATAAGCTCATTGTGGAAAATCTCATGTCCCACTTCAAGTCCCTATAGTTTAAAAAAGTACCACGAGACAATAATATATCAACCGATTCAATGGTAATAATTGGGTCCATGAAAAAAATTACCAACATGATTAAAGAGTATCAGTTTTTCATTAAAAATAGTTTATGGCCTGCCCATATATTTCCAAATTCAAAGAGGGTATGCACAATTGATGGTCCCAATTCTCCACTTGAACTACCTTGGTTCCAAGACATTTAGAATTATTTCCACAGCCAAGTCTTTCCAACCAACCTTTCACAAAATCACCATAAAATCTTCCTCAATCACCTAACCCATTATAACCTCCTTAGAAACAAGCTTTATCATAAAGGTTAAGAGGGAGTAGTTCTTCATTTTTTATCTTTGGGAGAATCCAAGTTAATGCTTAAGGAGGTTCATGATGGAATGTGTGGGTCCCACACTAGTAGTGTAGTCTTAGCCAAGAAACTCCTCAAAATAGGATACTATTGGCCCAATATGGAAATTAATGTTTGTAATCATGTTAGAAATTGTGTTTCTTGCCAACAACATGGTAAAATGATATATGTACCTTCCTTGTCACTACAGTCGATCACTACACCATGGCCATTCTCTACATGGGGTCTCGATTTCATCGATAAAATGAACCCAACCTCTTCTAATGGACACAAACACATTCTCACTTCTATCAAGTATTTTACTAAGTGGACTGAGGTCATTCCTCTCACTTACATTACCAGGAAGAAGATTTACAAATTTATCCATTGCCATATCATCTGTCGATATGATATCCTAGCACGTATTATATCCAATAGTGGAAGATCATTCACAAACCAAGAAGTTAAAGCTCTTTGCACCATGTTCAAATGTAATGTACCTAGATAGGGGAATAACTAGTAGAAATAGTAGCATGTAATAGCAACGCATGAGATAAATAATCTCACATGCATTAGAATAAGGAGATGGGTAGGTGATGTTGTAGATCATCCAAGAAATTAATTGTAATAGAGCTTTGCTCTAAGGGAGATAGCTCCCTCGAAGAGGCCCATGATACAGAGTTATTCCTTCCATAAAAGGAATTGGTTTTTGTAATGTGAGTGTTTTAGATTAATGTATAAGTTGATTCAGTTATTTATTCATTGTGAGAGTAACAAGTCCCTAACATTGGTATCAGAATACTTTCTCAAGCAAATTTTTTCGGTTACAGAGAGAGTTTCCATCATTTGCAATATTGTGAGTTTGTCGGATTGTTATGTGTGGTCTCTCAACACTGAGTTGTTATTTGTGAGAGCTAGCTATCTGAGTGTTCTGAGTGGTTATGTTGTAGTTAAGCATGTACTTTTGTATGCATATCAACACCAAAACAAAAGCTTGTTGTTGTATGTTGTTAGTATGTCATATTACAGTTTGTAGTATTTCTGGGACATATAGGTTTCTAGGTTAAATTTCTTCATCCAATTGAAAGTTGTGTGTGACTTCTATTCACAGTCATAGCATGTTTGGCTTTGTGGATCATGCATCATTGATCTTGGTGAGTTTTTGCTTTGTATTCACCACTTCCCAAGTTGCCTCGATGAGATCCATCTAACTAGGGTTTTGATTTTTACATTGATTGGAAGGTTTCATGTGTGATTCCCATTCAAGGCATTTTGATTTGAATCTTTGACTCAAACTTCTCTAGCAGTCTTGAAGGATCTACATTGGCTCGAGAATTTGACTCTTCATTTGCATCGCTGAGATCTGCATTAATTCCTAGCTACAGCTATGGCTACGGCCTTCTCTGCATCCCGCTCAAGCTCCACATTGAGATCGCCCTCCATGGTACACCTCATCCTTTCTCTCACCAATGATTCTGTCAAATGGATTGGTACATATCAACTATTTAATCACATGCACATCACCCTGCATTAGTTGCAATAGTCTCTGTCTAGATCCTATCAGCATGCAATCATATCGCCATTCCACGACTTACTGACAGTAGAAATTGCATTTCTCATAAATTTTATGAGGTTGTGAGATCTATTCTTAATGAGGGTGACAATCTCGGATGGATCGATCTTGAAACAACATTTAGGATCAAATAAAACCGCATCAACAACTCATCTATACAATATTCAAGATTTCTCTGTGCCTCCTGTAATGATCTCTCAATATCAGACACATTCTTCTCCAGATCAGAATCTGGCATAATTTTTTAATTTTAGTATTGTACTATGAAGTTGAGATACTATGTCTTTGTACAATTTTACACATTCCGTAAGAGCTTTGGTGCAAGTGTGTTGGAGCGTGAAGGTGCGTTGGAAGTTTTGTTGGTAGGATTGGTCTGTTCACATTCTGTACCATCAGCTACCTTAGCTCCTTGCTCGGCCTTCACCCAACTTTGTAGCTTCCTACGGCAGCTGGCCTCGACTTGGATCGTGCTCCCCAAACGCTACGGTTGATCTCCTTGCTCAACCACTCAGCTCACTCACTGTCCTTCTCGGTGCCACAATTTTCTCAACTACATGTTTTTGAATTGGTGAATGCTATTCAGTTTAGGTTTAGTGAGTACGTGGTTTTAGGTATTTTTAAGTATTAAGTTTGAAATGATTTTTTAGGTGTCATTTATTTTAGAATATTTTATATTTTGCAAATTATTTGCTAAATTTATTAGGTGTGATCATGTCTTCCATTATATGTAGTATAGGTAGGTGTTATTAAATACTTCCAATCATTGGTGTCGTTATATTTTTAGATCATAATTATTTTTAATAGTCTATGTTGTTTTTAGTATCATCTTAGATATTAATATAATATATTAATGATTTTAAGTTTGTTACGAGTTCAAATATATTGATAGTGGTTTTTTAGTCTTTAGTTTTTTTATGTTTTTGAATTTAGTTTTCTTATATCAAAGTCAAAAAATAAAATATTGATCATATTGTTGTGTTGTTAGTTGTCAACTAGTTTTAGTGGTTGGTCTATTGTTAATTGTAGTTGAGTTTATTATAGTTAATTTTAATCATTTTTTATTGAGTCTGTCTAGTTATGTTTTGGCTCATATCATTGTACGAATGTATTTTCGATTGAAACTAACATCCATTTAATTGCAATCATGGGGAATTTTATTTTATCTGGAGGTAATTTCATTGTGGGCTTGACTCAACTTCATCAAATAGGGACCATCCAAGAATATCAAGCAACAGTTGAAGCACTCACCAACCAGACTATAGGCTTCTCTGATGCCTTCTTCCCATGTTACTTCATCAATGGTCTTAATGATACAATTCAACACGAAGTTGAAATGTTTAGTCCTCACACAATGATGGAAGTTGTAGGCTTAGCCAAACTCACTAAAGACCTCATCAACTAGCAATGTCTTCAAATAATGCCCCTTCAGATAACAAAAGCACCAGAGCAAGCCTTAGAAGTCCCTGAGCACTCCTCTAATGAGTCCATTTAGGCAACCACCATGCTCAGGTAGACCCAGATGAGCCCAAGTTGATAATCATAGATCTCAAGTAGGGAATCGAGGCTCCACCTTTCTCAGGGAACAATGCTAAGGGGGATGGCATGTACCTTCAATTGGTTCACAAGGATAACTATTTTATGCACCCCTATTTTAGATTTGAGGTGATCATTACCAAGATTCAACTTTCATTACTCAACTCTCACTACCATATTCTAGTTATCATTATTCCACTCATCTATATTTATGCACATCCACCTCCTATTTCAATTTTAATATTCACCTTATTATTTTACATGCTCTTATCATAACACAAATAAAAGAAGCGAAAGCAAAAATGAATGCATGGCAGAGCTTCCATCTAGTCTTCAACCTATTTTTGGTTTGGATTTCATTTGGTCCTCCTCTTATTTATTATCATGTTTTGAGGGCAAAACATATTTAAGGGGGATGGAATGTAATGTACCTAGATAGGGGAATAACTAGTAAAAATAGTAGCATGTAATAGTAATGCATTAGATGAATAATTCCACATATATTAGACTAAGGAGATGGGTAGGTAATAAATAGTATAAATAAAGGGGCAAGTGATGTTGTACATCATCCAAGAAATTATTTATAATAGAGCCTTGCTATTAAGGAGTTAAACCCCTTGAAGAGGCCCACAATACAAAGTTATTCTTTCCATAAAAGGAATTGGTGTTTGTAATGTGAGTGTTTCAGATTAATATATAATTTGATTCAATTATTTAGTCATCGTGAGAGTAACAAGTTCCTAACATCAAAATCAAACATAAAATATTTACACCATATAAACTATAAAGCAACAATTAATTTGAGGCATCTAACAAAACCATTGTCACAATCTTAAAGAAAATTGTTAATGATGTTGGTCATAATTGGCACTTGAATTTTTTTTACCCTTTGGGCCTATTGCACTAGTCATCGAAACCCCACAGGAGCCATTCCATATTCCGTAATTTATGGCACAAAGGTTATTATCCTAGTCAATATTGAGATACCTTCATTACGGGTATCCTTGGAGAACATTGTGGGTGATGAATATTATATATTTTATAGGTTACAAGAACTAGAACTCCTTGATGGCAAGCATTTATCTACCCTAGATAACTTGAAAGCATATTAGAACAGATTGCTTCAAAGCTAAAATAAGTGCATTCTCCCTTGGGAGTTTGAAGTTGGTGATTTGGTCTTGAAGGAGAACCAAAAGAGCACTAATGTTGAACTCAAGAAGAAAGGTAAGTTTCAACCCAATTGTCTAGGCTCGTACATAGTTACAATAAAATATGGATTGAGGGCATATGGATTGGCTACTCAAAATGGCAAGGAGCTCTCAAAACCCATTAATATTATACTTCTTAAGTGGTTCTATACTTGATAGCCTTTTTTTGAACCATTGTCTACAATATAACTTACTTGGGGGAAACTTGTCTCAAATTCATTTATTCCACCATTATAATTGTATACTCTGGAACACTCTATGCTGGACCATTCTAACTTTATACCATTCTATCTTGTATCATCATAACCTAGACCATTATTTCACCCTGGACCATTCTAACTTGAACAATATTCTTTTACTACCCCTAAACCATTACACCTATGGACCATTGTACTCTGTTTTATTCCAGTTTACACTATTGTAACCACACTACTTTAGACAATTATAACTGTATTACCCCGTACCTTTTGATTCTGGACCATTGTACCCTAGACCATTGTCACTTAGATCATTTATATTCCATTTTAATATATCCTATTATAACTTGGACTATTATATCCAATAACCAATTATGATCTTGATTATGATTCATAGACATTCTAGACACATTCAATGCTCATTCTACAAAGCAGTTCATCTTGAACAGTATTTCACATCTTTTTGCAGACAAGTATATGAGGGTATGTCAGCATAGAGTTTTTGCTTGCTGGATGGTTCCTTAGATTTATTCAACACTGCATACTATTTTATTCTTATTTTTTTGCTATTTGGTAGGCATTGTTGACTTGATAGGGTCACATGGGCCATTGTAGCCATTTTAAAACTATTATTGGAACTCCTACCCTTGGATGTGCATCTCCTTGGTTAGTTGGTTCCCTATACCATTTTTTACATTCACAATACCTGTTGTAGCTAGTTTAGCTATTATTTGAACTCTTACCTTTGGAAGTGCATATCTTTAGCTAGGTAGTTTCTTATGCCTTTTTTTAATATTTTATTTTTGTTACTTATCCTAAAAACACAAAAACATTAAAAATTAATGCAACCAAAAGAACACAAATATTGCCTCAAACCTTTGTTTATCTAATTCTGAACACTCTCGCTATTTGCAAGCATTTTGAGCCATGCTCTTACAATTTTATGAGTTATACCGATTAGTCTCTTGTAATTCTCAATCAAGCTGAGACACTTTGAAAACCCCTAAACATTTATAAATGTTCTAGAAAAAACCCTAAAAATCACAAAATCATGAAAATTGCCTTAGAATTTCCATGAGAGATATAAAGTATTCAAAATTTTTGGGTTGGGTTATCTTATTTGTTCAATTTATTTCTAAACCACCTTGGTATTTTTACTTCTCATTTTTGGGAGAACTACATTGGCCTAAGGTCCAAACAAACTATGTAGGCAACACTTGGATACATGAGGTATCTTGGATTAGCTCAGTCACATTCACACTTTCTTTTAATTTTTAGACCACTTCATTACCTTAAGGATCTCGGGAACCTTGGATATTTCACAAGTAACCACTTATCATGTAGTTTACCCATCCTTATTTTCTCTCATCCCATGCTCTCACCATTTTGCAAGACCCTTGTGTGTATTTTTAATTTGAACACAATCCATTTTTGGACCCTTGGTTTTTCTTATACTCTTGCCATTTTGTGAGGTTTTTCTCATTCTCAACCTTAGATGTAGTAGGCATTTTGAATTCCTAATTTAGTTCACTTGAGCCTACTCATCTCTTTTTTTTTAATGTGGTTTTAACCTAAAACCATACCCTCTTTTCTCACACACTCACCATTTTGTTAGACCATTGCCTTATTCCTATACAACACAATAATGTTCTCTTATCATCAATTTTATTCTTTACCATCTCCTGGGAGAATTACATTTGGCCTGAAGTTTATGTTGGATCTTATGTCCATATAACTATGTAGGAAACATCCACTTACCTAGTGCATCTAGAGTCAGCTTGACTACCCCTTCCTTTTTTCTATTTCCTCCATTTTATTTATTCATGTGTTGTTATTTTACTATCACTTGGGAGCAACTTTGTGTCTATTGTTTTTGTCTCATTGTATTAGTATCATTATCAATTAGCTTAGGGGTCACCCTGTTGTAGAGAGTAACACCTCTATGACATGTGCATGGATAATTTATTTTCTATCTACACTAACATTATAATTAACCATTATTTGTGTGTGTGTTTATTTTATTTTTATTGTTATATTCCTATTTGTTTTTATTGTTGTATTGTTGTTCTATAAATATTTTTATCATTGTTTGTTGTGCTTTGTTACCTCTTTGTTTATTTTTGTTGGTGTTTTGTTGTTCGTTGATTTTTTTATTAGTTTCTTATTGTGTTTTTATTATTATTTTGTTGTGTTATTATTTTGTTTATTATTGTTTTGTTCTTCCTTAATTTTTGTTAGTCTTTTGTTATATGTTTCTTGGTGTTTTGTTGTGCTTTCCTTCTTGTCTTTTATTTTACTATTTTGTCTTGTTTATTATATTATTTTTCTATTATGTTTACATACATTTTGTAAACATTTTGAGTTTGGACTTAACTTGGGCTTGACTTGTTTAAATTTGTATTTAAATTATGTTGTTTTGTTAGTTTTTCAAGTACAACTTATTAATACATGGGTTAGGATTCTTTATATTATGATTCCAGGTTGTTAACACTTTGTTCTTGCTTTATTTTTATGTTGTTTAAATACATTTTTTTGTTCCTACTTAAGTCTTGATCATTCATATCTTGATTTTAACGTAGGTTAAATTTTTTTTAATTTTGTTTTTCCTTTATTTTTGTTTGTTTTTTAAATGTCAATAGTTGTAACTTTGATTTTGGTAATTTTATCATTATCCTTAGTTATAAATATTCATATTTAAACTGGTCAATTGTAAATAAAAATACAATGTTATTATATGTTATTCATACTTATGATACATAATTTCAACTAGATAAAATAAACACCAAGTGATCCAAGTCCAGAAATCAATGAAGCACCAAAGACCATCTCTGAACACACCATCCTACAAACCCAATACCTAAAACAAGATATATCCTAAGCCAACATTGGAAAAAAACAAGAATCTATGCAAGACGTCCATCTATTGGCATATACTTTGAGTCTAACTAGATATTTCTATGATTATTTTGGGACGTGCATCTCCTAAATTATCCTCTAGCATTTAGTCATGCATGAAATAGATAAACACATACATCAACATACATATGCTAAGGATGTGCATCTGCTAACACTAACATATATCCTTATATAATAACACGAGTAATATAAATATAAACACTATGTGACAATGAAAGAAAATTAAGAGTCCATGTAAAAGTAGCAATAAGCCAAAAATGAATGTCATATATATCTCTCAAAATCATGATTTATACATCATGAGAATATCTATTTATCTCATAATACAAAAAAGAAGAGCCACAAAATCAATTCTGATCATGGCTATCCCTCAGGGGATTCTACTAGAAGCTCTGACCCATCCTTGAAGCTGGTGATACTGGTGGACATGTTAGTAGATGCCCCATGACTACCTATTATGATGCTAGCTATACAACTGACCACTTTGAATTGGTAGCATGTCTGGACCTAGAGGTCTGACTAGTATGTTGTGATCTCAAGTACTCCTTATAAGATGCCAGTATCCTCTTCATAATAATTACTGCCTAATATGACCACCTCCAGTAGGATATCTCATCCTTGGCATGTAGGAAATTATAATTCATGCACAAGACATCATCCTTGGATACAATCACATCAACCGAGGCTCTAGTTACTCCTGAACTAGTGTCTATCCCAACTCAATGATCATCATCTCGTTCCTATGTGAGCCTTTCCACCTATGATACCAGTCTCTCCTTATCCACCTAAAATTTATCTCACTCCTCAATTAATGTTAGTAACTCTATGTTTCATGTGGTTAGCTGGGCTTGAACCCTTATCAACTATGCCACTTGTCCTCTTAGATTAGTTATCTCTACATCTCTTGCTACAATAAGACCTTTTAACCTAGTGGTATCTCCTTGAGTCATAGCCAACTATGCTATGTAACCCAACAATCTCTAATAAACATGTAATAATATATCTTTAGAGTCCATCTATCAAAGCTTGGTTCTCTATAGACCTCCCTATGCTAGAGAGCCTTATGTCTCATGTACCTCTCCCTATACCTATATGTATCCCAGAAGTCCCAACCTCTCTTGTACCTATTTCATGGTCCTAATCACCACTTGGGTCATACCCCATATCCACATCCTATCCACCCAACTCGGCCATCTTTTCTCCTCACCCTAACCTACCTCTAACATAAACTTAGATACTAAGGTAGTAGACTTATTAGTTGGATCAATCTCAACCCAATCTACCATGTGGCATAAGCATTGGTAACCCCTACATTTGCAACTCCTCTAACATAATCCCATAGTACATGGAGAACCCCGTTATAGTCCACAACTACCTTATCCTTGGGCATTGGTGGCCCGCACTCCCTGATCTCTCTAATCATATGTAAAAATTAGTGTGGGCCCTTTAGGATATCTTGATGCATGCCAAACTACCATTGGACTCAATACAACCTATATCGCTTACCACATAATCATGACAACCTATAATATATCATGGCATGATTATATAACTAATCATGAATAAGTCCTCAAACTAAAACCACTGTGTCACTATATAAAGGTGTTAGATAAATTACCCATCCTCCATCTCATCTATGGCTCATTTATAATAAGGAAAATCTCCTAAATTTCACTATAGTCTTGGCCTTGTCAGATATCATCCCCAAGCTAAGGGATCCTCTGGTCCTCTATGGTATTTTAGTGCCACTTGCCACAAAATGGCTATGTGGTCCCATAACCATACCTATAATAGTGTGTTGTGGCCTATGCTAGGCCTTCCCAATAAGATATCATGTGTAAGTTTTTGTATAATTTGGCTAATATGACCGGTCCCTAAGTAAGTCATGTCAACTACTCAAACACCTCCTACACAACATCGATCAATCCAAGGGGGAAGAACCATCCTCTCTTGTCAGGAAATAAAATGCCACTGATAATAGCCATCAGTACCACCACCTTTAGGGGAATTATCCCTTATCTTGATCTAGCTCATCCATATCAATACTCATGTCTACCACTTCTAAATTTGTGATCATAACCAATAGGTCCTCTAATGCAGCTCATTGGCCAACCAACATCCGAGTGATCATGGGGCCTCACATCAACACTCATAGAATGTGGTGTACATCCTCCAATGTAACTGTGGCCTCTCCCATTAGTAAATTAAATGTATAGGTCTCTGAATGCCACCTCTTTTCTAGTGCTTACAAGTATGCTCAGTCCACATAAATCATTGGAAACCATGCCAAGTCATATATGTCTACTATCACTGGGATGCCCATGAGCTCATCTATCATAATCTCCAATTATCATAAAACCTAAGAGTGTCTCTCCTATGATGTGATAACTATGACTCACTCTTTCAAATCAAACACAGGGAATCAAGTCAATTATTTTTCCTTTTAGTCATATATTTGTTCTAATTTTGAGTCGTAGACTAATCATTTATGGGCCTCACTCTCTCTTATTCTAATTTTGGTCCTAGATTAATATCCTATGGGCCCCATTCTATTTTATTCTATATATCTCACCATAATTTTGGTGATTCTACCATTTATCATGTCATTCTTGCTAATTTCTAGGGTGATTCTACTAAACCTGGTGATCCTGCTAAACCTGGCAATCTTGTCATTTAACAAGTCATTCTTGCAAATTGACAGGGTGATCCCACTAAGCCTAGCACACTCACCATTTGACTAGTAATTTTTCCCAAAAATGAGGATTTATTGATACCTTAGAGAACTTTTCATTATGGCCCATGATCCTAATGAAAGGTTGGTGAATTCACTGATCTCATGGTGATTCCACCATTTTTATGGAAGAACTATTGATTGCCAAATTTGGCAATCAGTTAGATCGCCTAAATTCCTACTTCCTACACATCCTAAATACCATAAATTAAAAAATTAAATACAAAAAAGGTACCTACTGATGGTCTTCTCCCCAGTGGCCACTAATACTCTCTCATGCGCTCTCCAAGGTGATAATGGTGGGGAATGTTGGCCATATTTCTTATGTCTCTTATGAAAAAATCATATAGCTGTGAATTACTATAGCCAAGGGTACAAATGAACTATTTTTACCCCATAGGGCTCAAAATATAGTAAATTTTTCAAAAATTTCACCTCTTGGACCTATAATTGAACCATTTTATCTCTCTTAGGCTATTACTTTAGCCCCACTTATCTATTTTTCCTCCCACTTTCTTCTAATTGCTCCATTTTTCATCTTCTTTTGGTGAAATTAATGTGATTATTATTTATTCTGATTGAGGGCCCAACCTATCGAAGATTTCAAATTTTCTATCTTCCCCTCGAGGGGGCATCATGGGCTACCCAAATGATGTTTGAGGTATTTTTGTAACCTTGTTTATCCACGATTGATGCAAAATTTAATGAAAAATAGGAATGAATTTTTTTTTAAAAAAAAAAAAATTATAGTAACCTTTTTATTTCTTTGAAAATACATTACTTTGATTGAATGTCTCACCATGCCTTCTCAAATAGGGGAAAACTGTAGACATCTAATTCCTATCACTATTATGCTAAAATTTTCCATATAAGAAATATTTTGTGATAATGCACAATTTGGACCAAAATAACTAAAGCACTCTAAATCATTTGAACTTGTCACATACATGTGTCAATTTGGGCTAATGTATCCCTAAATGGGGTAATGTGTTTTATGTGATTATTATATTTTCTTAAATCACTTTAAGTCAAATAAGGATGGATACTTATTATGTGTTTTATGTGATTATTATGTGTTTTATGTGATTATTATTATAAAATATTGAGCCTTGTCCACTTATGTGATTTTTTTCAAATTAATCCAAATAAGGATGGATACTCATTATACACTTTGCATACCAATTGATATAATGAGATCCACCTGGTGTGAATATATTTTAATAATTTATGCCCATTTATAAAAAATTTTGCATAGATTTTTAACTCCATGAAACTTTTAGGCTATGATAGAAATAAGCATGCACCTCATGAACAAGTCATTTAAATTTTGATAAATTTCTAAATTTGTTGGCTATTTTGTATGTTAGATTCATTCTATGAGCCATACAATGAATGAAAATCATATATATATATATATATATATATATATAATGGGATGTTTTGAATTATACACAAAAATCATTTCGACAACCTTGAATTATAGATTCCCCATCTTCCCTAACACATCCTAGATTTTTTACAATTGTAGAATCATCCATGATATCATTCTCATTCACACTTATTATTACCATTTCACAAAGGTTTTCAACATAAGAGTTTTTAATCATCTTATGAGGACCAAGTAAATGAGGTTATCTCATATAAATATTACTATCATAACCATGTATATATACCCAATAATTATTATTGATTGAGCATGTGTAAACTCACCAATAGACAATGACACATATCGTGCATGTTTGATTTTATTTTCAAGTCTTATTTCTCAACCATAGATAAGAATTTTCCCCAATTCTGATGACTACTTTCAGACCAATGAGAATGAGGAAAGTGTGGGATACTATGAAAAGTGATTGTGTTATTATATTCAAGAAAATATGTTATAGGAAGACCTCTTTTAGAGTGTGAAAAACAACAACCCCCTTAACTATTTTATGTAAATGATTGTTTTGAATGAGCTTTTCAAATTGAGATGTAATTATCCCTCCATTTTCAAAAAGTATTCTTTGAGTTCTCATATGTGCTTCATATGATTTTACTTATCTCATATGTAAATATTCACCCACTATTTTTCATTAGGAGACATTCCTCACAACTCCATTTATTATTTTCTATTCATATACATGCTTCTCAATAATATCCAATTTTAATTACATTGTCTTATCCTCACTAAGTTTCTAACTAAAAAACTATGAATTTAAATTCCTTGGGAGCTTCATTTTTATTTTCACTTTAAATAAGTTCAATGAATGGAAACTTTTTCACCAACTCTAACAAAAAATAACTTTCCAAGTCCCATTTTTTTTCTTTCTATTTTAGGCAAAAATTTGTCCCTAATATTTTTAGGGTGGTGCAATTTCCTTAACTACCAAAGTTTCCATTACCAATAACCAATAGGGTAGATGTCAATTTCCTAGAAGTAGAGTTGAATTCCAATCCTTACAGTGATGCAAATTTAAGTTCATTAAATAAGATTATTGAAGTGAAGACATTTAATTATCATTCTCATTGATGGTGTCAGTCATTAGATTATCATTTAAATAATTTTGAGCTTCATTTAATTTGTTATTATCATCCCTTGTTAGTGATAGAGATATATAAGCTAACACATATGATCTATAAAAATAAGATGCAATACTTAATCTCCTTGAAAGTGTTTCACTTACCTTATTTATTAAGGTTTCCTAGTTACCAACCATTTTATTGTAAGGAAAGTTTTTTATTTTATTGTTAGAACAACATCAAATTATTTAAAAGCATCACAATGTTTGAAAATAAACATAGGATTTGAAATAATTTTGTACATTCAAAGGCATCATAGGAATTTAAAAACATTGTGTACTTATAAAATCATCACATGCCTATAAAACAATTGCATGTCTGAAAAAGCCTCACATTTATGAAAAGTGTTTTATCAAAAATTAGGATAAAAGGAAGAATGATTAAATCTTAATTATGAAAATATTCTACATAAAATTAGAATGTATAAAATAAGCATAAATTAAAAATTTATGATTTACTTGTTATTTAAAATAAGATGCTAAAAAGGGTAAATGCATAGAAAGGAATGATTTAGCTGTACTCAAATATGCAAGATTGTGTGGCTAATTATATGATTGTATGATGGTGTTATAAATCAAGGATAGGGATCCATGTGGATATGGGATAAGGTCATATTATTTAGATGAGGCAAGCCTGCACTAGTGTCTTTAGGATACACTGACATTCAGTAGGGTTTTTTCTTTTTATGTAAAAATGAGCTTGTTTGCCTTTGACTGTGTATTATATATGAATTTTGTGGAGCTCTTGATCTACTAAATAATTCATTGTGTACCTTATTCACTTGAAACCCTATCACATTAAAAAATGAAGAGTAAACATAATAAATGGAAAAAATGGGTTAGCAGCTAAAGTTTTGCTTGACCTAAACATCCCCTATGTTGAGCATTTCCTCCATACCAATAATCTAAATAGGGATCAAAATCCATGTAGTTATACGATGCTATGGTGGTGTGTGAAATACTAGTGGAATGGTATGTGATGGTTCAATCCTAGTGTAATTATGTGATTTGACAATAACTTATGACATTGGAATGGTATGAAAACCTAGATTAGGGTTTTATGGGCTGTATGAACTCATAATTGGGAAGAATAGGTGATTTACTTAATGCACAATTAAATATTTTAGTTTTTTTCAACCATGATCCTTTTGTGTACAAAATGGCTAGAAAATGTAGATTTATAGTAATAATTTTGGAATTCCTTCAAATGGGGGTTGCAAAACATGTAGGATGACCAATTAGGTAATTTTGAATTTAAACAACTAGTTGTTATTTAGTGGGAGGATGCGACCAGTGGATTTAGAAACTACCAATAAGTGTAATTATCCTGAAAGAGCAACTTTGTTTTGCAAGCACATAAAACTAAGATGGAAGTTTGGATTAGTCTAAGAATGAGCTTAGGTTGTTTGGAATGAAGAATAGGAACATTTAGTAATATGGGGTTGCTTAGAGGTATGAATCATTTGTATATAAGTGAAGGAGTGGCAATCAAGGATAGTGGAATTGAGCATAGGCTAGGTTTTCATAAGGAATGGTCACAAGTGCATTGTTTTAACTTAAATTTTAATTTATGTGTCTACAAAAAAGGCATCAAATTCTTGAAAAAGGATCACATGACTTGAAAATAATTACATGTATGGAAAATCATCACAAGTTGGGGAAAACATCATGTGTTTGGAAAAACATCACAAGAAGGGGAAAACATGTATCATGCAAGGAAAAATATTGCTAGTGAGGGGAAAGAATCATAAACATATAAAAGCATCATGAGCTTAGAAAATAATTTTAGGGATGGAAAAGCATTGCAACTTAGAAAAACATATCTATCTAATAAAAGTTCAAAAATGTATTAAATTTTAGAAATGATTATAAATATGTTTTAAATTATATTATTATATTTATCTATAGGTTATAAACATCAACATTAGAAGAGGTTTTAATTGGATCAATATATTTTATGATTTTTATCCATAAATTCTCGATTTATTTATATTTTGAATCACCTATTTATTGAATAATTTCATACTCATTGAGTCCTCAAACAATATTAAAGTCATAACTCACAAGAATGAAAAATAAAATTTAATATGGAGTATATATAATTAACTTTAATACATTTGGGTTGGGTATAATTGACAAATTTAATTCAATTTTAGAATTTCCCTCTAGATTTTCAGTAAATGTGATCCAAGGGCTGATAAAATGTGTGCCAATACAATTTTTTTATCAAATCTTGGACCACCAATTTGTTGGCAATCCACAAAAAAACCATTGGGATTATAAATATTTTGGCTATTCAGTCAACAAACAATAAAACATGCATTTTTTTGGTAATCTACTATAAAAAATGATGTTCTCCAAATAACCATCTTGAGTCTAAAAATCCCTAAAATTATGTGTTAGTTTTTTTCATGATCTACTCCCTAGAGGCATCATCTCTCTTGATATCCTATCACCATTTTTTCCTTCCATACAATGACAATCAATACCTTAAAAATATCCCAAACATTGCTCACATTCAACATTTAATGATAATAAACAAATTAAACCCTACATATGATATCAATAGAGATGATGTGCATATAAGGATTTAATTTAATTAATAAGAGTGGTTGGTTGAACACTTTTCAAAGGATTTTTGAAATTCGGAAGGGGGATCCATGGTGTATTAGTGACCAAATTTAATTGCACTTGTATAGTTTATCAATGCATGTATAGCATACCATACCATTTCACATACCATAACATATTGTCCTTCATTTTGTATAAATACCTCATCTATTTTGTTATCTTCATTTTATATAAATATAACGTAATAACACTAAACTTCACAAAATAAGTTTGACTAAGATCTTATGTTTTTTTTATTTTTTTTTTATTTTAAAGATAACTATTAAAAAATGTCTATAAAAATAATCATTAATCTCAATAAATTAGAATTAATCTCAATAAATTAAACTATAATCCAAAGAAAGTGCAGTCAAAATTTAAGATAATGATTCCATTAGATTTATGGCATTTTCTTGTTGGGAATATGTTGCAAGCTTTGAGAATTCCCATCATAATAAATGCATTGAATTTTTAGGGATTGATCATTTGAGAGCTTAAATGCCTTGATTCAAGAAGGTATTCATCCTTGAGTGTTAGAATGAAATGGAAGTTTAGCTTGACAACTCGGTGGAGGGTTTTATAGACAAGGTATGAGATAAAAACCTATAGTATAATTGATATAGCATATTGATGTGGATTCAAAAGATAAGAATTTTTTAATGAAACTATATTGATTGAATTTTTTTATTAACTTGTAATCCATGGTATTCATTTTAAGTGTAAGAATGAAATTGAAGTATAGCTTGACAACTCAATGGAGGGTTTTATGGATAAGATAGTGAGATAAAAAATTGTAGTATTATTGATATAAATTTAAATATATATATTTTAAATTATATTAATTTAAAAGGTTTTAATTAATAAGATAGAGGTATTTTCTATATGAACATTACATCACCTTATTTTGTTCATACATACATACATACATACATACATACATACATACATACATACATACATACATACATAAATACATACATACACACATACACCATACATCATACATCATACATACATGTACATATATAAAACCAATGTTGAGTGGATTTGTCTATAATGTAGTTTGTAGTTTTTATCCATTTCAAAATTATTAGTAAATGGACACTCACCAAGAAGTTGTAAGGTTAACTTCATTACATATTTTATAAACATGATCCAGATTACTTGTAAGGAAAATTTTCCAAATAAAATTTATCCATTATTGTCACATGTTTTAGAAGATAGTATTCTATTTTATGATTAATTAATACATTTGTTTAATCTTATGATTTTTAAACAATCTTGTTTTGAATTGATGGTGAGATTTATATATCAAGTAAATAATTAAAAATTCATGATGAAATCAAAATACACAACACATAATGATGATACAATATTAAAAAAAAATACTTTCAACATTCATTCTTCAATATACCATGAAGACATTACATATAAATACTCTCACACTAAGATTTGTGTAACATGCATGCATATTCTTATACAAATTGGCCAATTTAGAGCTTCTTAATTATAGTAGAACACACTTTTTTGAAATCTTCTTAAATGGAACATGTCTCTCTTCTAGGTGGTAAGAGCACCTCCTTGATCTTATGATGAAAGACATATGTATCCTAGAATGATTTATAAGAAGTACATATGTTAAGAATTTTACATTCCCACTTAAAATCTAATTCACATTATGTATAGATTTCAAAATTAACCAATCAATTTTTAGAGAATCTCATTGTATAGCATTTGATTCTCTCATCATTAATAATATTTATGATGTTTTTTAAAAATAAAAATAAAAAAAATCCAATGCATTCTTGTATTCTTGTGAAACAATGCTCCCAAGAAGGTTGCGTGACTTTAATCATTGTAACATTCTTTGTCCATATTTGATTTCTAAGTACAAGAATGATGAAACCCATAATTTCTTGCAATAAAAATTGCTACAAGTGCAACGTAATGCAAAGTGAAATAAGTTCCTGGACACTTTAGTGTGAGTGACATCATAATGTTACAAAGATAATGTAATTTCCTTAAAGACAATGAGGATTGGTCATAAGCGTGTTAAATCATCAATCCTTCCAAGTCCTCAATGCCATTGATTAAGAAATCATTTATTTTTTTAATATTTTGACTTATTGGAATGAAATGGTGTAAATAGTGGTTTGATATTTGCAGGGTAGAGAACTAGACTTGTGAATTGAAATTAAACATGTGAATCTTGGATAAACTTGTGAAGTTTATGTATATTTGTGAAGTTCACATAAGATATTAAAACTTTGGTGGTCTTCCAAAGATCACATAGGCTTATGAAGCTTGTATAGTTTTACGAAGCCCACGCACAAATTATGAAGTTTTAGGGTGAACTAAGTTTGTGAAGCATATATAGATTTGTGGAACTTCTCCAGTTTTACATAGTTTGAGAATGAAATTAAAGGTTTGTGAAGATCATGATTACTTTGTGAAACTCGAATTAAGCTTTGTGAAGGGCGAATTCTCACATATTACTAATAGAATATTCATGCCAAGATGCTTAGGCATTTTGAAATATGTCTAACAAATTACTCTTAAAATTTAGGGATGTTCATGCATCACTCATGGATGGTGATTTTTGTT
The DNA here is from genome assembly GCA_037957365.1 of Torreya grandis. Classification (NCBI taxonomy): domain Eukaryota; kingdom Viridiplantae; phylum Streptophyta; class Pinopsida; order Cupressales; family Taxaceae; genus Torreya; species Torreya grandis. The sequence continues at coordinate 166,474 of JARHVA010004662.1, read as the reverse complement.
TATACTTTTTCATTTACTTATGATTGAAGATTTTTTTAATTCTAATTTGTACACATCTAATAATATGAGTTATAAAAATTATTTAATCAATTTGTTGTAAGGAAGGTGTGTAAATTAATATAACAATAATTCATTTATAATAACATAAATAATCATAAAAATAATTTATCTTACATGTCTTTTGAAAAACTACACCAAATTAAAAAAAGACTAATTAATTTATTGAAAAATTAAATTTAAAAAATTTCTCTATTTTTCATTAATATTTTGTAAAATTTTATTTATTTTATATAAATATACATTTATGCATGGGTTCAATATCTAAAAGTAGATAATTATCTATATTGTATGTAAAAAAACTACAACCAATAATTTTTGAAGAAATGCATATAAATGATTTAGCCGGTCATATTATTACTAAAGAATGATTAGTAAACATTCCTCTTCCACACAAAATTTAAGAATACCGTGACATAAACCTATAACCACTAATTTTCAAATAAATACAAATTATCTTTTATTATTCATGCATAAAACTTAATGTTACTATATTTTTAGCATTACTATATTATATTTATTTATTTAGGGTGTGTTATCATACAACCCCAACTTCTGTCTTAAAACTTCTATTAAAATCATATTAAATATTACTCGTGTGGATCTTTAATCTAAGATGCAGAGAAGCGTTTGGATTCAAATGGATGAGCCAAAACATTCGTGTGGGGAGTCCAATTGCATAACTATGGAGCATTATAGCTTGCGATGTATATACGGGTATTTAACATGTGATACTGCTTTCTTGATTTTTTGATATGCTACAGTTCAAATATTTCTAATTGATTTTAAGAGAGTAGAATAGAATTTATTATTAATGTTAAATAATAATTATATTATTATTGTAAAAAAAGTATATATAAAAATATGATAAGAGTTAAATAGTTAAGATCTTTTCCCCATAACTTATCATTGTTAAATAAAATTATTTATATTTAGAAAATTGAAGTTGAAAAAAAAAATCTGAATCTAACTTTCATTATAACTAATAAACCTTACAACAAATTTCATAATATATTAGACATTTACATACACATTAACGGTGCTAATTTTTTTTGATATACTTATATTTTAATTTTCAATTTATTTTTTTAATAAATTTAGATTATATTATTAAATTTCGTGAAATTTTATTAATGTATTTTAAATTATATTATGATGAATTTTAAAAAAATTTATTTTCAATTATAAATACAGTACAATCAAATTATAACACATAAACATAAAATATAGTATCCACCATTTAATAGTACTTCTCACCTTCTAACCTCTTTCTCATTGACCCAAAAAAAAAAAAAAAAACTAATAACAGAAAAAGAATGAAATCCCTTACTTAATATCAGAACTCAGTATAATTACTTATCTCAATCCATACTGAAATAATAAACAAATAATACCCATCTGAATGGCAAAAAAATCTCTAATTGAATTGTAATGCTTGCCATGAACAAAAGAAGAAGATTTAAGAGGCAAGAAAATACATTACAGCAATTACAGATTTCCATTTATTCTTCGGACTCAATTACATAGAAGAATCAGCTAATTTTAGACGAAGAATTTACTCATTCTGGTATAGTGAAGAGTAAAGGTGCCCAGAAAGACTTCAGCCATTTATGCCTGGGTATCAAAGGCGGTCTGTAGGCTCTTTGTGGTGGACGATTGGGACGATAAGGGTTAGTCGAACAAGCACCCCTGTCAGGGCACACTACATCCTTTAACTCTCCCGGTTTCATGGAGATCTGTTGCTTGGAAGCAGGATGGGGATATGCCCTTGAATGGGAGGCCAGGTGAGCATACAAACTGCTAGAACGTCCTCCTGAAAATCCCAAAGTGGCAGCATTGGATTTCGTTCCAATCAAATTCCTGGAGCTGCTGTTTAACAGTTGTGTACCATTGTCTGCATCTAAATAATTGCTTGGTGTGGATGTGGAGAAAAAGTCTCCAAGTGTCTGCCTACCTGAAGCAGATCCCATGGCTAATTTTCCTTTGCCCTGATGCTCCATCATCATTTTTTTCCTTGTCAATTGCTTACACATTTGTAAATGAAGCAGCCTCAGAAATAGTTGCATTGAACCATAAAAATGTCAATATGTGTTGCTTCTTGAACTTTGATTTCCCTTTCAATTATATGTGTTGTACAGAGGGAAATTGGATTATTGCTATGCAAGAACAAGGGGGTTTCGTGGTTCTTGCAGACCATGATTTATCTGTGTGAGAAGGAATTGGAGTGGTATTAAAAGCCACAGATGTCGATGAAACCGCCACAGATGTCGATGAAACCAAGCTGAGAGGCACTGCATCCGGAAAAACTCATTGGTATTCGGGATTTTTCGATGGTGTTACACGTGCATTATAGGGAATTGCAGGCTGGATTTTATGGCCGGCTACGTCCTTTTGTTTTGTCGTTAGATCCCAGAAAAAATGAAAATAAAAAATTTGAGTTGTATTTCGACGTTGCTTCTATGTCGATGTTTTTACTTGATTTTAAATATCATGGGAGATTCGTGAATAACGCCATCCAAACAGAATATATTTTGATAAGAACAATCGTATTTACACATTTCACTAAATTACGAATTGTCTGAGTAAATAAATATTTAGGATCACATTTCATGATCAGGACAAGATTAAAATAAATTTCCATATGAGAATAAAAATTTATGATTTAAAAAGTTGATTTTAGCTCTCCTGTTGTATTCCTTAGATTTTAGTTTTTGTTGTCTTCTCCTCTCCTCCTATGTGTCGTTTAACAAAATAAAAAAATTAAAAATTAAAAAAGTATTTCTTCATATATCATTTTTATCAAAGCTTTTCAATTCATTCATATATTTTTAGAAAAGTTTATATATCAAAAAAAATGTTTAGATATATCTATTTTCAATTTTAATTTATTAAAATATTTCACACTAATTAAACATTCTATCATTTTTTTACAATTTTTTTTTTGATTAATGATTGATAGCTTTAATTTAATGGTATTATTGTTTTAGGTGAAAAAAAAAAAAAAAATCTAACTCCACAACATATCCAAGATATCTCGATCTTTTGATCTCTTTCTCCAAACAAGAAGGAAAAGAACCATATAATAGGCAACTAAACATCAAATTTGATATTCGCCATTTTCATGAATACATTCAAAAAAATTACATTTTAAGTGCCAAAGCAGGTATGCTTTTTGACTTAATATTTTTCTATGAAAATTAATAAAGGAATATTGTGCCCTTACAACAAAACAGATGCAAAATAGATGGGCCTATGGTATCACAACAACAATGCTTGAATAAAACACACATTTATTACGATACCATTGGTTAATATTATCAAATCAAAATTTAAATTATCAGAAGTCTAAAAATACATACTAAGAAAAAATTTAAAAATGTCTATTAAAAAAATATTGGATATGTATAATACAAAATAACATGGCAACCACTATTAGTCCCTACCAAGGTAAAACTATAAGAATCACTTTTCCAATAAACTAGTTTTCCTTTATTAATTAGAAAGCTTGAAATGATATATTATTTTAATAACTATAAAGTTTGACATCTAAATATTATAATATTATTTAGAACCTTATTTAAACATATTCTTGTAAATGATTGATTTTATTTTTATTTATTTTACATTCCTTCATTTTTAAGATTTTAACATTTAATGCAATTTTAATTACCCTTGATTAATAAGGGACATAATATTATTTTAGTTATTCCTTTACCTCCTATGTGTGCTTTGCAACAATATTAGAATGTTTTGAAAAGATGGAGTGAAGGCCCATGATTCCAATGTTAATGTCTATGATAGTGTCCAAGATACTTTAAATAATGTCTGGATAAAAACATGGCAGGTTTGTCAAAAACATGAAGTTTCTATTGAATATTAGTCTTGCCAACAGTGAAATTATTGGAGAGTTGTCAGTGATGTCATGGAGGTGTCCAAGTGAGTGGATGAAGTGTCTTGATAATCTAAGTATCAATCACAAAGTGTGCAGTGTGCTTGTTCTAGTATGCTTGAAGTAGGCTTGGTTGATCTTCAATCTTTGCATGGTTAGAGATGTTTAGGGATGAGTATGGTGATTTGAGGTTATGAAAGAGGTCCCATAAGACGTATTCTATGATTTGAATACTTGTGTGTATAAGTGGATTTCATCTGGTAGTTCATAGTTTTCATCTAGATATTTTGGGTCTAGTGGCAAAAAATCCAAGTAGACAGTTTGTTGATATCACTGTTGCCACGTATAGATGAGTCAAGGGGAGTTGGTCATATAGGTGTGATCACATTAGTGCCAAGTTATTATGGTTTAAATTTTAGGTCATGAAGTTGAGCATAACTAAAGATATGTGGGCACAAAGTTGGCCTCTCAAACAGAAGTTCACTAAGTTCCTATACTTAGCCAAACTGTCACTACAAGTCATGTAGATATGAATGAACCAACAAGTTTATGCATTTAATATAGGTAATCAAAAAGTCAACTAAGATCAAAGGTTTTCATGGAGATGTTTTCTATAGTGTCAAGAAGGTACCTTGAAAATTTGGAGTCTTGAAGTGATTTCTAGCTCAAGTTATAAAGCTTCAAAGTTGCTCTAGTAGACTTTAATAGGCTAGAGACCATTAAGTTTAATGATGTTGAATTATGAGGTCATTTATCTAGAAGATCCAATAGTGAGTGCTTAATCATACATATTGAGATCAATGGTGTGTATGAAGTCAACATGTCAAAAGTTGCACATGCTAGTGATAAATGTTATAAGCTCGCTAATCTGACAAAAGATCAATAGTGAGCAATTGTTCGTACATATGAAGATCAACGGTGTGGGATAAGTCAAAGAGTCAACAAATCATGTAAGACTTTCAAAATTCACAAGTGCATGGACTAATAGCAAAGTGTTTAGAAGGCACATGAGGGTACCAAGTGTCGTAATTATAGGAGTTTTGATCAAGATCTAATAGTGAGCATTGCAAGATAAAGACTTGACTGATCTAAAGAGATTGATGGACCATGTTTGTTATAAATTGTCAAAAAGCATTGAGATGATGAAAAGTGCTTGATTTTTAACAGTGAGCAAAGGTAAAAATCAAGCTACTTTTAAGAAGATCGATGGTACGTATTTGGTCAAAATTGCCAGGGAACATGAGATGAGGTCAAAGTGACATATGTTTATCATAGTTACAGATCAAGATACTCTTGAAGAGATTTACGATTCATATTTGATAAAAATATATGAGGACATAATATGATGGTAAAGTGTTTTAAGTTTAATAGTTGTTCAGTGACCGTTGGAATTCAAATATTTGAATTTGTGAGGGAAGACTAGTCTGTAGTTTTTGTGCTATAGATTTTGATATATGCAAAATTTGACCATGGTGTAAAAAGAAAAGTTAAAGATAACTTCAAAGAAAATCTATTAATATTTATTTGAAGGTATAGATATTTGTACATTCAAATATATTGAGCTCTAAATTTGACTGTGTATGTGTTCATGCTCTGCAAATAACCCGAGAAGGGTAATTAAGTTATTCTTAATGCTATTTTGATGTTTTAAGATGAAATAAGTGTTGAAGCATGTTTTAGACTTCATGAGAACCATTTGTGTGGATTATGGAGGTTTGACCAATCTAGATTCAGTATTAACAAATACTTATAAGTTGACTATGTGTTCATTCATGGTGTTTCTATGTATAAGGTCAAAGATTGATCTATTTGGATTTAGCAGAGGAGTGTTGTGATGACTATGATCATTTGATGATGTTTAAAGGGTCATGTGGAGTGGACCTATGCATTTGTAAGTGCTCCTGTGTTTATAATTTTATCATTGAAGTGCTAAAGTAATGAATAGGTCTCCGTGAGACCTATAAGGCCTACTAAGGCCTAATTGAAAGGCATGGATGCTTAAGTGTGACCCATAGTTGATATGGCTAACTTGTGAGACTGGTATTAAACTATGTTAGATATCTTAAGGGCTAAGGAAAGTATTATGGCCAATAAAAAGATAATAATCATGAAGGCTCTATAAACGGTGAAATCAAAGATGATGATTTCTAGATGTGAGAGACCTGAGAGAAGAGGTGTGTGTGAGAGTTGTGGAGTGAAAGAAAGGGTGTGTGCATAGTGGATGGGTTGTATAGAAAAGTAAGTTGATGACTATGTGTATGACCTATAGTTTATATTTATGATGTCAAAAATAGTGCTTTTGCAGGTTTGAAGATTGAGGATGAGTGAAGAGGTCTAGAGTGATCCAAAATGATGTTTTGGATGCCTTGAGTGTAAGTGAAGGATAGATGATGTCTATGTAAGCTTTGTATTTGATTTGATAGGTAAATCAGAGTGTAGATTGTGTGTATGACCAGTTGGTCATGTTGTTGAGGTTGTGACAAAGTTGTTGCTAAGAGGTCTAGAGTGATCCAAAAGGTGGTTTTGGATGTATGTGTCTATGTGAACAAGTGAAGGGGGCTGATATACATTATATATCCATAAAATTGGAAGGAAATCAATGTTCAGGGGATGTTCATATTATAGGTGTGGGGAGGGTGATCAACATCTAGGTCAGAAATACTTGACTGTCCTAGAAGTAGGTGCTCCTTATAGAACAAGTGTTTCACTAAATTTTAGTCAGAAGGACTTGACCATTCTAGGGGTAGGTGCTATTTATGGAATAGGTGTTTCACTAAATTTTGGTCAGAAGGACTTGACCATCCTAGGGGTAGGTGATCCTTATGGAACAAGTGTTTCACTAAAATCTCATGTTTGTATATTTATTATAGGATAAGTAGTCCATATGTTTGTAGGATTGAGAGTGGGTTTTATTCTCCAAGAGGGTTTTCCACATAGATCTTGCGTTGTGTGTGTAATCTTGCATTATCTATTTGTTCAATGCTATAAACATCTTGAATGCTTCATGAATGGTTTTATTGAATGATTAAGTGTTTGAAAATTGAATTGGATTATTTTTCACCACTGATTCAACCCTTCTCTCAGTGGTTTGTACCTATAAAAATTGGTATCAGAGCAGTTCCTTTGGTAAAGGCTTGACAACTTAAAGGAGATTCAAGGTATAATATAGGTAGCCATCAAATGAAAAGACATTTTTACACTAAGCAAGCACCAATGTTTAATGGATCCAATTATGCTTTTAGGATTGCAAGGATGAGGACCTACATCATGTCCCTAGGGTTTGACACTTGGAAATCTATTATGGATGGTTATTTTATACCTATTATTTCTCCATCCAGTGTTGCAAATAAGTTGTTTGAGAATAATTTTTAGGAAATGAATGTTATCACTTATGGTATTTTAAAGAATAAATATACCAAGGTAATCCATTGCATATCTGCTAAATAATATGGGATACATTGAAGAGTATTTATGAATGAGATTCAAAGGTTAAGTTGGCAAAGTTATAGACTCACCGAAGACAATTTGAGAGCCTTAAAATGAAGGAAGAAGATTCTATGGAATCCTTTCTATAGAGAGTTGATGAGATTGTGAACATTATCAAATATCTGGGAGAGAAGTTTGAAGAAGCTACTATAATTCAAAAGGTATTAAGGTCTCTCTTTCTCTCAAGTTCTATTCTAAAGTATTTGTTGTAGAAGAAAGTCATGATCTTACTTGGTTGAAGATGGATGAATTGCATATAATTCTTACTACATATGAGATGAGATTTGATGATGATAAACCACCAAAGAAGGAAGAAAAATTCAAGACAAAAAATGAATCCAAAGGAGAAGTTCCAAGGTAAGAAACTCAAGGAGGATGACATATCTGATATTGATGAAGATGAACTAATTGTTTTGTTTACAAGGAAATTGAAAACATTGTCAGACAAGTATAAGGGTAAAATACCATTCAAATGCTTCAATTATGGAGAGGTAGGGCATATTGATAATAAGTGCCCTCATAAGCATAAAAAGAATGATGATGGAGAGCATGGTGATGGTAAAGATGAAGATCAGAAGACATATAAGTTTGATAAAAAGAAGAAATGATTTAGAAAGTATGACAACAAGAATAAGTCCTTCAAGAACAAGAAGAGTCTATACACCAATAAAGATTGTAGCTCATCAGATGAATGTGAAGACAGTGACTCAGAGTATGATTATAAAGATGATGGTCTTATTTAAGATAAATCCCTCTTCATGATCAAGGAAGGAATTTGCTCATATCAAAAGGAGTCTACTTTGAGTGATTCAGATGATGATAAAGATGAGGTGGACTATGAGACTCAATTGATGAAAGCTTTTGAAGAACTAAAGATTGAGAATAAGATTAATAAGAAGATGAAGTCTCAAATCAAGGACTATGAGTAGCAATTCAGTGTGTTTGAGGTAAGAATGAATGAAGACACCAAGGGGCATGAAGATATAGTCAAGCATCTTAGTTGTCAATTGAAAATCCTATCTACAAGCTTGAAAACTAAAGAATATGAATGTTTAAGGTATGTAATTGAAAATGAATCATTAAAATATGAATTATAGAAGACATTTAGTAAGATGTAGTCATTTATGAGATTTGAAAAGAGATCAAGTGATCTAAACAATATTAAGAGTGGTTAAAAGCATGCAAGTGATAGAACTAGTCTTGGATACAAAGAAGAATAAAGAAATGCAACTCAAGACAAGATGAAGACTAATGTAAATTAGACATTGAAGGTTAACAATCAGTCAAGAATGAATTTGATGGTAGAGTGATGATAAATCAGATCAGACAACCAAATGCCATGAGGTATGTAAGTTTTAATGGTTATTGTTACACATGTAATCAGTTTAGGCATAGAGCTAGAGAATGTAAGAGACCTGTTAGAAATGAGTTTACATATAACTATGATGGGGGTCATCAGTCAAAAGGTGTGAACAAAGTTAAGTGCTTCAATTGTCTTGATGAGGGACATTTTGCTAAGTATTGTCCAAATAAGGTAAGGCAAGGTGAGTCTTTTTCAAAAGGAGTAGTTTGTTTCAATTGTCAAAAGAATAGACATATTGAAAGATTTTTTTCTCATTAGGAAAGGTAGGATAAGCTTCTTGAAAAAGGTATAGTGTGCTTCAATTGTCAACAGAGAGGTCACATTTCTAGTTTCTATAAGCAAAGACCTACAAGATAGAATAGGTTTAATTAGGATCCTAGAGTGTAAGAAAGAAGGCAAGTTAACTCATGAAAACCAAAGGTGGTAAGTATGAGTCATGATGATTTTGTAGGTCCAAGTAATCTATTTTCTATGGTGGAGACTTCTACAAAATTTGGAGAGTGCCAAGAGCTCTCATTGTCTACTCATGTTGTGAATGAAGAGACCAAGCTCAAGGAGAAGACCAAGATTCCAGTTGAGGCTAGTTTTGAGGTGTGTTTGGATGCTAATGAGCAACATGTTATGTGTGAGCAAGTTTCAATCATGGTTCCTATGTTGTCAAGGTCTGAAGGTGATGTTTTGTAATGCAAATAATCTACTTCAATGATCAAGGTATGTCAAGATTCCATAGTTGCTCCAAATGTTTTATATATTATCATTGAAGAGAAAGTGAGTGATGTAGAAAAGGAATAAGTTGTCAAATTTTAGACTAAAGAGAATAAGGGAAAGAAGTCTTATATCTATAAAAGGATTCTACTAGTTATCGAGGAGATTTGGGACACTCCTAGTTTCACTTTGTTTTAAGATCATTGTGGTGTAGAAGAGGTCTCTATCTATGCTTCTTAAGAGACTCCATTCAGTGGAGAAGCAAGTGTTGCTATGGTGCTCTTCAGAAGGTCCTAAAAGGAAAGAGATGATTTTTTCCACTTGGAGTTGGTGTGTCAATATGGGAGAAGTGCTTTGATGAGGTCAGAATGATGTAATAAGGTGTTTTCATTGTGTATGCAGTGTCTACAGGATCAAAATGGGTGTTTTTAGGTGGCATAATGAGATTGATGGAATGTCAAGAATAGTTTTCTGCCTAGAAAGGTTTGTGCACTTCTTTGTGATGTGTTCCAAGTGATTTTATGTCTTGATGATCCTATTTGTTTGGAGTTTTATATGGGTTCTCGAGTTTATCTTTCTTATTGCAAATTAAAGCCATGGTATAGGAAGTCAAGGTTTCCAAAGGTGTGAAGGTTACAATCTAGGTCCAAAAGTATTTTATGGTTGTCTATAGGTGTGCAAAAAAATTTAGAGGTGGGCATTGACCAGAAGGAGGTCTGTTGACCTTATTTGTTTTGAGATTGTAGAGTTTTAGGCTATGCTATAAAAGTGGTTTTCCTTATGAGTTTAGGTCTAAGGCTTATCAATAGGTTGAATGAGATAAATGGGTTGTCAAATCAAGCTTCATAGATATTTAAGGTTTATTTTTTTCAAATTACTCAAGTTTTTACCAAAATGGAGGCCTAATTGGCTAGTAGATTTGTGAAGGAAGTATGTTGAAGAGGAGGTGCTAGGTGATTAAAATTGATGTGATTAAGGGGGAATATAATAGTTCTCTAGATATGAATTTTTAGGTCTTGAAAGTATGTCTACTGAAAGTTGTGGCCTTTGCAAGTTCTAGGTAGGGTTACAAGGAGTCTAGACATGCCTAGTGTGAAGATTTGATGTTTTTTCTCAGTTTCTACAAAAGAGAAAGGAATGAGTGTTTTAAGGTGAGTTATAAAGTTGATTTAGATCATGTTTCCTATTTGGTGAGTGGAATGAATTTTTATTGGTGATCCTTGAGGTGGATTGAGAGAGAAGGCTAGTAAGCCTGTGTGGTGGTTCTTCCTGTGTGTGAAGATATTAAGATGATCAATAGGTTTAATGGATCAGAGATCTTAGGGGGAGTCCCTATCAGATATTTCTTGGTTATTTTCATTAGATTTTAGTGCTTTTATGTGTTCTTTCTTCATTGGTTACAGTGCTTGATTGAAAAGAGTGTTGGCATGTAGCAAGAAGAAGTTGTCAAGGTAAAGAAGTTGTAGGATCAAGGTAAGGGGGAGTTTGTATCATATTCATAAGGTTTTCCTATCTTATTTATAGTATTTTTATGTCCTCAAGGTCAATTTGTGCCAAATTTTTCATTGTGTCAAAGGGGGAGAAGGTTCCTAATGTGAGAGTGCTTGAAGAGAGAGAAGGAAGGTGAGATGTATGATGGGTGTTGACATCAATGACAAAGGGGGAGATTTTTTGAGATTTTTTAGTGATTTCATAGAGGTTTCAAAGTTATTGGATTAATTTTATTGATAATCTAAGTGCCAATGACAAAGTGTGTAGTGTTCTTGTTCTAGTATGCTTGAAGTAGGCTTGGTTGATCTTCAAGTTTAGCATGGTTATGGATGTTTAGGGATGAGTATGGTGATTTGATGATATTAAAGAGGTCCCATAAGAGGTTTTATATGATTTTAATTCTTATTTTCATGAGTGTATTTTATCTAGTAGTTCATAGTTTTCATCTAGATATTTTGGGTCTAGTGGTAGAAAAATTTGAGTAGGCAGTTTGATGACATCACCATTACCACGTATGGATGACTCAAGGGGAGTTGTAATATGGGTGTGATCATATTAGTCCTAAGTATTTTTTTTTTAAAATTTAGGTCATGAGGTTTATCATAGATAAATATATGCGGGTACAAAGTTGGCCTCTCAAATAAAAGTTCACTAAGTTCCTATACTGAGCCAGACTATCACTACACATCATGCAGATATGAATGAACTAGAAAGTTTGTGCATTTAATATAGTTATTTAGAGAGTAAAATAAGGTCAATTTTTTTCATGGAGATGTTTTCTATAGTTTAAAGAAGGTACCCTATAAATTTGGAGTCTTGAATTGATTTCTAGCTCAAGTTATAAAGCTTTAAAATTGCTCTAGCAGACTATGATGGGCTAGGGACCATCAAGTTTAATCATGTTTAAGTCTAGGGTAATTTGTGTAGATGATAAAATAATTATCTCTTAATCATAAATATTGAGATCAATGGTGTGTATGAAGCCAACATGTCAAAGGTTTCACGCACTGGTGACAAGTGTCACAAACTCGCTAATCTGATATAAGATCAATGGTGAGTGGTGGTTCATACCTATGAAGATAAATGGTGTGGGATAAGTAAAAGAGTCAAAAAATTATGTGGGAATTACAAGTGGCACAAGTGCATGGATTGACAATAAAGTGTTTAGAAGGCATGTGAGGGTGCCAAGTGTTGTAATCGAGGGAGTTTTGATCAAGATCTATCGGTGAGTTTTACAAGATAAAGACTTGTCTAATCCAAAGATATCGATGGAGTGAATTTTTTTAAAATTATCAAGAAGAAATGAGATGATGACAAGTTATAAATGTTTAATAGTTAATAAATTTAAAGAATGAGCTACTTCTAAGAAGATCAATAGTATGCATTTGGTCAAAATTGCTAGGGAACACGAGATGAAGTCAAAGTGATAGATGTTTATCATAATTAAAGATCAAGTTACTCTCAAAGAGATCTATAGTGTGTATTTTATCAAAATATGTGAGGACACAAGATGATGGAAAAGTGTTCAAAGTTTAATAGTTGCTCAGTGATCATTGGAATTTAAATATTCAAATGTGTGAGGGAAGACTAATCTATATTTTTTATTCTATAACTTTTGATATATATATAATTTAACCATGGTGTAAAAATAAAATTTGTATAGGACTTAAAGGTAAATTAAAAAATATTTATTTTAAGGTTTGAATGTTTTTACAGTAAAATTTATTGATCTCCAAAGTTTACTATGTATGTGCTCATGCTCTACAAGTAACCCGAGAAGGGTAGTTGAGTTGTTCTTGATGGTATTTCAATGTTTTATGATGAAATAAGTGTTGGGGAATGTTGTAGACTTAATGAGAACCATATGTGTGGATTATGGAGGTTTGAACAATCTATATTCAGTATGAACAAATACTTAGAAGTTGACTATGTGTTCATTCATGGTGTTTCTGTGTATAAAGTCAAATATTGATCTATTTAACTTTAGTAGAAGAGTGTTGTGATGAATGTGATCATTTGAGAATGTCAAATGGGTCACTTAAAATGTATATATGCATTTGGATGTGATACCATGTTTCTAAGTTTCTTTTTTAAGTGCTAAAAGAGTGAATAGGTCTCTATGAGACCTATAAGGGCTATTAAGGCCTAATTGAAAGGCATAGTTGCTTAAGTGTGACCCTTAGCTTATAAGGCTGAATTGTAAGAGTGGTATTGAGATATGTTAGATATATTAATGGCTAAGGCAACTATTATGGCCTACCAAGAAGATACTAATCATGAAGGCTCAATAAATGGTGAAATCAAAGATGATTTATAGATGTGAGAGTTGTGGAGCGAAGGAAAGGGTGTGTGCCCAATGGATGGATTGTAGAGTAGAGTAGGTTGATGAATATGTGTATGACTTAGAGGTCATGTTTCTTATGTAAATAATAGTTCTCTTGTAGGTTTGAAGATTGAGGATGAAAAAAAAGGTCTAGAATGATCTAAAAGGATGTTTTGGATGCCTTGAGTGTGAGTGAAGGATAAACGATGTCTGTATAAGCTTGGTGGTTGATTTGAGAGGAAGATCAGAGTGTGGAATATATGTATGACCATTTGTTCATGTTGTTTACGTTGTGATAGATTTATCATTGAGAATTCTAGAGTCATTCATGGTTTTGGATGTTTATGGCTGTGTGAAGAAGTGAAGGGGGCTAATATACATTGTATCTCCATTAGATTGGTAAGAAATCAATGTTTAGGAGTTGTTCATATCATAGGTGTTGGGAGGGTGCTCAAGATATAGGTCAGAAAAACTTGGCCATCTTAGGGGAAGGTGATCCTTGTGGAATAGGTGTTTCACTAAATTTGATTAGAAGGACTTGACCATTCTAAGGGTAGGTGCTCCTTGTGGAACGGGTGTTTCACTAAATTATGGCTAGATAGACTTGACCATCCAAGGGGTAGGTGATCCTTATGGAAAATGTGTTTCAATAAAGTTTCATATTTTCATACTTCTTATAAGACAATTAGTCCATATGTTTGCAAGCTTGATAGTGGGTTTTATTACCTAAGAGGGTTTCCCACATAGATATTATGTTGTGTGTGTAATATTGCATTATCTATTTGTTCTTTTCTATAAAGATCTTAAATAATTCATGAATGGTTGTATTGAATGCTTAAGTATTTGAAGGGTTTGGAAATTGAACTAAATTATTTTCCACCACAGATACACCACCACTCTCTTAGTGATTTGTACCTCTAATATAAATTAAGTGATAGAATTGGAGATGTTTTTTATTCATCTTCATGTGTAAGTCTATAAATTAGGTAATTAGACTAGAGTAAAGTGTTTTATATTGGTATTATTTTTATATCTGAATTTAATGTCAAGGACATAACAAAATTTATTGGTGGGGACCAATTTGGATGGAAAATGTGATTAGAAAACAAGAGTGGTTTCTTGGACAACTTTACATCATTGGAACATTTAGTAGTTAAGTTTTCTTTGACCTAACATAGTTGTTGCACATGAAGTAATAATTAAGAGATACAAACATTGGTAGAATAATGTAGATTGTAAATCTGCATAAGATATTTGTTTGATATTTGTGTGCTATGTACTCATTTTTTTGTTGTATAGTCTATTTTGTCTTATCTTCATGACTTGTAATAGGCTATAATATGAAGAGACTCCACTTTTGGTGCCAAATATGAGAAAAATATGAATAGTCATAGACTGTAAATGCCTATATATACTTTTATTTGTAAGAAGATGAGGTTCCACTTTTAGTAGAGATCAATAGAGATTATCTAGTTATGGTTACCTATATGATTTCTTGTTATGTTCCTTGTGTGCATTCTCATGTGTAATGTCCAGATTAATTTTTGTTAGAACTATTTTGAATGAATTATTTTAGTTTATATAATACTAGTTATTATTAATTCCTTAATAGTGAAAAATAATTAGTGCTTCTTATGTTTCTATTATCCAAATTCCTTTCTTTTTATGATAAACTATTCTATGCACAGTATGTATCTCACAACTATCCTTGTCCTTAGCATGTTTTGATGCTTCAAGAACCTCTGATAACAATGGTGTGGTGAGCATGGAGCCTCTTTTTGGAGGAAATTATGCTAAGATGGTTATCAGGGCAAAGAGATATTGAGATATGGTTGGACCAAATGATATGTAATTGAATAGAAGAATAATAAAAAGGACCGATCTTATAGTTTAGAAGATCATTTGAGAGTAGATTTATGGATAAACTTATGAACTCTTTTGGTGAGAGTTACCTGAATTGTTAGTTAATTGGTTAGCATGGTTTGAATATTATTATTTTAAACTAAGGATGGAAGAAACTATATTATAAATTGAATAAAATATAGATCAGTTGTAGAGATTGAAAATAAACTAGACAAGAGCAATAGATTATTGGGTTGCTACTACAATAGCCGGATATATAATTGAGTTTGCTATACAAAATACATAGTTTTCAAAACTCCAAAGGACTTGTATGTCAGAGGAAATTGAGGTAAATTTTTACAGCAACTACCTATCCTAGTAAAGATGTTGGTTGTGGACAAGGCCATGTTGTCTACTCCAACCAATATGGAGTAGTCATTTCGGGCATATGGGCGTGTGTATGACATGACAATGAATGATGATTAGATGAGTAGATAAGGATTGAACCTAAATCTAGAATGGAGACACAAGGGAAGAAAATTCAAAAGAAGAGTCTGGATTTAGAATGTGAGCTGTAACAACATATTAAATGGAGTAAATAGGAAAATACCTATGTAGCTATGAGTATAGTTAAGAGTATTGGTAAAATAGATGAATAAAGAGTAGGAAGAAGTGATGAATGAGAAATAAGAGATGAAAAATGAAAGATGAATAAATAAAATATGAAAGAAGAATATGAATTCCGGTAGAAAGAATGAAATGATGAAGAGTGAGAGGAAGAAGAGATATTTGAAATTGAATATGAGAATAGTGTAGAGGTAGATCAATTAGATGATAGATGTAGTGCACAACTACAAGAATGGGTATTACTAGATGAAGGACATGAAGTATTAATAAAATAATTAGGACAAATTTGTAGAGTAATCACATGATTAAGCTTGGAAAGAGAAGTTGCAGGAAAGAATCATTCATTGTAAGAGTATACATCCCTGTAACCCGATTTGCTATATTCTAATAAAAGTTTTCAACTAGAAGGATAAGAAGATATTAGTTAGGAAGGCTCATTTTAAGAAAAAGTGTATTGATGGGGTATTGAAATTAAAACATCCTCAATTCGTAAGGCTTTTAAGGCCTTAGGGTTCATTGAAACTAAGTAGATAAAATCATAAAATACAAAAAAACATATTGTGCAGACAAACTCTCCCAATACATAGGTCAATCTTCTTAGTACACAAGAAAGATCACATAAAATGTAACCTCTCATTTTAATAGTTAAGCAATAGATCTCCTTGACACAATTTTATAATATGGGTGATTTAGGAGCATTTATCAACTTGGTGACATATGATGGGTCTACGAACCCTGAATAGTACTTAACAACATGTGAGATGAGATGGAAAGCTAAGGGTATTAAAAATGAGGCTATAAATAAGTTTGAATTAATAGGGGCACTGAATGGAATATCCCTTGAATTTATAAACCATAGGGATATCACTCAGGAAACTCTATAACAGGTTAAGGAGTGGCTTATCATAGAATTTAAAATAAAGAAATGTACAAGTCAGATTATTCAAGACCTAAAATAAATTAGGTAAAAGTTAGGAGAATTAGTCTATGATTATGATCACAAGTTCTCATATGTTATGAATAAAGTGGAGTTTTCCCTATGAGATAAAGATAAAGTTACATGGTTTGTTGAAGGACTATGCTATAGGATCAAGTTTGTTATAGTGCAGACTCAATATGCTACTAAGGTAGATGCTAAAGTTGTTGTTCTTTAGGTGGAGCAAATTAAAGATTATGGGGAAGATCCCATAATGGGTTCTAAGATTGAAAATACATTACAAGATTTTATGAAAAGGATGGAACAATATCATGAAGAAGATAAACCTAAGCTAAATATATGGGGTATGGAGTGTGGAAAAGAAGGATATCATATGAATGACTATCTTAAGATCAAGACAAAGTTATGTGAAATCTATAGAGTAATAGGGCACACAATAACACAGTGCCATCTCCTACAATAGTATGTAAATATCCCACAGAGTTTGTATTGCAATTTTTGTAAATCACATAATCATGATGAAAATAATTATAGGAATTTACAAGAGATCAAAGAAGATATTATAAATAATGTATTTTCTATCACTATGAAGTAAGTGTCCTTAAAAAAGTAGATGATTCCAGGCCTAAAGGTCGATAAGGGTTTTGCAAACCAATCAGGTCCATAATGGATTTCCAATTTGCCTCAGTACTATCCTCAAGGTTTGGCTAGATGAACCCCTCCTTTGTTGGGTTGGACACCACCATCATCGTAATACCAGTACTCAACACTTTGGAATTTGACAATGATGTATCAATAATAAACTAGTTGGACTCCACCAGTTATCTAACAACAATTTGGGATTGGAAATAAAACTTAGAATTATTAACACCATAATACAACATAATAATAGGGAGGTTATAGAGGAGGTTATCAGTTGAATAGAGGAGGATCTAGGGGCAAATAAAGAGGGGGTTATCAGGGTGGTAGAGGAAATAATTATCAATGCCCTCCTTTATAATGTTACTTATGTGGAGAGTATAACCATGTGCAACACAATTATCCTTTGAATCCCCAAATAAAGTCTTACTTCACATATTTTAGGGCATATGAACAAAATGAGACATAAGACTATCTTGTTTTAGAAAAGTAAAGAAATGAAAAGGCTATTAAGAATGTTAACCTAGTGAATGTGCAGCCTAAAGAGGATGTATTTTTGAATGCCATTACAAGACACCAACACACAAAGAGAGGATTTATTCCTCTTGAAATGCCTCAAGACTAGGGAATCTAGAAATTAAAATGGGATAAATACCTAGACCCAGCTGTATAAAATGGGTTGATGTATGAAGCTAAGTAAATGTTGAAGAATATTCAACACCAAGCCACTACTAAAGGAGATGTAATAATAATAGCTACCCAAATGTATGGTCAAATTGTGTACATTATGCACCAAGATGGATTTGTTATTGCACTAACAAATTTATTAAAGTTGATAAATACACTGTGTAATGAAGACATTTATCAAAACATTACAAACTTGCAAAATAATTTACTGGAGTGTGTGCAGTGAGGGTAAAAAAAGATTAAAAAACTTGTTTGGTATGTAAAAACAGAGAAGCCATGGGATGTAGACACATGAATTGACATTGAAGTTGTAGGATATTAAATTCCAAATGCTATATTTGATTTTGGTAACATGATCCCTAGGTCTACATGGGAGATGATTGGATGGAGAGTTCTTAGTTACAACCTAGTGATTCTGTGTTTAGTAGACTATGGAATAGTTGAACCCCTTGGCCATTAGAAAATGTTGAGATTAAATTCATAAAACTAAGCCTATGAGGTGACTGTAAATTCATCAATATGAAGACAACAAAAACTCATTACCCTATGTTGATTGGCAAGAAATGGGCATATGATGGTTAGATGACTATCAATACTATGTAAAATCAATTAGAGGTGCATCAAAGAGATAAGCTTGTTTTCATTCCTTTATATAATGCACACCAACCCTACATAATTTAGGCTAAACTAGAATCTCCTTATGTTGCACAAAAAACTAGTTGGATGAAGATAAACTCAAAGGAGAACCCAAAAGATCTACATGCAACTGAGTGCAATTTATTATATGAGCATCATAAACCTTAGGTGAAATATTTACTAAATCAATAGTTGAATACATCTCAATAATGGAAGCCTAAACTAGTAGTTACTTAGTTATTGAAACCTCATTTTAGCATAGAATATTATGTGTCCATGTCTACTAAATCACCTACTCATTCAAAAATTGATTTTCTCTATCAAGCAGATGATCATATGTAGGATTATATAGAGTCAACCAGAGAAGGCATCTTGCCTTGGGAAATAACTTCATCTATAAGAGAAGACTCATCAATGTATCGACTCAATTAGGCTCATGGTGATCATGACCTATTAGAATGGTCCTCATCATTAAAATATAACTTCCTTCATACTATGCAATCGAGGATATCAATCAATTCATTCTACACCTATAAGTTTATGTGCCTACGATCATTTAATTGGTTAGTGCCTTGAATTATGTTTTGAAGTGAGTTGCAGTGATATGGTGGACAATTCATAAAGAT
The DNA here is from genome assembly GCA_037957365.1 of Torreya grandis. Taxonomy (NCBI): domain Eukaryota; kingdom Viridiplantae; phylum Streptophyta; class Pinopsida; order Cupressales; family Taxaceae; genus Torreya; species Torreya grandis. Next base: position 147,166 of record JARHVA010004662.1, on the reverse strand, counting down.
GATCAAGTTGATTAGGATGATGCATGCAAAATTACAATGAATAGATTTCAACTATCATAGGTAATCATAAGTAATTGGCCTTACTTTCAGGAAGGTGATTGCCTTGAAATCCATATCCATAAATGTGTTAAGGTTTGGACTGAATAATGTGTGGTGCCTAAGTACTAGGTTCATATATTTCATTACACACTTGCCCCTTTACCATCAACTTGGTATATGCATCAAGAATGCAAGAGGGAGACAAAGCATTGGGTGCAAGTGTAGAGTGACTTCATATAGACTTTTGTATTTGAAGATGAGAATCTTGTGGTTCATAATGCACTGTTCAAAATCAAACATTTAATATGCCATGGGTGTGTAGAGGATTTAAGCACCATGATAGAGTCTACTATGCAAAAGAATGTATCCTATGATCTAAATATAGAACTGCAAAGATATAAAAATGTTAAGATAAAAGAACAATCTCTTATGTAGCCATGCTATCGAATATAGAATGAAGAGGAGGAAACTAAAGATTTAGATATTGATGGTGATATAAATTTGATTGATTTTTTTGAACTTGAATGGCTAGTAGAACCATTAAAGGATCTAGTCATAGAACCCATTGAAGAAGGAAAGGTACACAACATACATATTTTAGATCAAGAAGAGTAAAGAATGTTGAAAGAATATGTTGTTAAGGAAAAGTGTAAGATTTATTATCAACCTATTAAAAATCATGTGGAAAACATCAGAAGTGAGGAGATTCCTAAACTGGCACATATAGGTGACTATTGGACTATTTGAAGTTTTATAAGCTATGCCACTCCTCCAAGATTATCAAGATGTGTTTTCCAAAAAAAAATTAGAAGTCAGAGGAGTAGATCCTTCCCTAGCTGAAATGCATATCAAACTCAAGGAGTGAGCACAACCCATCAATAAAATCCATATAATTTGAATCCAATCATGAAGTTGAATGTGAAGGTTAAAGTGGATAGAATTTAGGAAGCAGGTATAATCTATCCTATAAAGAAGGTAGATTAGGTTAGTCCCATGGTAGTGCAGCCTAAGAAAATAGGGGAGATCAGAGTATGTGGTGACTATCAAATTTTGAATGATGCATGTGTGAATGATCCATTTCCAATTCCATTCATAGATTAAGTTTTAGAATCTGTCGCAAGCCATGAATTTTACTCTTTCAAGGATGGGTTTAGTGGCTATCATTAAATACCCATCATAGAAGAAGACATATCTAAAACAACTTTTGCCATAGAATGGGGATCTTTACATATAAGTTAATGCCTTTTTGCCTCAAGAACACACCTGCCATTTTTTAATAGTGCATTGATAAATGCCTTTAAGGATTTCATTCATAAATTCTTAGAAGTATATCTAGATGATTAGATAGTCTTCTCTTTGTTTAAAGAGCACTTGTAAAAGTTGCACCTCCTACTAGAACATTTTGAGCTCTACGCATTGCCCTAAATTTGAAAAAGTTTTTATTTTTAATGCCTTTTGGTGTCTTTCTAGGTCATGTGTTGCATAGTGAAAGGATTTTTGGTGGACCAAGATAAAATTGCATTGATTCTTAGTATACCCCCACTAATTAACTCAATGGAAGTGTGATCCTTTCTTGTCCATACATGGTAATATCAAAAGTTAATCAAGGGATATGTAGATATTTTGTCCCCATTGGAATATTTGCTTCACAAAAGTGTGAAGTTTGTTTAGACTTATGAATGTCAAACAACTTTCATATAACTAAAGCAATGATTGGTCACTATGCCTATTATTGTCTTTATAGATTGGAGACATCCTTTTCATGTGAATTTTGATGCTTCTAGTATCAAAATCAATGTTGTGCTTGCATAACTAGGAGAGGGTGGATTGGACCACCCCATACATTTTTCAAGTTGAAAGCTATCTGATGCAAAAAATAATTACACAACTAAAAGGGAAGTACTGGCTATAGTGTTTACACTATAGAAATTTTGACATTATCTTCTTGTGACACCATTTGAATTTTTTAAGGATCATCAAGACATGTGTTACCTAGTCAATAAGCCTATGCTCAAAGGATGCATTTCAATATGGTTGATGCTCTTTCAAGAATTTCAATTTCACATCAATGTCAAACTAGGCTAAGAAAATGTTGAGACAGATCATCTCAATCAAATCACAAATGGGGATGAGCCATAGGAATTATAGAAATATTCTCTTGATGCCCATATATTTTGAGTTTTTATGATACATGAGAATTTTAAAGAAATTACTAATTTTGTGGAATAAGGGGTATTCCCTATGCACTATCAAGAAAGAGACAAGAAGCACTTTATCACTAGAGCCTTGACACATACTATTATAAATTAGATCTGATATCATTTAGGGAAAGATGAAGGAATACATAGGGTAGTTCTGGAATATGAATGCCCATAGCTCTTATAGGAAACACACCACGGAATAATAGGAGGTCATTTTTCCAAAGAAGCTACTGCATGAAAACTGTTATAGATTGAATTATGGTGGCTGAATCTTTTTCAAGATATATATAGAGTAGTGAAACATTATGATGTATGTCAACAAATGGGTAAGCCACACCATAAGGATGAAATTCCCTTATAGACATTATTATCCAAACAACCCTTTGAGCAGTGGGGCATTGATTTTTTAGGACCTATCAATCCATAAAAGTAAATGTAACAAAACTTGGTATATTATCACTGCAACATAGTACTTTACCAAATGGGTTGAAGCTGTTGTGACACCTAGTTGTGGAGTGAAGGATGAAACAAAGTTTATTTATGATAATATTATCACATGATTTGGATTCCCCATAAAGCTCATTAGTGATCTAAAGACACACTTCCTGAACAATACTATCAAAGATCTTATTGAAGAATTCATGATTTATCATCATAAAATTATTATGTACCATACATAAGCTAACAACCAAGCTAAGTCTTCTAAAAAAGTGTTGGGAAAGATATTGACAAATATATATGATGTCAAGAGGGATCATTTGGAATATCACATTATTGTGATTCTTTAAACCTATCAAACACACTATAAGAGGGCTAATGGTTTTACTCCATTTTAGTTTGTCTATGAGATTGAAGCAGTAATGCCTATGGAATAATTGGTACATATTCTATGTATTGTGATAATTATGAGACTAGGGGTTTGTGAGTCTCTCACAAATAGGCTTCTCGAATTGAATAGGATGAATGAGTATCAACACAAAGCATCTTGGATGTAAGAAGTTCATAAGTAGAGCCAGAAAGCATGGCATGATAGGAACTTACAACATAAATAATTTCACAAAGATCAACCAATTTTGTTATATTATGGTTGCTTTAGATAATTTTTGGGTAAATTACAGATTAGGTTGAAAGGGCCTTACATTATACACAAAATATCATATAAAGGAACCATTATTTTGAGAGATATATAGGGAACCATACTACTAGGGTGGGTGAATGGCTGTAGGCTTAAGCTCTACTACCAATATTCTTAATTGATATCTTTCTACCAAATGACTAGGTGTTGAGTAACATCGAGTAGATTAGGATTTCCCTTTTCTATATATTTTCTTATGTGTTTCTTTTTCTATGTGTGCATGTGTGTTTTTGTAGATGATCTCTTCACCAAATTTTATAACCATGATACAAAGTATAGGGTACATATAAGTATTCATATGAACCATTATTGATGTCAGTAGAATAAAAAAAAAACAATTAAGTTTGATAAATGTATGAATAAGTCACATCAGCTAAGATCTCATCTATATAATGATAATCCCTAAATAGTTAATGCCATAAACAAGGTTTAATTGATCTAATCTTCACCAAATCGATGGTTGGTTAACATCATCAATCCATACTCAAGTATAGACAACAAAAAATATAATAGTGTATCTTGATGCATGCACTAATGACTAACTGCCTTTATTGCTGGATTGGATTAGATTTACCACATCAAACTTTACATTGATATCAAAGGGATTGTTTAGTGTGGAATTTATTCAAAAATATACAGGCACAAAATCTATAAAGGCACAAGGTTATGAACCAATTTTTCATGTCATTCTTTCAAACATTTTATGCACTGAAGTTATAGAATTGAGCCAATTTATACAATGATGAAAGTAACAAGTTTCTCATTTTCAGTATTCCACTACCATGGATCATTCACAACTCATCAAAAACTTGATAGATGCTTAGAAGGAATCAATGAGAATCGATATTTTTCTTTGGAAGATAAAATATACTGATCCAAATCCATTTTACTATCTTTGAGTGGTAGAACAATTTTTTTTTGACTAGATCTAGTCAATGTTGTGAAACCACTTATTTTTGTCACCCCATACCATTTTCACAACACTGATGTCAAATGCTTTCTTTAAATGCCCACTTTTAGTTATTTGGGGCATATCGTGTAAACACCTATTGGATTTTATATTGAAGGAAACATTTATATTGGCCTTGATACCACCATCATCATTAACATTGAAGCAATGACCAGATCATTGGGCATGCCTACATGGGGTGATTACCTTGTTCCCTAAAAGACAAGTTTGCCTCCTATCCTAAAAGAGGTCAGAGACTTATATGTTTAGGGGTCTAAAGGAATACTAATTGAATATATCCAAGATAAACTAATGAACATCTTGGTCTAGTGCTTCACACATCAATTTTAGTAGACCACCAAGTTGGTAAAGCAAATCCCAAAGGAGTGGTTAACATGATCCACCATAATGATTAGTTTAATTAGATCAAGTATTTTATACAATATTTAATTAAAAATATTTAAAAATTCCACATGACTTTCAAGCAGACCTTCCAATACTAGCTCTTGATCTTTTACTATGTTTCACTTAATGGAAGTCCCCTAAAGGAGAGGTGAACCTTGACACTGACTACTGGCAAGTGTAACAATTTTAAAATTTGATATGGATACCTAAGTGTGATGCCCTAACTCATGAGGTAAAGTTTGAGACATGGTGGGAGGAGTTTTTGGAAGTCATTGCTACACATCCATGGGTGCCTTTGGACATCATGCAGTACCTAGGACAACATGTTATTATCATGTTGCTTCTAAAAAACATCTTCATTCACATTCATGAGTTGTTTAGGTCACCATTTGGAACCCTATCATATTTATTTACCATGGCCATGGAAAAAATTAAATTTTCCAATCAAAAATCATATGCAGCTAGGCATGTCACACCTCTCCAATCCATACCACCTGGTGCAATAGTTACTTCATCATAGCCACAACCTTGCAACAACATAAAGGAAATTGTAAGCTCTCCATAGAACAACCAATATTGCCTCTACTAAAACACAAGATGAGGAGTACATTAACTTGGTTGTATGACCCCAAGGTGCCCTAAATCAAAATCTCCTATGATCTACCTCAAATGGGAACAAATGAGGAGGTATACTAGGTGATGGTTTCAAATATGGTAGATGAATTTTATGAGAAAGAGGATAAGGATTTATTATTCTAAAAGCTACTACACATGGTTCAAGTGCATAAGAAGGTTCCTCTAAGTCTTTGGGTGGAAGTACCACCATGCCCTGCATCCATTATTGCTAACATTATACGTGAAGAGGCTAAACAAATATAGAGAATGATTAAACTATTTGAGCAAAAACCTTTCACTAATTTCATAATAATTGACATATTTGTGCCACTACCTAAAATTTTTAGGAACCTATAGCACACAAACCAAGAAATTGATGAGAGGCTAGGGTTTCTCCTACCCTTAAAGAATGTACATTTAACTAGACAATCAATGCACATGAAGTACAACCTTATCCTTCCTTAACTTCACCACCACCCAAATGCAAATTGGTTACTTTGGGGCACAAGAAAGCATCTATATCAAATTATATCATCTAGCTAAGTGATTCACACCCTCAAAACAAGCCCCAAAGACTAAAGAGATGATACCAAATCAGCCTACCATTGAAGAACAAAAGGCTTCATGGGAGGAAGCATATCATGCATTAGAATGATGATTTCAACAAGAAGAAAATAAGAACTATATGGATCATGCCCAAAAACAATAAGATAAGCAAGCACACCATCAAGATAAAGAATTAGAGGCCAAGTAGAAGGCCCATGATGCATAAGATGAACAATAATAGGATATCGAGGAAGTAAATTAAGCATAGGAGGAGCACTAGAAAAATATGGATAAAGAACATAAGAATAAAGAGGTTGCACTCACTACCATGACCAAGATAGAAGTAGATAGTAAACACCAAGACATAGAGGCACATGCAAAGAAATCCCTAGAGGATGCCACTCTCACACAACAACAAGCCAATGAAGCTACGAAGAAGAAGAATAAGCCCTGCATAATCAATACCCTCAAACACAAGAACAATAAGTGCATTTATCCAAGGCATAGGCTGATTTAGAGACACAGACATAGGCTAAGGATGAACAAGATAAGGTTACTATGCTTGAAGAAAAAAAAGGGAAGAAGAGTAAGCACAAAATTAACATGAGGAGGAAAAGGAAAATAAGAAATCTACATAAGATGAGCTCAACAAGAAATCAATGGTAGAAGCCAAGAGAAAATAAGATGAAGACACTACATAATAACTGAAGAATACAAAAGATGCTATGACACAACAAAAAGTTCCTAAATAACAACAACTAGGTGGGTCAAAGAAGCTAGTACAAGAAGAAGATACATCTATAACTTTGACAAGTGAGGAACAAATGACTTTACTTTTAAGAGGAGTCTAATTATGGGACGTTCCAATTGTAGGTGCTCAATGCACCACCTTCTCACTTCCATTTGTCACTATGCTATGACATAATCCTTCAACTACCATAGGAACACTGACAACATTCCCACTTTAGTAATAAGCATCATTAGATGTTTCTAGGTTACCATTGAAGAAGCAGCTAGAGGGCATTGCACCATTCTAGGAGTCTATTACACAGAAGGTTGCCTCTCTATATCAAGAGGTTGATCAATCTAAGGTTGAGAACATTAATTTGAAGGCCCAACTGCATGAAGCTTCAAATCTCATTGAGGATACTTGTCTTGAGTTTGTCACTTGAGCAATTAGGGACCGAGTAATGTCTGACCAATGTAGACTCAAGACACTTGTCTCAGAGTTAACAAAGGACTAGTGCACAACATAAAAACTCCACATAGTGGGAACATTAGGTCAATATATTAAGACTGAGGCTACCACACTCATCACTCTACTACAAGAATACCAAGGAATGCTCGATGCCACTACACTTTAAGCTCAATAGGTTGAACACAACTTATTAGATTGGAAGTGGCAATTAGATACCACATTAGCTAGTTCCATTATGAACTTTTCAAAGTCTACCACAACCACCATACTTCATCTAAGGAAGAAAAGGATGGAGCACTCTAGGAATCAATGAATGCCATGGATAATGTGCATGATAACCTTCTGAATTATTAGAGCCAAATATTGTGAAATTACTTCACTGGCCTCCAAGTTCAAAGACACGTAGATAAGATGGAGCAGTTGAGTGGAGAGATTTATACAAGGGTTACAAACACCAATTCTACATTGAGCATAATTGATGATGTAGACCTCAAGTAGATCATTAGCTACCACACTCCATTTCACACCCTACTACATCTAATATAAGAAGTGATGCTTGATTGGAATGCATACAAAATAGAGATAACTCCTTTCACTAGCTTAGTTGTGTATATTTTCAATACACCTACCCATAAGCCACCTTCTAAACTCTAATAGATCATCACATGATTCAAGGATTCATAGTCCAAGTATAAGGATTCTTCCAGTCAATCTTCATCTATATCCATGCCACCACTATCAAGTTAAGTACTATGTAGAGTACAAATTTTGAAAAAAAATTATAACATTTTGTATTGGGGATGACTTAGTAAGACAAGTGGGGCTAGGTTGGTTGAAAACGCATAAAGGGTGGCCACTTAGTTATGCCAGTCTATTGAAAACCCACAAAGGGTGGTAGGTTGGTACGCTAATTATTTTAAAACCTAAAAAGGTGGCTAAGTAGTGTACAAGAGGTGAAAACTGGAGACAACACCTTTAGTGATTATTGTGAATCTTATTGGTCTAACAATTTATTTAGTTCTTCGTAACTTGTGCACCCTTAGAGATCATGTGACAAGAAAAAATTTTAAGTCTAGGAAAGTGTTGGTAGAATAATGTGGATTATAAAGTTGTGTAGGATATTTGTCTAATATTCATGTGCTATGCACTCATTTTGTCATTGTACAGTCTATTTTGTTTTATCTTCATGACTTATAATAGGCTAGAATATGAAGAGACTTTGGCACCAAGTATGAGAAGAAGATAAACAGTCATAAAATGGAAACATCTATATATACTTTTGTTTATAATAAGATGAGGGATCTACTTTTAGTAGAGATAAATAGAGATTATTTGGTTATGGTTACTTGTATGATTTATTATTAAATTCCTTGTGTGCATTCTCATGTGTAATGTCTAGGTTACTTTCTGATTGAACTATTCTAAATGCATTATTTTAGTTTATACAATACTGGTTGTTCTTAATTATTTAATAAAATAGAATAGTTTGTGATTTTTATGTTTTTATTATTAAATTATTATCTTTTTATGATAAAATATTATTCACACATTAAGCATCTCACAACTATCCTCTCCCTTAACATGTTTTGATGCTTCAGGAACCTTTGCTAACACCAACATCTAAACCACTTTTCTTAATTACTCACATTTCCCTATAAAAATCTTTACAATTTACAATTTATTCTAACCCCATAAATTTTTAAGAATAGGCCTTTGCTTTTTGGTTCCTAAGGTTGTATCTTTAATAATTTTTGTGGCCTTTAGGTTTATAGACTTTGCTCATTCTTTATTTTGACAACATGCATGTAAAATTGACAAAGCTAGTTTAGATATTTAATTTTTTTACTTTGTGATAAGATTCAACCATGGGATAAGTGTCTATGAATATTAAACTCCCACAATAATGGCCCCTATCAAAATTTTATCAATCATTTTTAGAAGAGCATTGAAGGGTATGTTAAGAACTCTCACAACCACCATCTAATAACACCCTATTGAATAAATAAGGGACATTAATAATCTAGTTGTTATCATAAAAAAATTGTACCCTTTAGGAGGTTGTTCAAGCCTCCTCAATTAAGTGATCGCATGGGAACAATCCTAGGTTATGGGTGACCTAAAGAATGAATCAAACATCTAGATAGGGATAGCTCCCTTGATGCATCACTTAAGAACTAAAAATTAAGATATTACTTGCAAAGGAAAAGGGAGAGACAATAATATAAACTAAAAATGAGGTGATGCACTAAACTTTATGACTTCTACCACTAATTTTAATATACACTAAGACCTATAGGACTGCCATAAGCATACACTTCTCCTAAAAGAACCTATCACATCAACACTTTGTAAAGAGGTGAAGCAGTGTGAGGATAAAATGGAAGATGTTTTCCATTTCTAATCCACTTAAAACTCTTGATGACACTCTTCACAACCTAAATTAAGGCAAGAAGAATAGGATAATAAGACAAGGTGAGCTAAGTCTACACTTTCCTAGATCAACCATTCAAAGATTTACACTACAAAAAACCATAAAAGGAGCTAAAAAAATTATATTATTTATCAATAGGCATAAAAATGAGTATGGGTACACCATAATATTGGTGGAAGGATCATTTCAATGCCAAAATTAGACATACATATAGAAGAGAATGAGAGAGAGAGAGAGAGAGGAGAGAGATGTTGGAGAAGCCCATGAAAAGTGTCACATCATGAATAATCAAGTTAAAATCAATAAGTCATGTCAATAAATAGTCCTAAACTCCTTCAACATGTGTGTACTTGGTTTAATGATACTCATATCAAGGTGGCATAGGGAACCATCATCATTCTCTATGACCCATCCATTTTATTTTAAATTGTCCATTTAGAGTGATTGTGAATTGTTAAGTCACATTCCTAGAGTCTAAATAATTGAATTGCATTGGAGATATATTTAAAGTCCCCAATCCAATAATTTTACCACAATTTTTCAATTTAATTCATCATTCTCATGTTTTCTCTCTAGGCAGGCATATTCCTTGTAGCCTTGTTTTAGTGTAAAGCTTATTGGTTGGAGAGATAAAAAAAACTTATAGGAAAAATAAATGAATATTTGTGTTCCCATTATACCATTACAACTTCAATGCAAATATAATGATCTAAGTCTCAATGTAGACCTACTTTCTCAACCTCCACTTTTCCCAATTAGGCCTAATGCAATCCCACAAGAATGGAGACTATACAGTGCCATAAAATACCACTAAAAAACCTAAATAATACATTAGGATACATAAAATAGGTATTTTTGAAAATTTTCAAGTCATTCCATGGGGTAAAACTCAAGTTATGCAAGTTTCTAACTTTCTAGCCTTGGTCAAAAGTGCAGGCTTGAGGAGGCTGAGAGCTAAAAAAATCCATTAGGATAGTTACAAGGCATTTAAAATAAAACCAAAACCCTATTTTGGGTTTACCAAAATCTCCTCCAACTTCTCCAATAATTATTTTTTCAATATCAACCTTTGTAACTCTTCAATCATGTCAATCTCTCTATTTTGTATGCATTTTAGATTGTGTGCATGGATGTAGGTGTTTTTATTATTTTTAAATCACTTTATGATTATTTAAAATCCATATTAGGATAATTAATTCCTAATTCACACCGATCTACCCATATAAACTCTAAACTCAATCAAACTTTGCATGTTCTCTTGAATTCTTGACAATAGGCTTACAAAAGAGAGCTCTTAACAGACTTGTGTATATTCATTGGTTTTGATATTTTTAAGGGTTTAAGAAATGGTGTTTTCATCATTTATAATATTTTTATACCTTAAAATTAATTCTTAACATCTCCATCATGGTTCTCGCTTCTCTATTTATCTCTTCAAACACCATCTTTTATTTAAGGTTTATCTTCTCTTGCTTGAAAATGTTGACCTATAGGACTGTAGACTTGTAGGTATACATTCACCTCAATTTGAACCATAATGATATTTTTTTAGGATAATATAATCCATGTAATCTCTTCAATTATCCTTTATAATATTTTTCAAGATCAAACTCCTCTTTGAAACCTTTCAAACAATCCTCAAACACTTAAATTTGCTTGCAAAGCACTAGACTATTATGCTTAGGTCTATGGCCTATTAACTCACCTCAAGGATGGTTTTATAAGTTTTTTAAATTTTATAATTATAATTTATGGTTTCTTAAATTTTACCATTAATTATATCTATACATATTTCACTTTAACTTCCAATCCAAACCTCAACATTATATGCTCATGCAACCTTCTTCCTTGTCTTGGAGGGTTGTTGATGCTCTTTAACTGTGTATGAATTGAGATTATAAAATTCATGGATTTTAGTGTTATTAAGTGATAAACACAAGTTATTTCCAAGAGGTATTTTATTCCCAAGAAACTTTTCTACTTTATTTTTCCATATTGAAGGTTTATGAGCAGCTAGGCCAATCTAACCCTACAAACTTGTTCTAGTATTCTCTTCCTCTTCTAAGGAATCCATCCTCTATATGAAATTATTACGTAACCTTAAAAACCTATATTTACCATAAAAACCCTAATATCAATATAATTATGAAATATTCATTTCAAAACTTGAGAACAGACCTATAGGTCTTCAATATGTTATGCACAATTCACTTGAATGGTGCTTCAAGAAGACTGTAGGTGGTCTTTTGGTACTATGAGATCATAAAGGCATTGAGTATTGTTTATATAATAAATTTAAGGTTTATATATAATGTTTGATAACTCTCTAAGGTTAAAAACATGCAAAACTAACAAGAACCTTGCATATAGTTCTAAACATGACATGAAAACATGAAAAAGGCTCATTTCTTATTAGATGCTCATTCACACATGCCAAATTAATGATAAAGATGATGTTGGGATATCAATATGACCTTTAAATACCTCAAAAAATGATTTTTTATGATCAATGAGTTCCAAAATTCCTTGAAATTCAATGAAACTAAGTTAGTGGGGTTTTAGGAGGGTTTTAGAGCACTTTTTTCTGCTAACAATGTTTCATAAAGTTATCCCCCTATAACTTAAAAATAATGCATGGAATTTTTAGGGGAATAAGGTCCCTTATATTCTAATAATATCATTTGATCTATCTCTTTTTATCCTTCATGAACCAAGCATTTTAAAATAACCCTCATTAGCTTGCAAAGAGCTCGATGAAGAAATTGATATGGTTTCTGCCATTTTTGGACATGTAACTCTAAAAAATGATTATATATATAACCTGAAAAATATGTATGAAGCCATGTAGGTGCTCTGAGATCATCTTCACTTGGAAATCCTATAATAATGCTTCAATAAATCCCTTTCTAGTAATGAAAATAGCCATATTTTGCCTGGAACTCTATTGGAGCTGAAGAACAAGCATTGATGGAGTCTCTTAAATCCTATAAGGATGTGGATAAATGTGAAAATAACATATTAAAACTATTTTCCTTCCATTTCTTACAATATTCATTCTTTGCACATTATAAAATGAGTAAGGAGACACTTCAAAAGGCTTATAAGGTTAGAATAATTAGTTATGCTTCATTTTCTTAGGTGTACAGACCAAAAAAAGTAAAAATATGATTTTGAAATATACCACATGTCCTAAAAAGACCTAGTTTACCTTTAACACCCTTAGAATAACTTGGACTTGACATGGAAAAGCTAGACTAGCATAGGACCAAAATGAGCAATTACCTTGACTTCACCAAAATTATCTTAAACTATGTTAAACTAATTCTTAAAGGTTAGATTATAAACTTTAGTTTGGTAATATTGGGACCATGACCTCACATTTTGGCTATGCCACCCTAGTAGATCTCTAACACTACTAGGACAACATCACACCTTACTATGACAAGATAAGATATGAACAAGATAAACATATTCAAGGCTATCAACAAAGTTAAATATGAGCTAAATAAAAAGTTTTTAATTAGACTCACCTATGGTAGCCGAACTTGGCTTATACTAACTAACACTCTAGGAAAATGCTCAACCTTCATGGTTATTATTTTGGCATGAATTTGAATCTAAAGCAATAGATTAAATGTTACTAAATTTTTTACTTTCGTAAGATTGTTTTGTTTTTATTTTTGTTTTGTTTGATTTGGTTATTTGTTTGGTTGGTTAGTTGGTTTGTGAAGACATGATTAAAGTTGAGTACATTTTTTGACCTTCTAGAAAATAAATAAAATAAAATAAAATATATTTTAATTAAATTTGGAGGAATGGATATATATCAGTCCTACATATTAAATCAAAATAATTTAAGTACCCAATACTAATAGGGACACAAAATATATTTTATCAAATAAAAAAATGTATAATTTACTTGTGAGTAATTAAAAATATATCTAAAAAATATTCATGTTCCTAGAATGGATTTAAGATGAAAGCATCAAAAAATGATCCATTATTCAATTATACACATATTTGGCCTTGAAGAATAACCAAAATAAATATTTGGACCACTCCACTCTACCATAAAGAGGACATAATGTGCAAGATGACCTATGTATTTTTGCTCCTCTACGAAATGCATATATATATATATATATATATATATATATGCATGTATCTATTATCCAAATTTGGTAAACAGATACAACCATTAGTAGCCTTAAAGTAAATTGAGCTATGTGAGTAGAGACATGCCATCAAATGCATGTATGAAACATATGAAAATGAAAACCTTGGAAAGCACAATTACATCAACAAGGGATCATTAAAAAATAAACCTCTAGGTCAATGGAGGAAGAAACCCATGAAAAAGTAAAACCAAAAATTAGTGGGGAGAAAGACCCACCATATCTTCAATTCTTCCCTTTTTACATTTTTTCTTCTTTATGTCCTTCCAGATCCCCTATGTAGGCTCCATGATGACCATCTGCATGTTTGATCTCTATTATTTTTAAAATGTGTCTAAAATTGGTAGTTCTAATGTCGAAGGGATTGCCAACTCTTTATCTGAATCTAAGTTCTCTAATTTATGTGCTTGCCTCAATCCTCTACTGGGTTCTTCATTGAAATATTTTAATCTTCTGCTATAGACCATTCAATGGGCACCAATTTAATAATAGGATAAACAATTTATCCGTCTATGTTCTTCCCCAACTCTGTATTTTATAAAACTTCTTCATCCTAATCAATATTTTTAGGGAAAAAATCTTGGCCTGATGAGACCCATCTACTTGAGTGTGATTTTGAACCATTTTTCTTGTTTGGATGAGTATGGGCATGTGGGTAAGTAGCCTAGAGATGTCTTGGATTTTTGAAATCTTGGCATCTAAAAGAAATATTATCATAATCTATTGCTTGTATGTGTTGTGATTATCCATAGTTGAGGTTAATATTATCTAAAAGTCCTTTACTAAGATCAATCTCTACACATATGTATGCATATGTGCATAACCTTGCATCAATTCTTTCTCTGTCTATTTTGATGAATGTTCCCAGAGCATTTCTTATTTCTTCTTGAGCATATAATAAATGTAATGATAGATTTGGGAGCTGAACCCATACCAATATCTTGGTAACTGATAGGGTATTTGGGTCAAATT